>VDFB02000008.1:271352809-271467206 GCA_007258455.2 Sequoia sempervirens
GTAGGTATTCAAATGGCTTTGTAAGAAGAGTCTTTGTAAATATAGATTAACCACTTGTTCCTTGGTAGGAACATACTCCATGTTGACTTCCTTATTTGTAGCCTTCTCTCTAATAAAGTGATACTTGATTGATATATGCTTGGTTTTGGAGTTCATCACTGGATTCTTTGATATGTTAATGGCACTAGAATTATCACAAATAATAGAGATAGGCTCTTTGTATTCCACTTTGATGTATTTTAATGTCTGCTTCATCCACAAGACTTGTGTACAACATGCAGCTGTAACAATAGATTAGGCTTCTATAGTAGAAAGAGTGATGGACTCTTTCTTTTTGTTCATCCAATAAACCAATTTTTTCCCCAAGAAGAATGCTCTACCATTGGTACTCTTCCTATCATCTACACTTCCTACCCAATCTACATCTATATATGTTGTTAATGAAAAATTCTTACACTTGGGAAACCACAACCCATAGTCAACAATGTTTTTGATGTATTTAAGAATTATTTTCACTATTTGACATGATATATTCCTTTGGGGAAACTTGAAACCTTGCTACAATACAAAATTATTGCATTATATCTGGCCTAGATGCAGTTAAATATAGTAAACATCCAAGCATTGATCTATACAAGGTTTGATTTGTATTTGTCGACTCATCTAATCTACTAAACTTGCAACTAGTAATCATTAGAGTACTAACTAGTCTACAATCCTACATGCAAAACTTCTTAAGCATTTGTTTTTCATACTTGGTTTGAGATATGGATATACCTTTATCAGTTTGTGTAATTTGCAAACCAAGGAAAAAATAGAGTTCTCCTAGCATGGACATTTCAAACTCATATTTCATGTTTAAAGAAAATAGTTTGCACATTTAATCACTACTACCACAAAGTATAATATCATCTACATATACTACAACAATGATCATATACTTACCTTAAGATTTGAGATACAAATTGCTATCAACACAACCTTTCTTGCATTCTTGTTGTTGTAGATACTTATCCAATATTGAATACCATTCCCTTGGGGCTTGTTTTAAACCATACAATTCTTTTCTCAATTTGAAGACATAATCATCATCTTCTAATAGTTGAAAACCTTTTGGTTTTTTAATATATACTTCCTCCTCTAGGTTTCCATTCAAGAATGTAGATTTGACACCCATTTGATATACAATAAATCCTTTGTAGACTAAGAATGCAAGAAACATTATTATCGCTTCTAGCATAGCAACAAGGGAAAATGTTTCTTCAAATTCAATCCCTTCTACTTGTGCATATCCTTTGCACACTAACCTTGCTTTGTTTCTAACCATAGCTCCATCTTCATTAAGCTCATTTCTGAATACCCATTTTCTGACAATTAGATTCTTGCTTGATGTTCTATGAACTAATTCCCATGTTTTTTTAATTTTCAATTTGATTGAGTTCCTCTTCCATTGCTTTCATCCAACTCTCATATTTACTGGCTTCAACAAAGCTTTTTGGTTTAATCTGAGATAAGAGGGAAAATTTCACTTGTTCCTTATTCTTTGCAAGTCTTCTTCTAGTTTGCACACCTTCATTATTATCACCAATTATTTGATCCACATGATGATCATTTTGCATATATTTTGTAGGAGCATGTTCAACCTCTTTCTCATTCTCTTCTCTGTGATCTTCTTCTCCTGTTGCTACACTTAAATCCTCATCATCTAATTTTATTTCAAGATTGTTTTTACTGGGCTTGGCTTGATTTATATTTTCATGAACCTTGACATGTATGCTCTCTATAAGTTTATGCAATATCTTGTTGTAACACTTGTAGGATTTTCTTTGATTTGAATATCCTAAGAATATCCCTTCATCACATCTTTCCTTAAAGCTTCCTAAATCTTCATCTTCTCTTTTAACATAGCATTTACTCCCAAATAATTTGAAATCCTTGACTGATGTAGGCCTACTAAACCATGCAATTCATATGGAGTTCTACTACTATTAAATATAATAAGAGTTTTTTTTAATGTAAACAATAGTTTGTACTGCTTCTTTCCAAAATGTATCTTTCAAGTTTACCTCATTTAACATGGCTCTAACCATCTCCTTCATAATCTTGTTTCTTCTATCTACCACACCATTTTGTTGCAGTGTTCTTGGATTTGAATACTAGTGTTTGATTCCATGATCTTCACAATACTCTTTGGATTCACTTGAAATAAATTCTCCACCTCTATCTAACCTGAGACATTTAATTCTTCTCCCAGTCTCATTTTCTACCAACTTCTTATAGAGTTTAAACTTTTCAAATGCTTCAACCTTCTCCTTCAAAAACATGACCCATTCCATTTTGGTATAACCATTAATCAGTAGCATGAAATATTTTTCTTCTTGAAATTCCCTTGTCCTCATTGGACCACATAGATTAGTATGAATTATCTCCAAGGGTTTTGTAGTTGAATAATCATTTGTAGGAAACTTAAACATTGTTTGTTTTCCCTATTGGAATTCTTGGTAGATGATATTTTCAGGCTTTGCAATCTTAGGCATATTCCTTACCAGACCTTTTGAACTTATCTTTACTAAATTGTCAAAGTTTACATCTCCTAGTCTTCTATGTCAAAGCCAACTCTCATTTGCTTGACTAACTAGGCATGTTTGTCCTTCCACTTCGCATAGATTATAGAGACTACTATCAGTCCTTATCACTTGAGTGATTGTCTTACCATTTTTCCTTATTTTACAACCTTCAAAATTAAATGCAACTTTGTATCGATTATCACACATCAAGATGACACTAAGAATATTATGTTTGAAACCTTCAACATAGAGCACATTTTTAGTTTTGTTCTTCCCATATATGCTAATAATTCCATTACCATAAACCTTGACAACAATATTAACACCTAAGCTCACCAATCCTCCTTTCCTCATTTCAAGTTTAATGAGTTTCTTTTTATCTCCAATCATGTTCTTAGAGAAACCACTATCAATTGCCCATAAATCTTGTTCCTTTGCATGCAATGTTGTTTAGGAAATCATCATTTGAGTAGGATTCTTCTCTTTCTCTTTCCATACCTTCTTAGGTTTATTTACATATTTTTCTTCCTTTTTCTTAAAGGCTTCAATTCCCATTTCAACTTTGGAAGATGTGTTTTACTTCTTCTCAAACTAAGAATTTGGTCTTCTAAGTTTTTCTCTATAATTTCTAGCTATATGACCAAAATTATTGCAATTAAAATAAACTACATTCATATTGACTAAAGGAGAAAATGAATTTATACTTATAAATTTGTATTTCTCCTTGGAATGACTTTACACTCTCTAGCCTTATGACTAAAATTGTTACAAGTATAACACTACCCATTGAAGTATGATGAGTACTTGGTCATGGAATTTCCTTCTGCTAGATGAGGAGATCTTCTTTGTCTAGGTCTCCTTGGATAGTATACTCTTGTGAAACCATAATTTTATGTTCTCTTAGTATTTTTCTTCTTCATTTGTTGATCAGGAATTGACCTGTTAACTTTCTTGCCTTCAATTGGTTCCTTCTCTTTAACATATTTCTCAACTACAGTTGACTTATTTTCATCTTCAAAGGCTTCTCCTTTGTCATAATTTTCACCATTGGGGACTATTTTTTCTTCTACTCTAAATCTTTCATAGAGATTTGCAGAAGCATTAACAAATGAACTTTTTCCCTTTTCAAGTCTGAAGCCTAATTTTTCTTTATCAGATGGATTTTTTGTACTTAGAAATTCATCTAGAATATTAGTACCACCTTTTAAGTTTAGACCTTTATTGATCTTCTCATTAGCTTTCTCCAATTCTTTTCTGAGGGAAACTATTTCTACCTCAAGTTTTGAGCATCTATCCATCTCAGATTGCAATTTATATTTCATAACATATTCAAATCTTTTTAGCTCTTCTACATGAACTTTTAGACCAAATAGATCACCTTATTGGATTCCTCAAGTTCTTGAGTTAATGCTTTAGTCTCCTTTTGAGCATTCTATTTTAGTTTCTTGTTTTCTCTCTTAATATCATCATATTTATCTCTTAGTTCATCAAGATCTTCATTAGAATTGATTAATTATTCTTTAATATTAACAAATACCTCCTCTTCTTCTTCATGTGAATACTCAATTTCTGTATCTTCCTAATCCTTAGTTTCTTTAGCCATAAATATAGATTCTCATCCATATTCTCTCATTACAAGGGCACATTCTTGATCCTCTTCTAAAATATCACTAGTATCATCACTTTCTTCATTGATATATAGACTCTTCTACTTCTTTCCAAAATTCTTTCTTTTTGGATAAACCATTTTCTTGTTTTTGCTATCTTCTTCTTCCTTGGAACTGTCCTCTTCACCATATGGACATTTTGAAGAAAAATGACCTATTCTACCATAATTAAAACACTTGAAAGGGAGCTTACCTTTATACTTGTTGGATCCTCTCCTTAGCCTTCTTATGAAGTTTTCTTCTTCCTTATTGTTTTTTTCATGATTAGATGCAATGACAATAACTTTGTCTTTCTTATTAGCTTCATCTTTTTCTTTCTTCACAACCTTAAATGTAGCTTCTCTCCTAGATGACTCAACATCTAGCATTCTCATCTCATATGTAGTAATTATGCCATTCACTTCATCAAGAGTAAGTTTATTGATTTCTCTTCCTTCTTTGATAGCAAAAATATTTGAATCATATTTAGTTGTCATAGACCTAAGAAATTTCAACAAAAAATATTCTTCTTTTAGTTCTACACCATATCCTTTAATGGAATTTACCACATCATAAACTCTCTGAAGATAGTCCATAATCTTCTCTTCTTTAGTCATCTTCAATCCTTAAATTTTTTCTCTCAACACTTGTATCTTTTCCAACTTCACTTTGGTGTCACCTTCATAGATCTTCTTCAATTTTTCCTAGACATCATAGGTAGTTTTACAATCATAAATTTTCCATGCATAGAATCAGAAAAATTGTTCATAATGGTAAACCAAGCTTTCCTATTTTTCTCATAATCCTTCTTTCATGTAGGATCATTAGGAATAGTAGCAAGAATATTATATTTGGTCTCGACAAACATCCAAACTTTACTTCTAAGAGAAGCTAAGTATCTTTCCATTAATGAGCTCCACTTAGCATAATTTGTTTCAACAAATCTAGGTGGCTTTCTTGAACCTTCCTAACATGTCATTATGTTCACCTATGCAAGATCTACCTGAGCTAATTAGGATTCTCCTAGGGAACCTATGGATCTGATACCAATTTTTAGAACACAATGATCTACTAAGATGGGGGTGAATCATTAGATACTAAAAAATTTATCCCTCAAAACCTTTACACAAATTACTTCCTTAGCTTAGATACTTTATGCATATTTCTTTCTCCAACACTTAATGTGTAGATAGAAAACTAAATATGGAAACATAAAGATGCATATAAGAAATCAACTCAAACATGCCCACAACACTAGATATACATTGAAAACTGAAGATGGGAAAAATCATAGTGAAAAAAGTATCTTGAGGCTACTGCTCAAATTCGACATCACAAATGAAATCTCCCATTACAATGTTTAGTGTTGCAACCCAAGGAAGCAACAACTCCCTAATTTAGAAGATACAACTTCAAGGATACTACAAAACCCTGTTGTATGACCTACAACTCAATTTAATGAGGCTACAACATGAAGATAATTACAATTTCATATATGCATACAATTAGGTTCTACTCAACCTGAAAATGCACCATTACATTCAAAAAATTGTTGGATACCTTGCGACATACACTACTACTACTGAAGTTGCACTCTTAACAATACACACACTCTACTCGAGTATGTGTAGGATCATGCAAATCATGATAGGCCAAAAAGTGGCAATATGATGGGTATGTGGCTAAAAACATTTTTTTTTACCCAAAATTGATGAAATGAAAAAGGTTTTTAAAGGATATTCTCAACTTTCAACCAATATAAATTATGCTTTAATTTGAATTTAATAAGTAATTATTATTCATTTTCTATTTGAACTACGACTAAAGTCCTGATTGATAGGCTGATTGAAAAACCTCTATAGCTTTCAAACGGTATCACATTTTCTGAATCCAAAACATGGGTCACATTCTATGCTTCACATACTACAGGATTAAAAAAGAAAAAATAAATTTCATGAAGTTTTGACCAAGTTAAGGTGGTCAGACATACAAGGTTTTTATATTTTTTAAATGTTGTAATAAAAAATTAATAATTAATTTTTTACATGGAAAAAAATTACAAAAAATATGCATCACATCGGGACATGAGTCCTCTACTTATATCTAAAATATTATAAAAAAATATTATCATTTTATTGTGGTTAGGGTGGTCAGGTAGACACCTACTTTTTATTTTTTCCTTGAAACTTAAGTACTACTACATTGAAATTTCAAATTTTCACCAAATAGATATTTTAGTTTTTTAAATAAACCTAGAAGTTTAGAAACTACATTCAATTTGCTACAAATTCTATTCTTACATATTTTTGAAATAATATAGATAACTTATACAAATTTTTATGTCAAGTTGCTTAACTCTGATTTTTCTGAATGTTTTTCCACTTAAGGGCCTGTTTTTTCCATGATGATCCTGCACATACCCACTCTTCACTCTCTTCTACTCTTTTTCTGCTCTATAGTGTTTCACACACTTTCACTCTCCTAAATGAAAAACTATATCATGATTTGTACTGTGTCTAGGATACACACATACATATATTCACTATCTATTGCACTACTTACTTATACCACTTCCTTTTCTGGATACTCAACTATACATTACTCTATTCAACACACTCCACTCTTACAGACTACTAATAGTTCTCACTTACAATAGATGCAACAACATTGAAAATTCTATGATTGTCTTCTTCTTTCTTAAGTCCACTAATTTGCAATCTCTACCTCAATATTCTCACCTATACAAATAAGCTCAAATATACTACTAAGGTTTCCATAATTTCTATCTTCACTAGCAAGCTTTGTCTACCTCAAGCCATACAAACACCACTATTCAACTCATAATTAATATATTTGATAGAGTTTACCAGATATTGTCATATCTTACATTGAGCTGCCCAAAATTTAATTCTGTTACAGAGAATTTTCCTTCATTAATTCTCTATCAAACCCTAGAATCATATATACATTCAATGCATTCTTCTAATTCTCTGATATGATTTTGATCTCTATCTCTGTGTACATCTAATCTACCATTTTGTGCATTAAATAATATTACATTGGTCGCTAGTGTAGTTGAGCTAGTTAATTCCTTCGTTTATGACAATTTCCAATCCAAATCCTTGTTCACACTATCGTAGCCATTTTATATATCTACTTTTAAATTCTGGTTGTCGATCTTGTCCTTTCTCACCCTAATCCTGTGATCCTCATTCACTATCATGTCTTTAAATCATGACCATATGATAAACAATCATTTAAATCTTCATCATTGATCTATAATATCATTCTATCGAAGAGACATGAACTACAGTCCCACTGATGTCCATCTATCCTCAATGTCAACAATACCTAATTCAAAAAACTAATGCAAATTAGCATATTTCAGCAATCGCTCTTCACCACCTGTCAACCTTCATTGTGATCCACCATCACAGCCTAATATACATTGAACAATGTTCATCATTTATATTCATTGACTAATGATCACCGTTGGATCAATCACCAAACAATTTTCCCCATAAATCTCCTCCATATGTTGGAATAATGTGCCTCAATCTCACAGGCTAAAACCTTTGAAAGAGAAAAGTTGGTGTGACATCCATATTGTCTGGCTGACTGGCAGTTGTGAAACCTTATGAAATGTTCAGGTCACCGAGACATTGTTGATGTCTTGCCAACTGGAACTATCGCTGTGACTCATTGTGTTTGTTGTAACCCTTTGCCAAGTTGATTGGTCTTGCCGATGGGTTGATGCCTAAATGTTATCGGGGAGACTCATGGCAAATTGATTCATCAGAGTAACACAAAGGCTTGACTATGAAGTCTTGGTGATAGGTGGTATGTCTCACCAATAAGCATACACTCGGAGCTCTCGAGGTGATGTGAAAGCCTCGGTAAGAAATCTTGCCGACTGTTGGTTCTCTCACCGATAGTTATTCACTAGAAGACATCAAGGTGACATGGTGACTCGGTAAGATCTCTTGCTGATAGATAGTATGTCTCACCAAATAGCTACACTTAGAGTCATCAGGATAACATGAAGATTTTGGAATGAAGCCTTAGCGATGGATGTTTATCTCAATGATGGGGTAGTCTATTGTCGGTATGACTCCTGGCGACTGTTTGGTGCTCGGTATGACTTGAGGGCTTAGTATTACCTCTCAACAATAGCCTATGTCTTGCTGACAATGTTCACATCAATGTGACTTGTGAACTTCAGTATTATCTCTTGGTGAATGGCGATAGTCTTGCTGATGAGAATGCTGAGGTCGATGTGACTTGTGAACTTCGGTATGATCTCTTGGAAAATGGTGATAGTCTCGCCGATGAGAATGTTGAGGTTGATGAGACTTGTGAACTCAGTATAATGTCTTGCCGATGATCAAGACTCTTGGTGATAACTACAATCGTTCTTGTGGCATCGGGGAGACACAGTTAGTGTCTCACCGACATGCGAATACATTTTGAATGTCTTTGACCAAGTGATGAGTATCCTACATGGTGAGTCTTCGACCAATTAGAGAAGTCGAATGGGAACCATTGGAAGTTAGACTATTGTGGCCGTTACTAAGAGGAATATCGATAGACCATGGGCATCATGGATATACTCAGAGATTGAAGATTGTGACCAGTTCGGTAATAGTTGGATGAACGGTTCAATGTGTGATAAGTGAGAACTTGATTCTAAGAGCATTGTATCTTGAATGTTATGTACAAGGTTGATCAAGGATTATTCTATTGTAAATTGACATCAGAAAGATAAGTCTAATCTCTATATGTAATTTCCATTACTGCAATACAAAGGGGCATTTCTTGGTGTGGTGGGTTTTTCTCCCGTAAGGGTTTTCCCACGTAAATTTGGTGTTCATCTGTGTATGATTATTTCTCTATTTTTGTTATTGCTTTTAATTGTATCTTAATTCGACTGTAATTTAAAATTTAAAAGGATCTTTGCATTCTTCCTTGAGATTTTGATGTTAGGAGAGTTGGTTCCGCACCTTAGCTTTCATTACAAGTGGTATCAGAGCTTGGACAATTGTGTTATCCTTGTGGGTACGTTGGGTTTTTTGTTTCAATTCTATTTAGTGGGAGTCTTGTAGAAGTTTGGTAATTTGAATTACAGGGTAAGATGGGATGCACGTCAAGAAAGATTGAAATTGAGAAATTCAATAGCAACAATTTAGAGTTGTGGAAACTTAAATTGGAAGATCTATTGGTTGATCATGATCTTTGGATTATTGTGTCTGGAACGAAGCCTACAGGCATGAAGCAAGAGGATTGGGACCTTTCAGATAGAAAATCAAAGGGGCTGATAAGGCTTTGTTTAGCAGACTCTATTCTTCTGAATGTTCATGAAGAAAAGACTGACAGCTATTTATCAGGGCAAGTCCTTGGTGAATAATTTTTTCTTGAGGAAGAAGTTGTACTCTTTGAGAATGCAGGAAGAAGGGTCTGTTGTTGATCACTTGAATGCATTCAACATGCTGATTGCACAGTTAACATCTGTGGGTGTGAAGATTGATGAAGAAGATCATTGTACGTTGTTATTATGTTCCTTTCCAAATTCTTGGGATCACCTGGTGATGGATATTGGGAATACGACATCCACTTTTAAGATGGAAGATGTTATTGCTTCTTTGTTATCAGAAGAGATGAGACGGAAATCTTTTGAGATGGTGAAGGAGGCTCTTGTTGTTAGAGGCAAATTGAAATAAAAAGGAAAGAATAAGGACAAGAAGTTCAAATCCAAATCAGAAGGGAGATCAAAGTCTCTTGGCAAGAAGTCCAAGGTGAAGTGTTAGAATTGTGGGCAACTTGGTCATTTCCGAAAGGATTGCAAAGAGGATAAAAAGAAGAAGAAGAAGAAGTATTTCAACAATGATTCTTCTCAGAGTGATGCAAACGCCTTCATTGCAGCCTTGGCTACACAAGCATCAGATGATGTCTGGTTGATTAATTTTGGAGCATCTTTCCACATGAAATCTCATAGAGACTAGTTCATGAAGTATGAAAAATACAATGGTGGAAAGGTGTATTTGGCAAGTGATTCATCTTTGGAAATTGTTGGCCGTGGAAGAGTCAAAATTCAATTCCCTAATGGAAGAGTGAAGGGAATCAATGATGTAATGAATATACCAAGTCTGGCTCAAAATTTACTTTTAGTTAGTAACTTGAATGATATTGGAGTGCATGTCACGTTCTCTCGAAACGGCTGTAAGATGATTAGAGGCTCAATGGTGCTAGCAAGGGGTGCTCGTATTGGTACCTTGTATAAGCTGGATGCACATGTTGTTCAATGCAATAGTGTCTCTGTAAAGTCACATAAAGCTACTCATGAAGAAAAGAATGTAAAAATTCCTGATAGTGTAAACTCTATGGAAGTTAAACTTTCAGCAGAAAAGACTATGCTCTGGCATCATAGGTTAGGCCACATTGGTGAGAAAGGTTTAAAAATCTTGAAGAATAAAAACCTGGTTGAGGGGCTTGAAGATTGTAACCTCAAATTCAAGTTTTGTGAACATTGTATATATGGTAAACAACACCATGTTTCCTTTTACTCCAGTCCTCACGAATCTTCTCGTTTGCTTGATTATATACATTTTGATGTTTTATGTTCCTTCTTTGTCTAAGTCAAGGTACTATGTATCATTTATTGATGATTATTCAAGAAGAGAAGTTGTCTATTTTTTGAAAAGTAAATTACAAGTGTTTAGTCGGTTTAAGGAATTTAAAAACCTTGTAGAAAATTAGACTGGAAGAAATATAACATTTTTAAGGACTGATAATGGCGGTGAATTTTGTTCTAATGAATTCAAGAGGTACTGTAAATATCATGGGATTAAAAGACATAAAACTACACCTTATACTCCGCAACAAAATGGAGTTGCAGAAAGGTTCAATAGGACAGTGATGGAAAGAGCATGAAGTATGCTGAGCAGTGCTGGCTTGGAGGAGAAGTTCTGGGCTAAGGCAGTTGCAACAACATGTTACTTGATAAACCATTCTCCTAATTCTACTCTTGTTGAGAAAATGCCTTTGGAAGCATGGTCTGGTAAGAATCCCTCTTTGAGACACATTCATGTTTTTGGCTGAGGCATATGCACATGTGTCATATGAGAAAAGATCTAAATTGGAGAACAAGGCTGCCAAATGTATTTTTATTTTCTATAGTGCTGGCATAAAAGGATACAAGCTTTGGAATCTTGATACAGAGAAGGTTCTATACAACAAAAGTGTTATCTTTCGTGCGCTGAAGCCTTCTACCTTGGATCTGCGGTCAGACACAAAATCAGAAAACAAAAAGGATGTAGTTGAAATTCCTCTGACACCAGACAAAGAGGAATTGAAAATTCAAAATATACCTGAAACTGAGGAGAGCTCAAGTAGTTCTGAGAGTTTTGGTGAAGAAGAACAACCTCAGCAAGTGAGGAGTTCAACTCATGAAAGGAAGCAACCTGATAGGTATGGGTTCTCTATGATAGATTCTACTTGTGCCTATGCTTTAATTTCTAGCACTGATGAGCCTAGGACTATGAAAGAGGCATTTAGAATGTCTGATTCAAACTCTTGGTTGGAATCCATGAATGAAGAAATGACATCATTAGAAAAGAATGATACTTGGAGTTTGGTGCCCTTGCCTGAAGGGAGAAAAGTTGTGGGCTGCAAATGGGTATTTAAAAAGAAAATAGGTCTAGATGGTAGTGTGGAAAAATATAGGGTGAGGTTGGTTGTGAAGGGTTATTCCCAGGTAGAGGGAATTGATTATGGGGAAATTTTTTCTCTTGTAGTTAAGCTGACGTCCATTAGATTTCTTTTGTCACTTGCAGCAGTGTATGCCTTAGAGATTGAATAGATGGATGTGAAAACAACATTTCTTCATGGTGATCTTGAAGAAGAGATTTATATGTCCCAGCCTAAGCACTTTGTGGAAAAAGGTAAAGAAAGATTAGTTTGCAAGTTGAAAAAAATCTTTGTATGGATTAAAGCAATCTCCTAGAATGTGGTACCAGAAGTTTGACACTTTTGTTTTGTCATTGAGATTTGTAAGATCAAAATCTGATCATTGTGTGTATTACAAAGCTAAAAGTGATCAAGTAATTATTATTGCTCTCTATGTTGATGATATGTTGTTCATAGGCAATATTAAGTTAATGATTTATGATCTTAAGTCTCAATTGTCTACAAAGTTGGAAATGAAAGATCTTGGTGTAGCAAGGTATATTCTTGGAATGGAAATAACCAAGGACAAGAAGAATAAAAAACTTTGGCTTAGTCAGAGTAAGTATATTAAGACTATTCTAGAGAGATTTTGTATGAATGATTGCAAGTAGCTAGTTGTTCCAGTTTTGCAAGGAACGGAGCTATCTATTGAAGACTGTCCAAAATCTCCTACTGAGATGGAGGACATGAACAATGTGCCTTATGCTAATGCGGTTAGGAGTCTAATGTATGCAATGGTGTGTATAATGCCAGACATTTCCCAAGCAGGTTTATGGATAATCCTGGAAGGACACATTGGGATGTTGTGAAGAGAGTTTAGATATTTGAAGGGCACTTCAGAATATACTTTGTGTTACCATGGGAACTTGGTTGAATCATAGAGGACTCTCAGTCTTCGAGGCTATGTGGATTCTGATTGGGTAGGGGATATTGACAGTAGGAGATCCACTAGTGGATATATTTTCATGTTGAATGGTGGCGCAGTGAGTTGGATGAGTAAGCAATAGGTTGTAGTTGCTTTGTCCACTACAGAGGCAGAATACATGGCAGCAACACATGCCTATAAAGAAGCAATTTGGTTGAAACGTTTGTGTTCTAACACTGGTTTTGATGCATGGAAAATAACTATTTACTGTGATAGTCAGAGTGCTATCTGTTTGGAAAAGAATCCTACTATCCATGCTAGGATGAAACATATAGATGTACAGTACCATTTTGTACGAGATATGGTAGAGGATGGAAAGGTCTCATTAGAAAAAGTGGATACTTTGGAAATTGTTGTAGATGCATTGATGAAGCCAATGAGCACAGACAAGTTCAGGTGGTGTGCCAGTTCGATGGGCCTTAGTGCCCATGAATTTTAGTAGTTGTGTTGTGCTCTGGAGTTGCCTGTGTGATCTTCATCAAGTGGGAGATTGTTGGAATAATGTGAATCAATCTCATAGGCTGAAACCTCTGAAAGAGAAAAGTTGGTGTGACATTCATATTGTCTGCCAGTTGTGAAACCTTATGAAATGTTCAGGTTGCCGAGACATTGTTGATATCTTGCCAACTGGAGCTATCATTGTGACTCGTTGTGTTCACTATAACCCTCTGTCGAGTGGATTGGTCTTGCTGACAAGTTGATGCCTAAAGGTTATCGAGGAGACTCATGGACATTGGAGTCATCAGAGTAACACAAAGGATTTGGTATGAAGTTTTGGTGATAGGTGGTATGTCTCACTAATAAGCATACACTTAAAGCTATCGAGGTGACGTGAAAGCCTCGTTAAGAACTCTTACCAACTGTTGGTTCTCTCACCGACAGTTATTCACTAGAAGACATTGGTGTGACATGGTGACTCGGTAAGATCTCTTGCTGATAGATGGTATGTCTCTCTGAATAGCTACACTCGGAGTCATTAGGATAACATGAAGATTTCGGTATGAAGTTTTAGCAATGGATGTTTATCTTAGCGATGGGGTAGTCTGTTGTCAGTATGACTCCTCGCGACTGTTTGGTGCTCTGTATGACTTGAAGGCTCGATATTACCTCTTAGCGATAGCTTAAGTCTTGTCAAAATTGTTCATATCGATGTGACTTGTGAACTTCAGTATGATCTCCTGGCGAATGATGATAGTCTCACCGATGAGAATGTTGAGGTCAATGTGACTTGTGAACTTTGGTATGATCTCTTGGCGAATGGCGATAGTATTTCCAATGAGAATGTTGAGGTTGACGCGACTTGTGAACTTGGTACAATGTCTTGCCGATGGTCAAGACTCTTGGTGATAACTAAAATCATTCTTGTGGCATCGGGGAGACACAGTTAGTGTCTCACTGAAATGTGAATACATTTTAAACGTCTTTCATCGAGTGATGACTATCCTATGTAGTGAGTCTTCGACCAATCAGAGAAGCCAAATGGGAACTGTTGGAAGTTAGACTGTTGTGTCCGTTACTGAGAGGAAGATTAATAGACCATGGGTGTCATGGATATACTCAGAGATTGAAGATTGTGATTGGTTTGGTAACAGTTGGATGAATGGTCCAATGTGTGATCAGTGAGAACTTTATTATGAGAGCATTGTATCTTGAATGTTCTGTACAAGGTTGATCAAGGATTATGCTATTGTAAATTGACATCAGAAAGATAAGTCTGATCTCTATATGTAATTTCCATTACTGTAATACAAAGGGGATTTTCTTGGTGTGGTGGGTTTTTCTCGCGTAAGGTTTTTCCCACATAAATTTGGTGTTCATTTGTGTATAATTATTTCTTTGTTTCTGTTATTTCTTTCAAGTGTATGTTTTTGTTATTTCTTTCAAGTGTATCTTAATTGGACTGTAATTGAAAATCTAAAAGTATCTCTACATTCTTCCCTGAGGTTTTGACATTAGGAGAGTTAGTTCCGCACCTTAGCTTTCCTTACACCATACACTGCTTGCCTTATGTGAGGTCCACAAAGAGACACATCTAAAGCTGGCTATCCCATGACCTATGACAATGATCCCTGTAGACATGCAAAATTAGCATCGTGCACTCAATTCACATTCATCCACTCATTAAATAAATCAAATTAACATTCATCCATTCATCAGGTAAATCAATTTCAATCTCCTAAAGGTCATCAACTTTATTAATTTAATCTTATCATTATCCCCCTTAGCTAAATAAATCAAATATTTATTTAACTAAATTTTTATCATCTTTCATCTCCTTTTTGATTTAGTTTAATCTTTAAATCTAAAGCAAAAAGGTCAAATCACCTAATCCTCTTTTTAATTAACTAAATCAGGATTAAATCTAATCTAATGCATGTCATATTCTCTAGATTTCCCCACTTGCACCAATAAATCAATTTATTGATTTATTAAAATCAGCATTTTCCATCAACATGGCATCTTTGAGGAATATTCCCTCAAGTTTGAATTCAAGAGCAAGTGGACATGTACATCCAACAAAGCAATTAATAAGCTCTTGCATGTCCCTTGCACAAGTAAAACTCAACATTTACTCTCAAATTCAAATTTGAAATATCCCTCTCTTTGGCACATTGACCAAAATGTGCTCATCCTCAAGCCTATCACATGATGACAAGTGGCCTCTTCTCATTAGTGGATCTTTAGTCCCACATCCTCCATGTTTGGCATTCTTCTATCATTCTATTTTATAAATAGAGAGCATCTCCATTGATCAAATCCTCGACAAAATAACAAATCCTATGCAAAGTCACTCTCCTCATTTGAGAACTAATTTTTCCCACCATCAATCCATCTTCAAGGAATTTCATCATTTAGCTTATCTATCAAGGATTGGGAAAGGGCTATTTTCCACAATAGTACCAATCCACTATGAGATATAATTTTCTCCATGTTTTATTATATGCTTTCAATTTATCTATCTAAATCTTTGTTGCTTTGATTACATTATTAGCATGTGGAGTTATTTCATAGGGATGTTGATAGTTGGTTTTGTTTTAAAATACAACTCATGCTTTGTGTGATTTAGGATTTTAACCAAAATGCAGATTTTCACATCCACATAATGGCGCTAGAAGGAGGGCTGATTTGGATTGTTTAATGTAACTTATATGATAATGTTTGTCCAAGTTTAACAAGTGCATATTTCATTGCTTTTTGGTGTTTCTTGTTTATGATTAGTAGTTATCATGACAGGTTAATTTCTGCCTTTCAAAAGCTGCAAAATTTCCCTTTAAGCCTGCTAATGGTATTTGTTTTGAGGAAGTAACAATCCAAAGGTCTTGTATTTCACATTAAAATCATATTGTTAATGCCATCCCTGTCAACACTCTTTTCTTCTATACTATAGAAAGATAGGTGGTCATGTTGAAGGACAATCGGTGAGTAGAGAGGAAAAGAAAAGCCATCTTGAGTGTCATCTATACTTAACTCATAATTTTTGTGAAAAAGCTGCCCATCCACGTCATAATAGTTAGAATTCTCCATTCAAATCTATCAAGTAAAAGCTCATTTTTCAAATACTAGCTCAAATGTGGTTTTTGTTAATGTCATCCCACGTATTCCATTCAAGTCTCATCTCTGTCAACACCATTTTCATCTAATGTGGAGAAAAAATCTTTATATCTCATCTTCCTAAAGAAACTCAAAGCTTTCCCCTAGGCGCGCTTTCTATTTAAGCTTTAGATATGACTATTACTTGCAGGATTTATATGAGAAGCAGCTATTTTTGTGATATTACCAGTGTTAATAACATTCTTCAGGAAGTAAAATTGTACATTTTGTGCAGGTTGAGCAATCATTGCATTATAACAAAGACACCCGATAGTAGCATTTGCTTGAAATATTTTATAAGATTTTATTTGTTGTTACTATTAAAGCTCTTTTCATTTGAGTCACAATCTATCTAGTTTTGGATTAGTCATATCCACTTTTTCATTAAAGGTTCATGTATCATTAACTAGTTAATACAACTCTTTTTTCTATATAGTCTTTTTGTGACAATGGTAAAAGAATACCTATAATGTTGTCAATGATTGAAAAAGTTGCTAATTCTTATTAGAGTTATTTTCTTTTGTTTGATTGACATGTTAGCATTCTGACTGTGCGCATCAATGCGTGTGCATTAGAGTTATGGGGAACATGTAATCTGATTGCTGGGCATAGGCAATAACTTGGACACTGGCATTTGTGATAAATTCTATTGAAATCCATTTGTAACCGCCTTCATATCTATTCTACCTGTGATTTTCTCCTCATCCATGCTCTCAGCCACAGGAAGATAACCCTCTAGAGGTAGCGATATTAAGGGTGATCTACTTTTGTGAGGAGCTACAGATTTCCATTGGGAGACCATCCATTTTCATTTTTCCTTTTTGCATGGTGATTGAATTTGGTTCAAGCATTAAGAGTTTAAGGGGCGGCTTGATGCAATAGCGGGTCATTACATTGAAAGTGGCTCTACACCTGCCAGTGGCAATTACTTTTAAAGCCATGTTGGAGCATGTTTTTCTTTTTTCTCTTTTGCACCTGATAATTACATTTTCTTGTAGGTTTCTAAAGCCTTATCAACAAATCCATTTTATATCTAAGTTGCAATCATTATAGCCATGATACCATGTCTTTGAGGTAGTTTGTCGATTAGCTCACGTGCCCTCTCTATGCTCCCTTTCTATTCACTGGTTACACCTACCAATTGCATTGGCTTAAAAGTAATTTAAAAAAAAATCACTTGTCTATTGTGGACGCGACGTTGCAGATGCAAATTACATTAGCTTGAAAGTTTGTACAACCCTTTTCAACAACTCCACTTCATGCCTATCCTCTTCTCTACATATCTATCAGCCATAACATTCACTCAGATCTAGATATTTCTCCAGACACGTTACATCCCAAAAGCCCCTAATTTGACCTTTGTCCTTCACAAAATTAAATCGAGCCCTAGAATAGAAAGAATTCTTACTACTAGCTCTAGCTTTGGTTCCTAGTCACTCTTGCTCTCCCCATAGAAATCTTTACTAGTGCAGTGTCCTTATTGGAGAGAAATTAGGGTAGTTGGAAAGTAAAGTTCACTTGTGTTCAATATTGAATTTCGATTATTAAATGTAGATTAGAGATCTCTGCCCAACCTCTTTTTTTTTTAACTTATTGTCCAAATCTTTGCTACAACATGTCAATATCTCTCTCGATTTTATCACCTAGATTCGCTATTGTCCTACCAGTAGTGTCTTTCTAAAAGCAATAACTTCTTTTTGAGTAAAATCCAGAGGAGGGAATGAAAAAGGACTAATTTTTTTTTTTTTGGCGTGTTACAACTGCTTTTGTCTTTTTCTTTTTTTTTCTTTCTACTTGGAATCTTATCGAAATCATACTCATCATCTACCTTAGAATCTTTTCTAAACTATTTGTTGCACATAATTAATGAAGCCAAATGTAAGTATATATCATCTTCAATTCTTTGCTTGGCACATGCACTTATCTTCTTCAAATCAGGTCCGATACCACTCTGCGTAGAATTTGAGTATATTCCATCACTATCAAAAAAAAAAAGAAGCTACCATCCACAAAATCCCTGACTGTCAAAATCTGTAGGAACAAAGTACTTTGTTCTTTTGTGAGATTTATGTTAGAAATCTTATGTTTCTACGCTACATTGGCTTAAATATCAAGATAAAAGGACTGACACAAATGAGTACTAACTAAAAAATATTTTCATATGAATGCACAGTCTTTGTTGTTGTTCATAAAGGCTTCAAACCTTTAAGCGTAGTCACCATCACTCTTGTTGTGAAGATATTTTTTGCAGCAATATCTTTAATGCGTTGAATACTATGCCACTTTATTCATTGTTCTTTGTTCACTTACATCTGATATTTATCTTCTTGGAAGAATGTGCATTAATACCTTGAAGTCGGTCATTTATGTTTTTGCAGGGATCCTCATTAATTGGTGTTGTTCCTTTATGAATTTTTCAGGCTAAGGGAGGAGGATTTGAAATCTTACTTAAAGTGTTGAAAATATTTATCTATTTGCAAATTGGGACTCTAATTAATGCTTCTTTTTATTAGTTTGAAATCATTAGTTTTTTCATTCTATTGTTTCAAGTTTATGGTCAAAACTAATTTAATATAATGATCTTCACATGATTGTCATTTTGTTTGAATAGGAAAACAAAGGAAAGCGAGGAAAACGAAGAAAAGCAAAATGAAAATGAAGGAAAATGAGGAAGGTGCATAGGAAAGAAAAGAGAGGAGCATTTCGAGCTTGCAAGGGATTTTTTGGCGATAAATTGAACATCAAAATTGAAATTCAAAAGCATTTTTTTATGCTTGGAAATTCTGTCATACGCCTTAATTTCTATTTTAGGCTAACTCATTTTTGGTTTTGGGCTTTAAAATGAACATTACCTAGGCTTTCGATTTTCATTGCGAAAGGGTTAAAATGAACTTTAGGCAACATTGACTAAATTTTGTTTAAGGCTAACAAATTGAACAAGGCAAGTCTCGTATCTCATTTTGGTGCTTTAAAATGAATCAAAATCATTTCTTTGTGGACTTAAAATGAGCAAGTGTTTTCATTGCTTCGTAATTACTTAAACAAAATAATATCATCAAAAGATATATGCGCTTCTCTCATGCCTCACAGCGATGTTGAGGATCAAAAATATTTTGGTGACATTAAGTTGCATAAGTAATTTCCTCCATACTTCATTTTGGGAACTAAAATTGAAGAAAATCTTGTGCAAGTGTGAGTGAGCTTATTGCATGTGTTCTCCCTATGTTTCTAAACAAGGGTTGATCGAACTATGAATAAGTTTATTCACTTTTGTCTATCTTAGAGGGCCTGCCTTGGGGAAAAAGTACTCACCCAAGGGAACGACTCAACCGGTAACACTCTAAAGCCAAGAGTATTTCCAACCAGGATATAAATGTGGGTATTGGAGTAAACGCCAGTATCACGTGGTTGGATCTGATGAGATGGATTCGAAAGGGGACTCTCATCATATGGGTCAATCTCCACAAATGGAAAGTCTAAAATAAAACCCTTGTTTGTAGTGGCCTATTAACCCATTCACCAAGTTTATCAAAGTGGTGCATCGGAACTTAGATTCCAAGAAGTTACTTTCCATGTCCGATCTTGGTTAAAGTATAGAGGTTAAGACTTCATTCTTAACATACCTTTATACTCTTTCCTTGGTTGCATGTAAAATCATCTCTTCTTCTATGAAGGGCATGAGGCAAGCCCACTAAGAAAAATGTACCAATTGAGCTAGGGTGTTATATTGCTTGTGAGTCAGTTTGAAAACATAGTTCTTGATCGGAAACATTGGAAAACCAACATTCAACATGAGCATAAAATTTCAAACCCTTTAGGAGAAGCAAATATGGTTGAAGGAATTCACATGTTATTTCTTTCCCTTGGGATTCGGATCCTTAGAGGCTTCTAAGCATTTGGATTTCATCTCAATTTTCTCCTACGAAGGTCAATAATAGGTAACTTTTGCCTCAAATTTCCTTGGTTTCCGCATAATACACTTTGTGGGATAAGAGGAAAGTTGAGACATTAGACATCTAGATTCAAAATCTAATAAAAAGCATTTTTGGTAAAAGGATCCATTAAGCAAAGATTAAATCAATTGGACCCCACATATGAGCTTGGCATCTTTTGGTCATATGGTTTTCATGCAAACATTGATCTTTTGATTTTGAATTACTTTTAGAGAAAGGAACATTCTTCACTATCTTGGATTTGTAAACAAGTCCTTCCTAGGTTCATTTAGGATCAAATCAAACACTTCTTCCAAATTCCAATCATCTATCAAAATCCATCCCACCAAACAACTTTAGAGCTTTGAAAACATCATTCTAGACTTGGGTAAATCATCAAAACAAAAATCACCTTGTTTAGTTAGGTGTATGGGAATGCATCCTTTCTCATACATTTAATTGAATTAGCAATCCTTTCAACGATTTCATCCTAAGATAACATCTAACATCTTAGGGTTTACAAGTTCATTATCCAACTCAAACAATCAAAATCAAACCCTAAGTCTAGCATTGATCCAAAGACCCTAAACGTTTAACACTCATATCATTTACCCCTTTCATCCTTCATCTCATCATTGTTCCTAAAAACCTTAGAGGTCAACAAGGTCAAAACACAAGAGGAACATGTAATAAAAACTTGATCCATACATCATGAGTAATCCAAGTCAACCAAAATATCAAAGCCTTACAATGCCAATTGATTTTCAAAACCTACATTTATGCAATCCGTACATAGGATCATTATCCCCTACAAATCTTCATGGAACAACAAGTGTGAGTATGCCTACTCAAAAGTTTAAAACACCTTTCTCGATGGTAGATTTAAATCCAAGTCCAAAACTACAAATCTATCAATCGAACAATCAATGCATGAGCCTTCAAACAAACAACATCATCCCACCAAATCCCTACATGCCAAATGAGAATGTACCAAGTACAAGTTTTCCAAACATGAATCCAGAAAACTTTGGGATAAATATGTTTGAAAATCATATGAATATTGTTCAAAATCCAAACAAGATGTTAACGACTCTGAGTCAAGGTAACACCATGCAAAATTGAAGTTACCTAAATTAGGGAAATATGATTCCCAACATCAACAATGTTCAATTTCAACCTATCATGCCAAATTTGAACATCATCCCAAATCAAAACATTGTCCAAAATCAATTTGTCCATGATCCCATTCAAAAAACACAAGTATGCATCCCAAATTTTCTTGAACAAAAACCAAATCAACTATATTAAGGGAGTCAAGATCGAAATCAAGATCAAATTTGGCGAGATCAAATTGCTACACTTACCAAAATAGTTGAGTCATTGCACCAAGAGACATCTCCACCACCCTTACCCATATCAACATCATTTCTTGGTTTAGGGCTTCCCCCTTTACCTAGCACCAATCAGTCCATCCAAATCAATCCACCTAACACCAATCAAGCCATCACATCAAATCCTTTGAATATACCATCGACATTGCACCAATAGATGGTATCTAATCAAATGACAACATCAATCTTGACAAATCAAAGTATGGTCTCCCAATGACCTATCACCTCGATCACTCCAACCACCACTATCACACCCATCACATGTCAACCCCTCACTACCACGATCACTCCAAGCATATCTCAACCACTTGTCACTACATCCAGCACAATTCCAAATCCACCTCCACTACCACCAAAACCAAAAGTAGCAAAACAATATAACATTGTGTTAAAATCTCACCAAGCCTACCAAAGGCCATCCAACAATATCTAGCCACACAACAAGCGACACAACCTCAACAATTGCAACAAGCCTCTCAATATTCCCAAGCCTCTCAAGCTACCCAACAAACACAAGCACAAACACAAAAAAAGATAACTTTTGGGGATAACAATGAACATTCAACCACTGGTGATAGTATTGAAAATCTCTTTACCAGAATTGTTGAAAGAAATGATCAAGATCTATCCATCAAAGAGAACATTGAAGATGTTTCTATCTTGTCCAAAGATCAAATCAGTATATGTCAAGAGTCACTTTTCAATCATGATCAAAATCCACCAACCAACCATGATCCAATTCAATAAATGCCAACATCATTTGACACTATGGTTGAAAAAATTGGAAACTTCTCCACCACAATTGTTGAAAACAATGCTCAAGATCTCTCCATTAATGAGCACCTTGAATATGTTTCCACCCCATCCGATGATAAACTCACCATATATCAAGAGCCACTTTTTAGTGATTTATTTCAAGGAGTGTTAGGATTATTTGATCCTATTGACATAATGCACAATCCATTGACCTAAGATCATGTTGAAAATGTCTCTACATCACCTAATGAGTTAGAGGACATATCTCAAGAATTTATCCCAAAGCATGATCAACATCTTTCACCAAAGTCTACTAGTGGTCCTTTCCAAGACATGTTGACCCCCTTCGACCTCATGGTTACATATACTGAAGGAACCCTGAACTCGACACTTGAGGATATTGAACCACTTACCATGTCTAATGACAACATCCAAGAACCCTTTGTAAGCAATCCATCCTTTGAAACTAATCCATGTCAAGAACTTGATCCAAAGCATGTCGAAAGCAACTCTAAAATCATTCAAGATCAATAATTTGTATCTTCAGGATACTACAATAATCTAATGGACACTGGCCTATCTATGCAAGATGATCATATCCATGTAGCACATACTCCTCCATCTACCCATGAGATGCTTTCTATAGATGGACATGAAGATGATCTTCATTCAGAACAGGATTCCTTTACTCTTGACATTATTACACAAAAAGAGCAGATTATTGATTCCTACAGCCAAATAGAGTTATCAACATCAGGATCAGATATATCCCAAATTCAGACTGAGGACATTAGGTATATAGATATCCAACATTATCTGCTAAAGGAAACAAGGCAGACAAAATAGTATAATTCAAAATTAGCGGAGTAGCAAATTGAAACGTCACCTACAGTGGTCATGTATCAGAGAATGCAAGAGCTCTCAGAACAAGCGAAATCAAAGCATGAAGGTACTACTTCCACAATATTGGGGGAAACCTCATCTCAAGCAAATGTCCACATAGGAAGCATGAAGAATCCTTATGATGAAATTGATGTCAATACTACAACCAACCATGTCCTAAATCTTCATCCACCCATCACCCCATCCATGAATTGGGACCAACATCAAAGGAAATATTTGAATCAAAGTACAAAGACCGTTATCAAATCAAAATAAGTTGAGAAGTATGAAGGACAAATCAAATACAAATGGATACTAAAGAATACAAAGAAAGATTATCCCTACCAAACTCCATCAGTCAAAGAAACTATGGGGCAAAAAAAGAGAGGAAAAAGTATCCATCAAAGATGTTCGCAAAAGAAAAAGCAAGATTTTCAAGTGACATATAAAGTATATCAAGCAGTTAGTCCTAATTCCATGCACACTTTCGTATTCACCCATCATTGCTCATCTTCCCAAGTTTGGAGAGTCAAATGTTCCATACTGTCAACCAATCCATCTCTTATCCCTAAACACATTCCATCCTCGCCTCCATGCATCATATCCAATTCTCACATTGACCATGTATTGGCAATGACCCTTCATCATAAGGATTCAGAAGGCATTCTATCATGATGTGCGCACAGAGACAAAGTTAACCCTGGTATATACAAAGCAGATCAAGAATCCCAAAAGTTGCATTTAAGTGCATGTATCTTAGCAAAGCAACTTCTTCAAGTAGGCTATCATTGGCACATTATGACAGGGGCATCTACATCAGCAACACCTTGTGATTCAACATGAGCTTAAAATCTTTCAGGAAAAGACCAAAAAAATCAAAAAATATGAAAATCCAAAAAAAAAAATCAGAAAAAGGATTGAAAACAGTAAAGAGAAAAAAAATTGTCCTCTAGTGAAAATCACTATGGTGGCACTTTGGGTAGGTACCATGATGAAAACCTAGAAAATAGGCATCATGAGTAGAATCGAGCATCTACGTGCACTAGTTCAGGAGAAAGCATCTCATCCCATCCATAATAAATCCAGCATTCCATCCATCTCAGCCATAATAAATCCATTCATCCATAAACCATTTATCCAATCCGTTTTCATTCATCTACATCCATCATCCGAGTTATCTTGATCTTGATGAAATTTTGGGGCACACTTTACACTTGCTTATGGTAAAAATCATGACATGGGTCATTTTCATTGATCCTATCCTATGCAGCATTATCTGAGCCATGAAGCATTATCCACTAAGCATTCTTTATCTGAATACCTTATCTTATTGCAAGATAATCCTTGGCATCCTTTGCATGCTTGCCATATCCATCCATCCATACACTTATATGAGTATCCATCCATGACATTCCATACATTGCTAGACACTGGGGGTAGATATTTGAATCTTGCTTCGAGAATAAATCTTGATCTATATTCTTCGCCTTATGTGGTGATCTGAACATTGGAAAACGTAAAACCAAATTGGTCAAACCACTTGTGAGAAAAATTCCAAATCACTAGCCCATGGCATATTTTGATGAGAAGACATTTCTTATCAGTCCTCATCTTTCATCTTTCATCAATCCAAACAATCAATATCAGTCACATCTAACACACCCTTCAAATGTCACATCAAATCATCCAAACAACTTTTGTTCAAAATCAATCATTATCAATCCTAATCAATCAAATCCTTACATTGTTGTGTATCCTCAACAATGTTATCATCATCATCAATCCATCAATCTAATCAATCAACCTTAGCTTGGTTTTCAACAAAATTCCAAATAGAGCACTAATATCGTCACACATGTCCATATCCAAATCATCAAAATCATGCGAAAATCCAAAAACATTCTAAACATATCAAAAATCCAAATACATTCATAAAATCAAAAAAACATTAAAAATAATTAGAATTTGAACTACGTCATCTCTGAGCTTAAACATAGGCAAGGCTAATCTTCGATCAGCCCTCGAGACATCAAAATCCAAAAACATCCAATAAAACACAAAAATCCAAAAACCATTCAAAAAACACAAAATCCAAAAACATTCAAAAAATGCAAAATCCAAAAACATTCATAAAATCTCAGAAAACCCCAAAACATTGCAAAATTCAAAAATCAAAACATTTGTAAAAATCTCAAAAACACCAAAAATAGCCTCAAAACATTTCAAAACATCAAAAACATCCAAATATTTGAAAAAATCCATCCCTCATCTCGCTTGCACCTGCAATAATCAATCATCCATAATAAATTGATCATCACCTTCATCCTTTGGAAAAACAAACAAAAAAAATCATATTAGTCAACAAAAGCAAGCTTCAATCGTAAAATAAAAATCGAAACAACAAACCTTTAAAACAAAATCAAACTTATATCAACAGCCTATCAATCAACTTATCAAACCATCATCATCCTATACAATGCATGTCCTAGGATATATTGTTTTGACAATGGGCATCATTTTGGTTATTACCTTGGATTCTTATCCAATCAAAACACATCCCTCTGGCTGAAGATATGAAGAACATTGACTTGTTTGTGTACTTGGTCTTTTTCTTTTGATTTATCTTATTGTGCTCATTCCAAGGACCTCTTGATGATATCTGAATGAGGGATTTAGAGAGATAGGAATGGGGCAATGATCATTATCTTTTGTCTATTGTGCTTGTTGGATGCTCTTGTAATATAACTTGGAAAATACTTGCTTCGTTAGGTACGTTCTAGCAAGGTTTTCATATGTCAAGTGTGAACAAGAATACTCCTATCTGTTTATTGAGTCAAAGTCCATCGCACTAGGTACAACACGATCCTGGTTCTTTATACCTTGATGCATCGTATCTACATGTGTTATCAAAACATAAGGTAAGTATCCCTTTTAAAATCCCAATCCTTGATAAGCAAATCATCATCATCTATTATCATCATCATCATCTCTAATAAAGTCTCATCAAATCATGGACTTGTGGGATCCTATTGTCATCATCTCATTTCTTCTCTGCACTAACATAACATCACCAATGCATCCATCATGCATCCATCCTGCATCCAGAAAACTGTCAGCATACCACATATCATTCATATCATACATAATAGGAAACATCTCTCATTTCACTTGCATTGCATTTGCATCATCGTCATAATATAGATCTGTTAGTCTAAGCATCTGCATAAAACATCCATTGCATAATCATAGCATATCACATTATCCATCTCATCCATCATCACATCATATCATCATTTAAGTTGTTTAAGATAATATATAACTATTATTCTAAGCATCTTAAAACCATCTCATTTGCATCATCATCCATAACCATCCAGTTTGAACCTCTTTATCGCAAGATCAACCTTCAAATAGAATCTTTTCGCTCAATCTCTCAAGGGGGCAATGTACTAGTGTACTTATTTCCACTGGGGCAACCGAAAAAATCAGAAAATTTTTGAATTTCAATCGCAAAAAGTTTATTCTTTGAACCAACACAACAAGTACATTACTTCAAAGAGGGGCAAAATGTAGACATGCAAAATTAACATTGTGCACTCAATTCACATTCATCCACTCATTAAATAAATCAAATTCACATTCATCCATTCATCAAGTAAATCAATTTCAATCTCCTAAAGGTCATCAACTTTATTTAATTTAATCTTATCATTATCCCCCTTAGCTAATTAAATCAAATATTTATATAACTAAATATTTATCATCTTTCATCTCCTTTTTTATTTAGTTTAATCTTTAAATCTAAAGCAAAAAGGTCAAATCACCTAATCCTCTTTTTAATTAACTAAATCAGGATTAAATCTAATCTAATGCATGTCACATTCTCTAGATTTTCCCACTTGCACCAATAAATCAATTTATTGATTTATTAAAATCAGCATTTTCCATCAACATGGCATCTTTGAGGAATATTCCCTCAAGTTTGAATTCAAAAGCAAGTGGACATGTACATCCAACAAAGCAATTAATAAGCTCTTACATGTCCCTTGCACAAGTCAAACTCAACATTTACTCTCAAATTCAAATTTGAAATCTCCCTCTCTTTGGCACATTGAACAAAATGTGCTCATCCTCAAGCCTATCACATGATGACAAGTGGCCTCTTCTCATTAGTGGATCTTTAGTTCCACATCCTCCATTTTTGGCATTCTTCTATCATTCTATTTTATAAATAGAGAGCATCTCCATTGATCAAATCCTCGACAAATCTACAAATCCTATGCAAAGTCACTCTCCTCATTTGAAAACTGATTTTTCCCACCATCACTCCATCTTCAAGGCATTTCATCATTTATCTTATCTATCAAGGATTGGAAAAGGGCTATTTTCCACAATAGAACCAATCCACTATGAGATATAATTTTCTCCATGTTTTATTATATGCTTTCAATTTATCTATCTAAATCTTTGTTGCTTTGATTGCATTAGCATGTGGAGTTATTTCATAGGGATGTTGATGGTTGGTTTTGTTTAAAATACAACTCATGCTTTGTGTGTGTTTGTATTTTAACAAAAATGCAGATTTTCACATCCACAATCTCATGTAGACTTTGTAGGGCTTGCAGGATATTGCCATTTGTCATCCACATCATCGCCTAACAACTCACAATCATCCTTTTCCACTTGTCATCACACATAACAAAAATCCATCGTCAGCCTATCAGGTCCCACCTTAAACTTATCTAGTTTCATCATGTGCTTCCTTCGTAGGTTCCACCTTTCGTAGGTCATGTTCCATTCGATTAACCTTGTTTAATCTCTACTGTTCCCCACTATCCCCTCGAGATTTCGTCAGGACCCATCAAAAACTTAGCAAGATTAGAAAGCACCATTCATTATCCAAGGCTTGATCTCTACCACTGATCAAGTGAAGACAAATATTTCATTTGTGACTTAGGAAATATTATAGATGTTGAATATCTGTCAGGCCAATAAACATAAGGTGAAGGGGTCAGTCATAACCTTTACTTCAAAGACATAAGTTGTAACTTATGTGACCTACAACTACTAATACACAGTCAATCAACAAAATATAATTTTTTTCACAACGCCATGACTATAAACCTATTAGGGTTTATCTATAAACTCTAATATCAACAAAGAGTAGAAATAGTATTCATCAACTTCTGGATCTGCAAAGCACATCACTGGAATGCTCTCAAAAATCCCATTTTGAATCTGTAGTCTAATTTTCCATTAGATCCATTGCCCTCACATTCAACCTTTATCATCATGCCAACAATGCCCGTTGCATGATTTCCTCTTTTGACATCAATGACAAATATATGCTAATAGATATAAGATATACATGGAAACCCCTAGAAGGGAAGAACTAGGGTGAGAAAATTTGCTTGAGTCTACTGATCAAATCCAACCTCACAATCAAATATATTACATGTGTTTTATAAGCACCCACTTTTAGGTACATTAACACCCAAAAGAATGTTTTGAGGCACCAAACTCTTTGTGCACTACAAACTCAAGATAATGTTTTGAGTCACTAACCTCAGGGTACACTACACAACTAATTGAACACTAAGTCAATCTTTCTAAGTCCTCAACCTCTATAATATTTTAAAAAATTATATGCAAATACTTGTCATTCTTCAACTTGAGAATACACCATTTCAAATCTTAACACTTCCTCTATTCTTCTCTATGTTTTGTTTAGCATACAAGTGGATTTTTCAATTCAATACTCTTCATTAAAATCAATATCCACTCGCACTAACTTGAAAAAAATTCAATACAACAATATGTGTGTATTTGAATAATGCTTGATTAATATCTCCATAATAGACATGCAATGGTCATAGTCCTATTTTTAGAAAATACTCATGCCAAAACACTAGCATTGACAATAACTATTTCCATAATTACATGAACCTGACCTACCTCAACACCCTTTGAGACTATCACTTTTTTTTTTTTCATAAAAATATTTAAACCAACTTCTATTTTGTAACTGCCCATGATCAAATTTTATCTTCTCAAAATAACCTTTTGATACTTATGAATACTTACCATTGATCTTGTATTTATTACCAAGCATGTACATATGTCATCATCAAATGTGGAACACCTATCGTCACATATTTAGAAATTTGTTTGCGTTTCAGGTTTTAGCCATCAACCTTACATTTTACCTTCTACCGTCATTCAAAAAGCCTTCACATTTTTGGTTTCTTCCATTGATCGCACCCGTTACATTCTATCATCCATTTATCCTAGGCCACAAACCATTCCTCTAATCTCTAACATTTTAATTTTTTCCTTTTTGATATTGAATTTTGGGGTTCACTCCTACTCATTACCACTTACTTTCATTTTGATAAGGAATAAGTCATCCTTCTGATTCACGATCTTAAAAACCTTCGTGATTCATCTAAGTCTTGATTTATTGATCACCAGACTTTGAAATTACCATTTACCTCTTTCCTAACTTCTCAATTAGGAAATAAGCTATCTTTTTGAGTTGTATTTTCCTTCGCAAGTGTTGGATATCTTAACGCTTCAGCTATCAGCCTTTTAGTGTTCATATACCCTTTGTCTTCTTTTTTGGTAAGAGATAATTCTTTGTTCGAATCTCCAATGCCTAAAAAGGTAAGGTGAAATTAATATCACTAATGTTTAACTAGGTAAGGGGAAATTAATATCACTAATATGCGACCCCCAATAGCTTTTTCACTTTGTTCTTTTCTTTCTTTATTTTATTATGATAAGGCATAAAGCTTCTTTTCGTCTTCCAATGCTCGACTAGAAGCATGTAGTATAAGAACAACCCAAAGTTCAAAGCTATCAGACTTCACACTAAGATAATGTATTCTTTCTTTTTTAAAGAATGTGAAATAAGGTAATCCCAAACTTTTACAACTCTTTAGGATGTAGTATAGGGGATGTCCGACATCCGAAGTCCAAACTTTCGCAACTCTTCAGTACTTATACTACAACTTCAAAAAATATTTTTGAGCTAATCCATAGACATCAATAATCATCATGAATACTCTTTGACATCCACAAAAACAATTCCAACAATCTCTCTCTTTTTCAAACATGACAATACTTCTGAAAATGAGAACACTTTGAAAACCTCTAAAAATTTGAATATGAATGACACACTATTCATCAAAAATTACATCACATGCTCCTCCTATCTACAACAACACTTTACATATGATAATCTCCCCCTAACACCAAACGTCATATATCTCCTTTCATTTAGTTCCTATAATTCCATTTTCTATATGCTCCTCCTTTGATATCAATTAGAAAGGGAAATACCAGAGAGAAAGAATTACTATGTGATGCTCCCCTTGGATGAATACCTTCTATATTCAAGAAGAAATAGGAGAAGGAACAACTCTTAATTTCTCCTTGATTTTTTTAAATGACTCCTTCGGAAGGGGTTTTGTGAAAATATTTTCTTGTTGATCTTATGTACCAACTTATTCTAAATTTACTTCCTGTCCAAAAATGTTTTCACTGATAAAATGATATTTCATAGATATATGCTTGGTTTTGGAATACATATCAAGATTCTATGAGATATTTATGGTACTAGTATTTTCATAAAAAATACTATTTGTTTCATCAAAATTCACCTTAATATCTTGTAGTGTTTTCTTAATCCACAACACCAAATTACAAAAAGATACAATAGAAATATATTTAGTTTTAGCTATTGATAAAGAAACAAACTCTTATTTCTTAACCATACAACCGATCTATCTCCTAGAAAGAAGGAACTGCTACTAGTGCTCTTTCTATCATTGACACAACCAAAATAATGTGCATCAGTGTATGCAATTAAAGTGAAATCATTACTAACAGGATACCAAAGGCCATATTATAATGTGCTCTTCTAGTATCTAAGAATCCTCTTCACTGCTTTAACATGTGTCTCCTTAGGAGTAGCTTGAAATCTTGAAACCATGCAAATATCTTGCATGATATCAAGCCTTGTTGCAATAAAATACAAAAAGGCTTCCAATCATGGATCTATATAATGTTTGATCTACTAATTCAAATTCATCATATTTTCTAAGATTACATCCTATTATCATCGATTTACTAACATGATTACAATATTCATCTTGAATTTCTTTAGAATTTCCTTCACATACTTATTCTAAGAAATGAATATTCTTGTGTCTAGCTTATTGACTTGTAAATCAATAAAAACTGTTAATTATCTGAGCATGGACATCTCAAACTCTTGTTGCATTGTAGTAGCAAAAGCTTTGCACATTTCATCACTATTGCTACCAAAATTGATATCATCAACATAGACACTAACAACTAGTATATGTTCACCTTCATATTTGAAATAAAATTACTGTCAGCAATACCTTTCTTATACCCTTGATTGTGGAGATATTTATCTAAACTAGAATACCAAACCCCTAGGGGACCGGTTTAAACCATATAGAGTCTTTTTCGGTCTGTATACATAATCTTTGTTTTTTGTAAACCCTTCAAGTTTCTCCATATAAACCTCCTCATCTAGATAACCATTAAGAAATGTATATTTTACATCCATCTTGTATATTTTGATGTTTTTATAAATTGAATATGGAAGGAACATTCTAGTAGCTTCAAGCCTAGAAATAGATGCAAATGTCTCTTCAAAATCTATACCCTTAACTTGAGCATAACCCTTGCAAACTAACCTAGCTTTGTTTCTTTTTTATCTTTCCATATTAATTTAGTTTATTTTTAAATACCCATTTTGAGCCTATGGAATTCTTATCAGTAGGCCTAGGAACAAGATCCCAAGTCTAATTTTTCTCTATTTGACTAAATTATTCCTTCATAGCTTTAATCCAACTTTGATCTTTACTAGCTTCTTCATAAGATTTATGATCTATTTTCGATGGATAAGAATAGTTTACCTATTCTTTTGAGCAATATTTCTTCTTGTCATGACACCATAATTTTTTTTTCCAAGAATTTTCTTCTCAAAATGATCTCTTTTTTGGAGTAGTGATTGGTTTCAATTTTTCATCACCATCACATTCCTCTTGTGCCTATTCTTTTGCAGATTGTTCCTTTTCTTCATAAAAAAAAGACCTTTGAATACATGTCATCATTGTATAACAACTGAGAGAGATCTTCATCCACTCAAACATTTACACTTTCAACTGTCTTTTTCAACCTTTTTTTGTAGCACTTACAAGATTTCTCTTGTATTTGAATAACCCATAAATATTCCTTCATCAAATCTTATCTCAAATTACTCAAAGTTTCTTCATCCCTTTTTATAAAAAATTTACTTCCAAATATTTTGACATATTTCATATGTGTATGTCTATCTTTCCATAATTCATATGGATTCTTAAAACGATTTAATCTTAACTGTGCTCTATTGGGAATGTAAATGTAAGTATGAACTACTTCATTCAAATATCTATTAGGTAATTTCATTTCATTCAACATTTTTATAGCCATCTACCAAATAGTTATGTTTTTTCTCTCAACAAATCTATTTTCTTGATGTGTTCTATCTACGAAGTGTTGAATAGGACAACTAAGAGAGGGGGAGTGAATCAATTGTCACATATATTAACCATTAATTTAATCACCAAAACTAATACATAAAACTACTTAAATGATTAAACATCAAATATCAATGAAGAAACTCAAATCCAACACATAAACACAATAACACCATATTTACATGGAAAACCCAATAAGGGAAAAAACATTACGAGGATTAACTCACACTATAGAGAATATCAAAACCTATTACAAAAAGTCTTATTGCCTGAAATAAAGACTCACCTTTTTGGACTCAATATCCATAGGGCTACAAATAGAAGATACAAAATATGGCTCACTGCCAGAGTACAAAAGTTAAGGCTCACTACTAAAAGATTGAACTGATATAATACACCTTCAATGTTCAGGGTTCAGTTCCACTAAATCTTAGAATATGAACTACTACTACACACAGAAATCACTTGACAAAACTCTACTAATAACAAAAGATAAAGTATTTAGGTTCTTACACTTTTCTTCTTCTTCACACACACTCACACACACACACACACACACACTTCTCCTTCTTTCTATTTTTCATACCTCTCCCTATATGTACTTTCATTCCTCAAAACATTTTATATATACAAGCATATCATGATCATCAATTAGGTTGACACCATATATTATTTAAGAATTGTACCAAGTTGGCTAACATCCATAAAGCATAACTAGTTTTTGTAATATATTCTATACATTGAGTTCTCCAAGATATTTGAATAGTAGAATTATAGCTTATCTTGGGGTAGAAAACCAAACCTTAATAATTAACACACTAGACCAATTATACTAGACCAAATATAATGATCATCTTAAATAGAAAATAGCTTCTGATAGCTATCTCATTTATTCACTACTATGTTGGCATCAATGACAGCTTGCTGCATTAATGATAACCATTTGATGCAATCCAATTTCCAACAATCTCCCCCTTTGTCATTGATGGCAACACAAGATGTGAACAACCAACAACAACAACCTGTAGTTCTTCTCTTTGATAGGATTAAAAATGATTTCATTCTTTTTATATGCTTTTTTCCCCCTTTGACATCAATGGCAAAGAAAGAATATCTACCTTTCCTTTACTTCAACTTTTTTTTTAAATTAGACTTAAAAAATGATACCAAAAATGGTTATTTACCTCAATCCTTCTTTCCTTAAAACATCTCCTTGTACTTTTATTTCAGCTTCGGAAGAAATATCTTCCAATAATCCACTACCAACCAAATGTTTAAACAAATATTGTTGTTCTTTGTTATCAATTCAATTGTTTCTAGAAGCGTATTTAGGATAGTGATATTCTATTCATTTTTCTTAGCTTCCACCTGAAGATTGGAAATTTGTTCCAATATCAACTCAATTATCTCTTTAACCTTCCAAAAAGTCTTCACAATACCATCCCTCTATGCCATAATGACTGCAAGTTCAAACTGTAAGGAATTGATTCTTTTCTTTTGTGCTCCATTTGTGTCATTAAGAATATCATATGCTTTTCCAATAGAATCCAACTCAAACTCAATAGTATCAATTTGTTCTTTGTAGTTTCCAATAGTAGTAGTCTAGCGGAGAAAATACCTATATACAATATTTGCAGTCTTGATGTATGTTTTCAATTCAATTATTCTCTTAGTCAATGTCTTCTATGAATTTCCACATATTTCCTCCATAGAAAATTGAATTTCATCTTTTCCTTTAGTTTCACTAGGTGATAGTGCTTTTAGACTATCTTCAATCTACTCAATCATAACTTTTGGTAAAAAAAATTTCAATTTTCTTCTAGATCAATATTATTGTGAATAATGTGAATAGTCAATGTGTCTATGATATCATCTTGTTCATATGATGGTCGAGACAACCAAATATCTCCAATATTCCTTAATCCATCAGATTGCTCAAGAATCTTAATTACCTCCTCTTTAGTGAAATATTCTTCATCATCTACTGATGCTAGATCAATTGCTTTAGTAATCTTCACTCTGTTTTCTTCTTCCTTCCCCTGAGTCTTCAAATTCTTCATTTTTTGAGGGGAGCATGAGATGATTCTTCTTGATTTTCTCTTATCAGAGGGGGAAATTGCTTTAGATACTACAACTGGACTAGGAACCATGCCTGAGTACCAAACATTTATTATGTTTTCAAAGTATTCTTTACTGATATTTTCCTTTTCTACTAGACATTCCAGATAATGGTAGATTTGTTTCCCAACTGGTATAATTGACTTCCACACAACATTCTCTTTCAATGGTAACGATTTGAAAAAATATATCGTCAGACATATAACCAGAAATTGAAAATAGAAAGGGTAATTTTCATTCTTTGTCATAGTAATGTTCTCCATTAATTGATTCCTCACTAACTCACACAAATTGAAATCCTCATTCTTTTGAACCATTTGATGCATAACATAAACAAAATTTTTGAAAGTAGAGCTTTCCCTATTTTTGAAATAGATCTTAAATATGAAATGGCATATGTCACATACCTTATCACAGGGTCGATTATAGTATGAATTAGAAGTTCCCTTTAATCTACTGTTACCCCAATTAGAGCTTCAATATCTTTGTTATTCATTGAATTCTTCATAGGAACGAGTGCATTATTGCATAATCCAATTATTGTTGCAATTGCTTCCTTTGTGACCTCATACGGTTTGTAAAAGACCATTTGACCATCTTGAATTTTTCTTAGAATAATCTGAACATTGTCGACATCCACAAACTAGGGAAATTTTCTCCAAATGTATAAACCCTTGTGCCCTAGATTCTTAACCTTTTGTATTTTCTCAATTGAAAGAGAACCCTCGAGATTTTGAATCTTATCATGGTTAAATTCATCAATTTGTAACGTAATTTTTGTGATTTGTTGTTGTGTTGATAAAACACCACCATTTCCTTTGACTCCATTCTTCTTTATTCTTCGTACTTTCATTCGCTAATAATGCTAAAACCTTATTCCTCATCTTGTGCTTTACTTAGCTCATTCAATTCATAATGAAAAGAGATCACATAATCATCCTTATTTAACTTACCACTTTTTAGGGTTTCATCATAAAAGGTAATTTATTGTGTATGACATCATCAACTTCACTCTATCAGTACCTCCTCCACCAATGTTATTAGGTTAATTTTGAGAAACATTGTAAGCCAAGAAGGGCTCCAAAAATTTCCTGATTTGCATCTTTTTAAGCCAAAATTTTCTTCAATGCCTTCAAGCTAGAGATTCATATTACTTATCCTTGTGTCATCATACAACACCTCATATTTCAGGGGTTTGTTAGATTATTTTGTAACTAATCCCCATGAGTCCATTAATTGGTTTAGCTCTTGAAAAAGGTATTTGCACCAAATGTAGATATAGGATTATCTAATTTGTCCTTGTTCTCAGGTTCTTCTATCTTTCTCCAAATTTTTGTCATTTCTTTCCTCACTTCTTTAGGATCCACTTTGTTCACTGGTATGTTTTTATGTTCTAGATTAGATTTCTTTCTAAGTTTTCTCCTGCAAACTTTTGATATATGTCCTAGTTTTTTGCAAATATAGCACTTAACATATCCAAGGTTAAATGAATTTGATTTTATCTTCATTTTGTACTAATTAGCCTTGTGTCCAAAGAAATTGCACGCATAATAGTAGCCTTGAAAAGATTGAATCCTTTTTCTTGTATCAAATATGTACATCATCATTTGACTTCTACATTTGGTAGCTCTATGCCCAAACTTATTTCATACACAACATTTTTTTAGCAAACAATACAACATTCTAACTTATTTTATTCCGGTTCATCCCACTTCTACCTTTTGTTGCTCTATGTCCAAATTTATTGCATGAGAAACAAAAGACATTAAAAGATGAGTACCTCTAAGTATTAGGTTGTCAAGTGGGTATTCTTCCAATATGTATTCTTCGATGATAACTTTTTTCCTTGAAATTTACTATAATTATTTATTTTGTTAAAAATTTCTTTAGTTCTTTGTCCTTCGTCATATCCAAGACCTTGTTTATCCTTCGCAAGTTTCTGAGATTAAATCAACTCATCAAGCATTATAGATCTTGTCTTGAACCTTTCTTCATGAGCTTTTAGTTTTTCCAAATCAACCTTTAGGGTTACTACTTCTTGTTCAAGCATATCACGTTTTTCTATCTTCTAATGGATAGCCTTTTAAAGTATTTCTTCCTCTATCTTGCTTTGTTCAATTTCCAATTTTAAATTCTCTTCCATCCTTTTGCTTTGTTAAATTTTAATTCTTAGATTATTAATAGTCTCCTTTGCTTCTTTTAGTTCTTGGTTAACCTCTTTATGCTTCAAATTGAATCTCCAGATCCAATTGCTTAGTTTTTTAATACATTCATCTGCTTGCTTGAAATTTTCTTTCAGATCTTCACTTTCAAAATTTATAACCTCTATTCTTATGTCTTGATCCAAGTCATTTCATTTCATTATTTAATTCAACCTTCCAAGATATCCTTCGATATGTTAAACTCATTCCAAAAGACCAAGCTCTGGTACCAATTGTTGAATACGACAACTGAGAGGGGGGTGAATCATTTGTCATAGATTTTAACCTTTAATTCAATCACTAGAACTAATACACAAAACTACTTAAATGATTAATCATCAAATATTAATGTAGAAAATGAAATCCAACACATAAACACAGTAACACCATATTTACGTGGAAAACCCAATAAGGGAAAAACCATGGTGAGGATTAACTCACACTATAGAGAATATCAAAATTGATTACAAAAAGGCTCACTACCTGAAATAAGGCTCACTACCTAAAATAAGGACTCACTGTCCATAGGATCACAACCAAAAGATACAAAGGATGGCTCACCACCAGAGTATAAAAGTTAAGGCTCACTTCCAAAAGATTGAACTAGTAGAATACACCTTCAATGTGTTGGGTTCAGTTCCACTGAAGCTCATAATATGAAGTACTATTGCACACAGTAATCACCCAACAGAACTGTACTGATCACAATTGATAAAGAAATTATGTTCTTACACTTTTCTTCTCCTTCACACACACACACACTTCTCCTTCTTTCTCTTTTTCATACCTCTCTCTATACACACTTTCATTCCTCAAAACGTCTTATATATATATAGGCATATCATCATCATCAATTAGGTTGGCACTATATATGATTTAAGAATTGTAACAAGTTGGCTAACATCCATAAAGCATAACTAGTATTTGTAATATATTGTATATGCTAAGTTATCCAATATCTTTGACTATCATAATCATAGCTTATATTATGGTAGGAAATTGGACCTTAATAATTAACACACCATACCAAATATAATGTTCATCTTCAATATAAAATAGCTTTTGGTAACTATCTCATTCATTTAGTACTGTGTTGACATCAATGTCAACCTATTGCCATTAATGACAACCATTTGATGCAATCTAATTTACAACACAGAGAAATGTCTTATAATTCCTTGTCTTTCACAATACTTATAAAATTCATGAGAGGTAAGCTCTCCACCTCCATTCGACCTTAAACATTTAATCCTTGAACCAATGTCATTCTCAAACATAGCTATTAAATTTGTGAATCTTTCCAAAAATAATATGAAATTCCTTTCTCCATTTGATACTTTTGGTTCTTGTTGGTCCACACAAATCTATATGTATCAAATCTAAGGGTTTAGAATTTGAATATTCTCTTATCTTGAATCTAAACCTTGGTTGATTTCCTTCAAGAAATTATTTATAAAATGTATTTTTAAGTTTTCCAATAATGGGCATATGCTTGACTACATTCTTCTTACTGATTTTCACTAGATGGTTAAAGTTAATGTGACCCATCCTTTTCTGCCAAAACTAAATTTAATCATTTTTTCCTATTAGAAATCATCCACCTTTCACCTCATTTTGATGGTATATATTACTACTTGTTCTGCTTTCTTCAATAATAAGTCTACCAAAGCTAGCATTCCTTATCTCAGATCCATTAGCATGAAATACAAATTGTACCCTTTGTCACACATCTATCTAACACTAAGAAATTTATGTATTAACCCTTCTAGACACAACACATCTTGAGAATTTGATTTACCTTCTATGCATAGTGTACCTTTCTAGTTATCTTAGAAATAGTGTTATCACCAAACATGACTGTACCACCATTCCATTTCTCCAAATTGGTGATTTTTTTCTTGTCTCCAGTCATATGACTAGAAAAACCACTACCAATCACCCACGGATCGTAGATTGTCCTTTGGGATGAAAAGCTATTTGAACTATCATTCATTATCCATTCTTCACTTCTATCTTCTTCTCTCTCCAATACATCTTTGTATTTTTTCATTTTCACTAGAATTATGTGTAGATTCTTTCTTTTGTGCAGAGGGTGAAACTTCTATGTTTTTTTTTGCATGATCATGAGAAAAATTTTCTAGCTAGGAGAAAAAAAAAATCCTTTTCTCTTGTCTAGAAGGCTATATAGACTTATATAATACTTAGAAATGTTCCCATAGTTATTATAATTATAACATACATAATTTAGAGCATTTATAGAAGCAAAAGTATTCTTTCTTGTAAAATTATGTTTATCATTTCTCAAGCATATAATCTTGTAATCTATATCTTTATGCCCATATTTATTACATAAAAAATAATAACCATGAAAATCATAGTTAAACCTAGTTTTTCTTGCATGTTGGCTTTGAATCTCCTCTTTAGACTATGCACATTGATGAATCCATCATCTAATTTCTTGTACTATTATGTCTTCTTATCCTTCATGCACCCTTCAGACTTCTTAGAAGTGGTTGCATTGATTTTAGTGACAACATCCTTGAAAATCTTGTCTTCCTCATATCCTAACCCAACAAACTTATAAAAAATATATCTTTTACTAACAATCATTCCATCAAAAACCTTAAAAAAAATTCCAAGCTTAATACTTCTTAATAACTACATATTTATCTTCACTGAGACAACTTCAACCTCTATATTTTGAAATTATTTTAGTTTTCTCTTCAAATCCAAACTAGTTACCTCTTCTATTCTCTTTGATTTTACTAACTGTAGTTTCAATTCAACAAGTTTTCTAGATTCTTCAAACCTTAAATTGTACTTTTAATTTTGTTTTCTTTCATCTCTCAAGTATTATAAAGAAGATAGAAGTTCACCTTCCAAATATACCCCACCTTCTTATTCCTCTTTAGAATCTTCACTTTCTTTAATATATTTAGCCATATATACAATTTCACCCAATTTACTTTTAGAAGAACAATCATATGAAGAACTAACTTCTTTATCAACATAAAGACTTCTTCATTTTACCATAGTTCCTCATTTTATATTTGACTCTTGGAACTATCTCCCTTTTCATTTTTTTTTAAAGGAAAATTTGAGGCATAATGACCTATTTTTCCACAGTTCAAGCATTTGAATGGAAGCTTACCTTTGTATTTACCTATAGTATAGGAAAATGTACTCCTTTACATTTTCACACTTTTTTTGGGTGCCTCAATTAAATTGGACTTAATTATTCCTTAAAAAGTCCTACTTTAGATCTACAATGGTTTTCACTTGTAAATGTTTTTTGGGGAAAAGACTAAGCCTTGATCCACATCGAGTTGGAAAAATAATTGAGGCTTGATCCATCTCTCTCTTTTCTTTTTTCCCCTTTCTTTTAGTATTTGATATTGTATGATTGAGTATCTTATCATTTTTGTTGCATTTTAAACGAATTTATGTGTCCCATTGTTCATTTGTTTTTTTTCCTTGAGATCTTAGATCTTTGGGGCTTTATCATCATCCTTGACCTTTGTCATCTTATGTTTCCAATTTTTTTAAAATTATACCTCTCTTGATTGTCTACTTTAGTGTGAGTTTGATGCAAGGTCAACCTCTCGCTAAAGTGGGGGCTAAATGTAGTCTATGAAAACGTATTCTTTTACATTTTCATAATTTTTTTGGGACCCATAATTAAATTGGACTTAGTTATGCCTTAATAAGCCTTATTTTACATTTAAAAACCTAATAAATTACATTTCCTAAAGGGGAAACCCAACAACAATTAATGCCAACACATAATACTTTATCTTGAGCAATGAGTGTTTGAGGAATAGGCATCTGGGACCCATTCACCCATGGGAAAATGGGTCCTCCCTAGGCCTTTGAACATAAATTTAAATTATGTTTTTGGTGGTATTTTAATGTCCCTGAATTCAAATTTTAATGTTGGCTTGCAATGATTAATTTTCAAGACATTAAGGACATATTAACCTATAAATACAAGGTTATTTTGTCAATTCAAAACATCTAGCCAGAGGTGACCTTTACAAGAGCAAAGATTATGGTCAAGGTAATTCAAAAGTATATTTATCAGTGATTTATTGCAGCAATCAAGATTTCAAACATCATGTCTAAGTTTTTGCAATCATGCATGTTTTTGGAGCTAACATTTTGATGTAGGTTTCAAAGATTCAAGCAAGCATTCATAATCCAAGAATCAAGATTGACATCCATTGAAGACATTTCATACAAGATCAACATCAAAATTTTAGAATTTTAAACGTTTATTCAAGTGGTTTTGGTGAGTTTTAACATAGCACTATTTATTCATCATTCCTTTCATGTTTCATTTTATCAATTCAAGGTTTAATTACCCAAACGGGGTTTGACCAAGGAAAACCCCCATTCACCAAAAAAAAAAAAACACCTCTTTTGTTTGTGTTTTAGATCTTGGGTCAAAGAAGGATTGAATATTTATTGAAGAGAAAGATTAAAAAAATTATCAAAGTTGTAAAAGTTGTAAAAGTTGTCGTCAAGCCATGAAATCTCACCTACAATTTTTTTTCTTCTGAATTTCCATCGTTGAAACTTGGATCAAATAGAAGCTATAGACTGACATCTGAGGCTACGAAAAGCTGGTTGAAATCCCTAATTAGAAACCCATTTTCCCATGGGTGAATGAGTCCTAGTTTGGCTCCTGAAATTGACTTTTGGTTACTAGTATATAATGTTTTACCCTTCTCATATTTGCAGAAAGTTTATTGTTTTTGTTTGTATTTAGTTTTAAATTGATGATATAAGTTTTAGCTTGCATAATGTGGTGATTTATAATTTTTAGTTTTTCTCCTTATAGTAATAGAAAAAGTAGTATTTTCCCTTGGTTTGATAATTGACATTAAAACTTAATTGGTGATGTGTTGGAGTGGTGTTGTAGTTTTTTGTACACACTCACACTATTCTAGGACCTATCTTTCACTAAAACATGCCTAAAATGATCCTTTACAAGGGTCTCGTAAAGTGTTGTAACAAAATTTCACAATTTTCTAGGATGTACTTGCTTAATTAATCCTAATAGGACCCTTTCTAAATAAAATGTACATAATGTGTACCCTATTTAAGTGTTGTAAAATTTTATAAATCACTTTCACATTTATCTTGGTGGTCATTAATTAATTAAGGGTAATTGGAGTAATTAACCCCTTTTAATTCAAATTTAGGCCTTAATTTTGACACCTCTAGAAGATCTATCCTGACACTTATAATTTAATTAAAAAAATATTTCATTGGGAAAAGTTTGGTCCTGGTAAACTATGCTAGGACCCATTCACCCGAGGTGGTTAATGGGTCCCCCCTTAACATGACCCCCCTTTTCAGTTGATCTACAATGGGTTTTAATCCCTCTTTCAATCCCTCAGGATTAGATCCGAGTAAACTGAGTGAGGACCCATTCACCCAAGGTGGCGAATAGGTCCTCCCTTAATGAGACCCCCCTTTTTGAATTTTATTCTAGTGGGAATTTAAAAATGTTTCTTTCTAGATCTAGTGTCAGCCTTAGTCCTTTGAATTTTGGGATTAATCTCATAATTTAGTACAAATAAGGGGTTAATTCACCTAGTTTCATCCTAGACTTTCAAGCACTTGAAAGCACTATAGAAAATTAGAGTTCACAAGAGCATTACAAGAGCTTTCATAAGGCATTTCAAGGTAGATTTCAAGAGTTTACTATAGCAATTCAAAGTCATATTATCATGTCGAGGGTTTGATGCAAGCATTGATGTTGTTGAGATAAGATTGTGAGTGTATCATTAAAGATCTACTTGCAAATATTGTTAACATCACATTCAAGAATCGAAGATCTACATTCTTCATGGCCACTACATGTTAGTTTGCAACTTTTTTTCACAAGACATCATCCAAGGTAACATCAATTACACTATTTCATGTTCATGATTCAATTTCTTCATTTCATAATTTAGTTTGATTACCTACAAGGGGTTTTACTGAGGAAAACCCCCATTCACTAACAAACAACAAGTTTTTTGGCCCTTGAATATGTGATTGTAGATTTACAGGTTGAAGAGAAAGATTTGGAGGAAAATTGTCAAAGTTGCAAAGTTACAAAAGTTCTCATTCAAGGTACAAAATGAAAGAATTAAAGCTATAGAATTGCATACATACTTCCAAAACTTGTTAACAAGGAATTTGAGAGTGCAAACATCAAGGAAAAAGACCTTGAAGTTAGCTTTATGAAACCCTAAAAGGACCCATCGACCACTGAAGGAAAACAAGTCCTCTGCATTTAAAAAAAAACCTTTTGGCCAAGTACACATCATTTTGAGCTCTAAAAACTCCCATTTTCATTGTTATAATAGTTAGGGTTTGTTTTTATTGTCATTTGCATCTTTTTTCCCTCATAATTGATATTTTTAGTTAGGAAAAGATTTAGTGGTTTGTGTGTATATGTTGAAAAATAAAAAAGTTGATTTAATCTATAAACGCAAATAAAAAATGAAAGCACATGAAAAAATAAAACTAAACCATGCAAAACCAAAACATATGCATTCAAAAGAAAACTAACTCCATTGTTCTCCTATTGAACAAGATCTTGATTTATGCATTTGGTGCTCTTAGATTTTCACAAGCACAAATGCAACAAGAAGCTATGATGAGCAGAAGAGAGGATTATACATTAAAAATTTGAATCTATTTTTTGGTGAGAAAAGAGGGCTTATATAGATTTCCTCACATGATGGATTCAAGTTGCGGGAGAAATGTGGGATTAAAGAGTGTAATGGATATTATCATAATTATCCCATATTCCTAAATTAAGTGCAATTTATTAAAATAAGAGAGATAAATAAGAGGATTTATGATAGGGAAAAATTATAGGAATTTGGATTAAAAGTGAATTTGTGAATGATTTAATGGATTTATACATGAAAATGCAAATGATTTAAAATATGCAATGAATATAAGATTAATGTAAAATAATGTATGGATATTATTATGCATGAATAAAGTGTGTATAAAATGGATAAATGATTTATAAATGATTATACAAATGGATAAATGCTTATAATAAGGGTAAATTCTTATAAAATGATTTAAATGAATTAATAAAAAAAAATGAAAGTATTAAATGAATGAATTAAATATATAATAATATTCATTTAATTAATAGATGAAAAATAGGACGATTATGAGGAAATTTTTTGAGTCTCTACATTTTACCCCTCTTTGAGACAATGCAACCTATCATGTTGTTTCAAAGAAAAAGATATGCCCTAGTGTAAGGAAGAATGACAAGGAGGTAGAGGTATTCCCCCTAAACAGGAAATGTGGGTTCAAAGAAAATGAGTGTGCTCTCAAAATGGATGAGAGGACTAGAAGATGAAGGACAAAAATGATATAGGAAAAAGGATAAGGATGATGAAGGAAAAATGAAATGATGAAGGAAATAGATGATGGAAGAAATGATAGATGAAAAAGAAAGAGATATCAAGGAAACGAAGGTGATGAAGCTTCTTATACTTTAAAAAGTGCTTTATAATCATAGAGTAGTAAAATATATGACACATGGACAAAAAACTCCATGGTATGACATAGAACAAGGTGTGCAAGGTCATCCATTTGTAAAACAAATAGTCATAGACAACGAATGTCGTAACTCATACTTAGGGAAAATTTTCCCCAATCATTTTGTCAAGACAAACCGTAGACAACAATCAAATTAAAGATGATTCATGAGACATCATTGCTTCTCTAAGTCCTTCATGAGACATCCTCGAGGTAGCTAGCAACATGATCAAAGTAAAACCAAAAGATAAGAAAAAACATACCAACAAGATCAACAACCATTTAGATTGTTTTCCAATAAGTGTTTTACAGTGTGTTAAGGGACAACGTGAGCAATAGGTGGGTATGTGCAGGATCATGATGGGCCAAAAAGTGGTGATATGATGGGTATTTGTAGGGTATGTGGCTGATGAATTTTTTCTTACCCAAAATTGATGAAATGAAAAGGGTTTTTCAAGGAGATTCTCAACTTTTCACCAATATAAATTATGTCTTACTTTGAATTTAATAAATAATTATTATTCATTTTCTATTTGAATTAGGACTAAAATCCTCATTGATAGGCTAATTCAAAAAAATCTATAGCTTTCAAATAGTATCACATTTTTTTAATCTGAAATATGTGTCACATTTTATGCTTCGTATCCTATAGGATTAAAAAAAAGAAATGAATTTCATGAAGTTTTGACCAAGTTAAGGTGGTCAGACATACGTTTTTTAATATTTTTTTTAAGTTGTAATAAAAAATTCATAATTAATTATTTACTTGGAATTTTTTTGTAAAAAGTATGTGTCACATTGGGACATGCATCCTCTACTTATATCTAAAATTTTATAAAAAAATATTATCATTTTATTGTGGTTAGGTTTGTTAGACATACACCTACTTCTTATTTTTTCCCTGAAATTTAAGTACTACTGCATTGAAATTTCAAATTTTCACCAAATAGATTTAAAAAAAAAAAAAACCTAGTAGTTTAGAAACTACATTCAATTTGCTACATATTCTATTCTTACATATTTTTGAAAAAATATAGATAACTTATTCAAAATTTTATATCAAGTTGCCTAACTTTAATTTTTCTGAATTTTTTGCCACTTAAGGGCCTATTTTTTCCATGATGATCCTGCACATACCCAGGTGGACTATTTTGACAAGGCTTGGTTTCAATAAAAGAAACATGGCATATAAGACATCAAATCTGGTTTTGATAATGCAACTACCTATATAAGGAAAATGACAAAATGTGACAGTTACAAGGTCTGGTTTCAAGGACACATCTTATATAATACCACTGCATTAGATCAATTTGACAAGTTTCATTGATTTGAAAAATGACTGATTTGACTTGGAGACTTGTTGGCTTACTTGCCATGTTGATTCAAGATTTTTGTCTAAAGTGTAGAAGATGATGTCACATCTGAGTTGAAATTGTCTGATTTATTTTGACTGACCTAACGAACCCTAAAATACTAACCTATGGGGCCTCGAGGGCTCCTCGATAGATGGCCTTGCCTACATATGAGCAATGCATAGAGACCTTGTAGTTTGACATGACCCTTGACTTTGTTTCAAAAAAAAAGGACTGAATCATGATTTTATTTGACAACACATAAAGACTGACCTAATGCCTTGGAGGAACATCAGCAAATGGCCTTTCTTATGTCTAGTTGTAGAGGAAATGTAGTTTGACAATTGAAATGATTGACATGAATGACTCTGACTTTGTTTTAGGGATTTTTTGAAAGTTATATGTATTTTTTTGGGTGTTTTCCCATGTTTTGATTTTTTACCTTTTTATGAAGTTTTATGATTTTTTTTTCTTTTTGGAATGTTTGGAATTTTTTTTGTGTTTTTGAATGTTTTGATTTTTTTGTCTTTTTGGAATGCTTTGATTTTTTGTCCTTTTGGAATGTTTTCATATTTTTTTCTTTTTGAGGTTTTGATATCCAATGACAAGAGTAGAATATAATGAAGCCCATTGTTAGGAAATGATGTAGGAGCATCCTTGGGTCATGAAAATATTGCATCATCCAAAAATATTTTAGTTCCAGTTTTTCTTTGTTTCAGTTTTTGTTCAGTTCGAGTTGGTAGATCCAGTGATTCTTCATGTTTTCTCACCAAACCATGTAGATGTATGTCTCAATCATGGATGTGTTCATTTTCCTTATTCCAAAATTTGAGTGCAATTGGTTCATTTTCTTGCAAGTTATCCCTTCTGGATTATGTGGTTGTTCTTAAACCAACACCAAAATAATTTCTTATCTAACAGCTAGTTTGATCACTTGTGGATCATTCTTGTACCTTGCGGATCTTGATAGTGTGATTCAAATTGTTCTATGGGGTGTCGCTAACCTTGATTTAGGTCTACGCTTCATCTCATGCATTCACCAAGGAGTAATTCAAATTTTAGGCCGACATATGCACACACATATTACATTTTCTTAATTAGAGATTGTAGTGATCTTTGGGGCAATGTGGATGTTTTTGGATCTATGAATGTATATAAAGCATTATAATTGATCATTAGAGGGGTGTGTGAAAGTAGAGTTAGAGATTAGAGAAGGAAAGAATTTCTTTGTGGGATTTTTGCTCATTTTGAGGAGCATGTAGGAAGATGGTATTATGAACATTTCGTAATCAAGCCTGTGAGCCAAATCTATAAGCCTGGATGTTTCCAGCTGTTTGTAATTGAATCTTCTGATAATAACAATGTTTGAGTTGGCATTTTCTTCCAATTTTTGTGTTGTTTCTATTGTATGACTCTTGTTGCATGGTCCAAATTGTTCTCTTTGAGGATCAAGAATGAGCATAGGATCTATATCTTGGGTCATGTCAGATGTTCATGAGTTCCTCTCATGCAACATATTTTCTCACCAGGGGTGTCTGATGCAAGAGCATCCTTGGGTCATGGGAATCTTGCATCATCCAAAAATATTTTCATTCTATTTTGTCTTTGTTTCAGTTTTTGTTTAGGTTGAGATGGTAGATCTGGTGATTCTTTATGTTTGCTCACCAAACCTTGTAGATCTATGTATACATCATGGATGTGTTCATTTTACTTATTCCAAATTTTGAGCGCGATTGGTTCATTTTCTAGAAAGTTATCGCTTCTAGATTATGTGGTTGTTCTTGAACCGACAGCGAAATAATTTATTATCTAATAGCTAGTTTGATCACTTGTGGATCATTCTCATACCTTTCGGATCTTGATGGTGTGATTTGAATTGTTCTATGGGGTTTCCCTAACCATCATTTAGGTCCACACTTCATCTCATGCATTCACCGAGGAGTAATTCAAATTTTTGGCCAACATATGCACACACACATTACATTTTCTTAATTAGAGATTGTAGTGATCTTTGGGCTGACATATATGTTTTTAGATCTATGAATGTATATAAAGCACTATAATTGATCATTAGAGGGGTGTGTGAAAGTAGAGTTAGAGAATAGAGAAGGAAATAATTTCTCTGTAGGATTTTCACTCATTTTAAGGAGCATGTAGGAAGATGGTATTATGAGCATTTCATAATTAGGCCTGTGAGCTGAATCTGTAAGCTCAGATGTTGCCTGCTATTTGTAATTGAATCTTCTAATAATAAGAATGTTTGAGTTGGTATTTTCCTCCAATTTTTGGGTGGCTTCCATTGTGTGACTCTTGCTCCATGGTCCAGATTGTTCTCTTTGAGGACCCTTCGACCACGGTTGCACCAAGAAATTACCCCCAATCAGGTATAAGACTAATCAATTGGGAAGGGATGGGACAAGGATGTATTATGGGTTGGAGATAAAGGAGGAAAGGGAAAAATATAACAACTACTTGAAATTCATGTTAGAGATGACAAGGCCGAATGATGGATGTGAAATGGTAGATGATGGGAGGTAAAGGTGTTAGTATGAATTAGGGTTGAAAGCTAGATAGAGTGATTGTAGATGATGGAGCAAAGACTGACTATATATGGTAGGTTTTTGCTAGGATTTCACCATGGTACTTATCCAAAGCATCATTGACATGGTTTTCACTATTGGAAAACAAAATCTCTTTATTTATTTTTTTTAATTTTTGATTTTTCTTTTCCTTTTTTTTAGGACTTTTTCTTATTTTTTTGTATTTTTTTGAGGAGCTTTTAGTCTTGATATCTAAAGCTAAGTATATAATTGATAAATTCTAGATCCATAGACTTCCCTAATGATTCCCTTATTTTTTAGATGACCATGCTAGATGAAAGGACCCAATCTGGATGACAAGTGCAAGTGGTAAATATGACAAACGTTCGATAGATGTGTTATTGGAAATAGGCTAGGTTAGGATCCCTAATATGCACACTACATGGGCCATCAGGCTTCAGATGAAAAGGAGCATAGGTGACCAATGACCTAGAGTATGTGAAGGGGTTGTCATCAAAGATACATTGTAAGAAATCACCAATGGTGTGGTATGATAGATATGTGAACATGGAGGGGTGGAATGGAATATATGGTATGAGTGAGAGTGATGTGGATGTATACCTTGTATCAACAAGTGATTTGTTTGAATTTTTTCCTTGATAGATTCCCCCAGTGATTTTTGATCGAGATGCATACTTGGAGATCATCATTTTCTTTCTTGCACTTTTCACTTTTATTTTATTTTTTTCCAATCAATTTTTATTTTGGCTAAGTTACTTGCATTGATCTTCTTTTTTATCATTATGCCTCTTAATTCTTGATCACATTTTAAAGATAGCTCATTCATCAAAGCAATTTCTTTATTATTTTCATTAGATATAACTTGTTTATCCATTTCTATGACTCGAGTGGACATGAGTGAGATGGAGGAAGTAGGCGAAGTGATTGGAGTTTTTAGTGGATGAATGAGAGTGGCGATGCCATCAATCGAGTCTTTGGGACTATCATTTTCAGTACTGCTAATGTAAAAGGAATCTTGCACATCCTTTATGACATAGAATGGTGGCTTAGTAGAGGTGATAATAGAAGATGCATATCCTATCCCGGGGTAGGTGGGATGGAAGGATGATGATTTGATATCCTTAGTAGGGTCATGATCAAAGAGTGGGTTATCATAGATGTCCTAGTCAAAGAGGGGTTATCATAGATATGAAAAGCTTGAGTGGAAGTAGATATGGCAAAGGAAGGTATATCATCAAGATCCAAAAATATTTCAATCCAAGAATGACCATCCTTTTTTGTTCCTTCTGTAGCTATATTAACATCAACATTAGAATTCTAAACCTTCTTAGTGGAATTAACATTATCTTTTTCTGGTAAATTATACATTTGGTATTCTCCACATCCCATATCATGGACTTGGACCTTGGGGTTTGATGGCATGGTAAATGTAGTAGATGGATTGGTCAATGAAGATGGCTCAATATAGCGAGATGATGATGCCTCTTGGTTGATAGACACTTGGAATTGAGTAGTCCCTCTCAAATTTCTACACTATTGAAAGGTTTCAATATCTCTTGTGACTATAATTTTAGTTCCTTCATGAGGAAACTTAATAAATTGATGGTATGTCGATGGAATGGATTTCATGGCATGGATCCATAGTTGGTCAAGGAGTAGGTTGTATGGTAGTTCATGATTCAGGACTTGGAATGTGCTATCTAGTACTATAGGTCCAACCTTTGTAGGTAGTGTGATAACAACCTCAAAAGAATGTTCTTCATCATCATAGGGTTTGATGAAAATGCTCATAGTTATATCCACACATGTTTTAGAGAGGCCCAGTGCCTTCACCGGTTTTAAAGTGCAAATGTTCAATCTGACTTTGCCATTTACTAGGACTCATTTGACCTTGTGTTTGTTGATGAAGATCTCAAGGTGTATTTGGTCATTATGGTTTGAATTGGATGTAGAGTAATATTTATCAAAAAAAGAGACATGGTAGGAGTCAGCCAAATATCCAACCATTGCTTTAAATCAGTTGATGTCTAGGTTGGTAGGAATAGAGGTTTCTTTTAGAGCTTTATCGAGGATAGCTTTTTGTTAAGATTAAATGCGTAGAAGCTCAATAATATAAGTATGTGTAGTTGTCTTTCCCAGTTCATCAACAAGAGTGTATTGGGGTCTAGATTGTGGTTGCTTTAGAGGAGGACCAAATACGGTAACTTTTTCCCTTTGGGTAGTAACAACACATTTAGGTTTCTTCTTAATGGTGATTGTGTTAACATGATTGTCAGTAGCTCGGATGTGGATAATAATTGTGTAGTCAAAAGAGGCATTGGTATAATTGGCATGGTTGTCTATCTCTTGACCTGAACTAGAGGATTTTCCATAGTCTTGTGATGGATTTTTAAAAATTGTATGGTCTTTATTGGAGGTTTGTTATTGTCCCTCAACCTATATGGTTCCATTTTCAATTAGGTCTTGAATCATGTTCTTCAATTGATGACATGATGAGGTCTAATTCCATTTGATGCGGTGGTAGTTACAAAAGGAATTGTCATCCCACCAAGAGGGTTTGATTTTTCTTGGGTCGTATGGTTTCGGCTCTATGAGTTGTATAAAATTTGATTGTACTAGCTTCTTTAGGATAGATTCAATTGGTTCTAGTAAAGTAGTGTATTGTCCCCACATGTGTATTGCCTTGGTTGTCTTGGTTGTCCCCATTCTTTATTATTTTGTATCACGTTAGCAAATTGGTTGGAAACATATGGTGTGTTATTGTTTGTGTTGGGTGCTTTGAGAGTCAATGTGGGACTTGTTTTTTTCATAGGTTTCATGTCTATGACTCCATTGTTTGTTAAATTATTATTGTGGGACCAAAACATGTGTTTTTCATTAGAGGTCTATTGGTTGTGTGTGTTTTTGTTTCCATATGTAAGTTCACCTTGGTTGATTGGGACTTTTTTGAGTGTCATTCCTTTCTCAACTAAGTCCACAAATATGGGACAACAATGTACTTGTAAAGGGTGTTTCAATTTTGGATCAAGGTTTTCTACAAACATGCCCACTTTTTGTTTTTCATGAATCTCGATAGGACATTAACTTGCCATACTATTCCATTTTTGGAAGAAATTAATAAAGGGATCTCCTTCATCTTGTGTCAAGTGGCATAAGGTAGCAATTGTGACATCATTTTCAATGTTATAAGCATAATTCTCCACCAATTCATTGGTGATGTCATCCCATGACTTTATAGACCCTCAAGGTATCAATGCAAACCATTCAACTTCCAGCCATGTAAGACTTCTAGGGAAGAGTCTCAAAAGGTAGGAGTGATCGTATGCAACATCCACACAAGAAATGGTGAATTCTCGTATGTGCTCGATAGGATTTATTTTTCCCTTTACTTAGTTAAGGTAAGGATGATACAACTAGGAGGGAAAGGAGGCATGTATATGATAGTGTCATATGGGTAAGGATGTAAATTATGTGAGGAGTAGGTCTTCTTGTTTGAGACTTGTATCCCTTCTACTTCCTTTTGTAGGGCAGCCAATTGAGAAGTCAAGGCATCTATTACAAGATTATTGAAACATTGTTATGAGGTTGATATTTTTGTTGTGTTGTCCCATGATTTTTTGAGATGACATGTTTTGGTTTGGAATGTTGTAAATATGTGGTGGATTTTGATTGTGTCCATGAGTATGAAAGTGTGATGTGTAAGTTGGGATGTCTAGAGTGGTTGAGCTATGTTGCATTTTTTGGGTGCGTTGTCCATGTATATTTTGGTTGCCAAAAAGGGATCAATGTGTGTAGCCATATGATATGTTAAGAGGTCATGTTGTTTGTGATCATTGTCCTTTTTGAAAAGGATTAAACCATGTGAAGTGTTTGTATTTTGACTATGTGGGGAATTCATGTTTTATCCTTGCAAGGTGTTTGTATTGAGATGAGGACCTTGTGACATCGTATTTGTGTTTGATTGAGGTCCTTGGATGAGAACCCTTCTTGCCCTAGGTCTACCAAGGATGTTAGATGTGGATTCCCCTATGGCTTGAGATGATTACACAAAAGGAGTAAATTTTGAGCCAAAGGGTTACGTTGTGAATAATGGTTGTGATGTGGTTTATGTCATGGGTTGTGACATAGATTGTGTCACAATGATGGATGAAGTGGTTGTAGTTGTGGTACTTTGGGTTGTTGTTTCAATGGATATGGAAGTGTTAGGTTGTGGTGTAGATTTTCTTTGGCTTTTATGTGTGTTGTTCTTGGGTGACATTGTTGCTCGTAAGGTATTAATATCAAATCCTTGAGGTAGTTTAACTCCATGTAAAAGCTTGGCTAAATATCGTCGGGGGTCAAACATGACAATTTCATCCACATGAGAGGAAACATCAGGATTTTGTGTGGCAACCTATACTTCTTCCATGAACACATTTCCATCCTTGTCTCTAATAAGGAAATTTTCAAAAGGATTTTGTTTCTTTGGTTTTTTTTTATTTGTAGAGCCCAAGTTGGCATGGTCATGACTCTCAAGGTTAGTATTGTTATGAGTATCATTAGTGGTATTGTCAAAATTGAGGGTCCTATTATAATCGTAAAGGCCATCATCTTCATTAAAAAGGTCCATTGCTTGACATTTCTTTTGCAATCTAGTTTCAACCATATAAGACTTGCTCAAAATGAAGGTGGAAAGTATGAGACTAAGACGATGTTTTTGGTATTTTTGAAATAAGGTATGCCTAAAGATAATTCAACTATTTTTTTGGTACTTTTAGTAGTTTGAGGATAAGATGTCTAATGTATGAAACAATACTAAAAGTGATAATGATAATGTTGGATGCTATTTCATGGTATGAAGGACGGAAATGACTAAGAGGTGATGGATAGCTATAGTGAACTTGAGGGATTAAACATTTTTGAAATATGTAAGAATAGGATCACTATCCATCCAAGGGTAAATCAAATTTTCAACTAGGATTTTCAAATGGCCTTTTTCTAGGAAAAGTGAAACGAATGACATGGTGAGTTTCCCAACTAGACTTGTGAGTATAGAATTATGAAGAAGGAGTAAGTTAAAAAGTGACTTGTGTAACGACATGAAAATAGTATGAAAGAGGATTAAAGAAATAACAAGCAATCAAACTCTAATGTAATCTATAGTAAAACAAGAGAGCACAAAGAAATTAAGAATAAAACATAAATACAGAACGATCTTACCTAGTATCTACATCCTTCCATGATTGACCTCGATTGTCCTTCTCCATTTCCCCTTGATGATATTCTTGCCCTCAGATTTTAAGTATGCATGCAAGTATAGCCTTGATGTATGTGATTATAGAAAAATATCGAAGATGTGCTTCCAAAAGTCATAAGATTTTGGGAGAGGTAAAATGATGAAAGACAGATCAATTTATAGAAAATTGACCATTTGAATGATGGCCAGGATCAAAAGATAAATGGATGATTCAGATTAAATGATTCGACATGCATTGAGATAATTGTTAGTACTGACATGAGTGATAAAACCTAGAAGATAGAGATAAAGATTAAATAATAATTTAATCTATGAGTTTGGTATTCAAAAACTGGAAGAATTATCTTTGCATGACAAAGATAAAGATAGATTAAAAGCAACATTTTGTTCGAACGCACACACAATATTTAATTAATTAAATATCTTTATTTAATTAATTAAACAAAGATATTTAATTAATAAGCATGTACTTGCACATGAGTTAGAACTAGATAACTAACTGATTAAGTGTTGGGACTTAAAATTTCATTCAAATTTTAGGTCCCCATATTAAAAAAGAGGATTTTAACACTCAAAAACTCAAGTGTAAAATTAATCTCAGGAGCACATTTTGAAAAATCATAATTTTGGATTTGTTCAATTTCAAGTGAAATCACTTTGCAAACATGTTCATTTATCATATGGGAGTGTCTCTGCAAATTTTCAGCTTCATACAATTTGGTTTGACAAAGTTTCAGAAGGCCAAGTTGAAGGGTTTTTTAGAAAATCTGTTGTCAGCACAGTCTGTTAAAGTGGCCCACTTTGAAGGAAAATATTAAGCATATGAAAAGATATTATGACAGACCAATATGTTCTCGTGAATCTCCCTCTCTCAAGGTGCATCCATGCCAATTTTCAGGACATTTGGACATCAATTGATATTTTTTCAAAATCAAATCCAAATGAGTTTTACACAGTTTTATGACTGCTTTCCTAGAGCAGCTACAAATTGATCAAGTTTGATTTTTAATATTTTTCGGAGGAAGAGGATTTGCGAAAAACCCATTTTCCTACATGTTCATGTGACCCAAATAAACCAATCCCCATGAGGGAAGCTCCCCAAAATATGATTTGATATTTTTCTAAAAAGGGCAAATTGGCAAGTTTTAGTTCAGTTTAAACAGTTGCAAAAATGGCTGAACAAGCAACTTTGATTGTAAACAGCGTTCAATCCCAATGAATTCATGCCAAACCTTTTTGCATCCACACTTCCCTACCATAACTCAGCATACTAGTGCATTTTTGGGGCTTTTGGAGATCATTTGATCAGTTTCCTCAAACGATTTTGGAGGCTACTTAATTTGTTTTTTCATAATACAGAGTGCTAGAAGACAAACTTTGACAAATGTCCACTTCAGTTTGAAGATGTGTCTAAGATTTTTGCAAGTAATAAGGAGATAATTTTGAGGAGTTCAAATCAAAGTCTATCATCATCGGTGAAGGAAAATAAATGCATAAGGCGAAAAGTATGTTTCAGATGGGTAATGATGCATCTAGGGAGTTACTTGTAAAAAACAACAATCACTGGATTTCTTTAACAAATCATGATTGAAGAAGCTTCTCCATTTGTGTTAGTATGGCTGATGAGAAAGCATAAAGTATATTTAAAAAAAAACATTTACAAAATTGGGATAATATTTGTCTACAAAAATGCTTCAGACATGTGATTAAATGAAGCAAATAAATGACAGGGGAAAAATTATAAAAGTGGCAAGTGGTGGATGACACTATAGAATTTCAGTTAATTACATAGCCAAGACATATTCTTGGCAGTTTTCAATGAAAAACAGTAGCTTGTGGAGAGCCTCAAACTCCATCTTGTAGTAGTAAATTATTAGGAGTTCCTGAAGTGATGCTTGCAACACCTGGTAGTTGTTTCTCAAATATTCATATGATTTTGAGAAAAGCAATTTGCCACCTATATCTAATGCTAGAGTAAGTTATATTGACTTGCACCTACTCATGTTCTGCCAGCAACCTTCATGACATGAAACATGAAATTAAAAGGTTTTTCAAGGGACGTTTTGTGTCATGATGCAGAACAGTTGAATTTTGGGCATCTCAAAATTTCAAAATCTTATGCCATGAAAGGACACTATACACGGCTAAGTAACTGTGGAGATGGTAGTTGTAGTGAAGATTGGAATCTAAGTAGTGTTGATGCAAAGTCAGTTCAAAATCCACAAGAAGTTAAAACACTTATGCAAGTACAAAGAGCACAGTGAAGCTCAAAGTGTTGCGTCTCTAGCTGAGATTTCTCCTAAAAGAAATAAGAAGTTGATATTACTAGTGGCGTGCTACGCGGGAACTCAAAACATTACAAAGGGGAAACGATGTTGAAGGAAAGTTTTACCCTTTAAATCAAAGTATTTGGAACACAGGCCTGAGATACTATGGGCATGTGGCACAAAATATTAAAGAATAGCACTAGATAAGGACGTTGCAAGATAGGCACATCAGATGTCTTGAATGAATGGATATATCAATACAGTTTGAGAACTTGATCATGGAGCTACACGATAAAATGATAGAGGCCAATAAAAGTGTGAATCAAAAAATTTAGAGGGAGAGAGGTTTTACTCTAGAGGTTTGTATTTGAAGAGATTGTATGTTAGATTCGGCTATGAAGATAATGGAAATAAGGTGGCTGAGCTCTTTGATTGGATGCTCGATAAAATGAAGAATTTTTCTCTCACAAATGAAGTCATTAGAGATTACAGGAAACCCTAAAACATTACAGTGAATGAGCAACGCAAAAAGTACATCGGAGTAAATGAGGATCGAGGTGAAATTTTTTAAGTCATACCGAATGAACATGTCAAGCCGATGGAGATTTCATCGTGGAGATACATCACTATGGGGAAAAATAATAAATTTCTTTTCGACGGATCAAGTCACCAAATAATTAAAGGTGGATACAAATATTAAATTGAATGTGCTATCGATATAATTTGGGTGAAAGTATAGAAGAGATTTTAAATCGCAAGAGTAATAAAGTGAGAATTTATTGAATAAAGGTGAAGGTAGAGAAATTTTTATGAGGTGAATATTTTAATCAAGACTTGAATTATTTTCACCAAATGGGAGTTATAAGGTGAAATAATCATGTTACCCATAAATGAACAAAAGGTAAATTTATAAAATACTTGCATGGGGAAATGGAATTTTTCACCAATGGGAATTAAAGGATGGGTAGTTATTTGCAGGATGAAATAATTAAAAGTGGTGAAATCTTTCAATAGAGAGACATAAATGGAGAATATTTTCACCCAAGGAGTCACGAAGCAAAGAATTATTTTAATGAGAGAAGCAAAGTTTCCAGCAAATGATAATAAATCAAAATTGATTTTCCTGAAGAAGCAAGTGCAAAGGGAGTTAAAAGGGTAATTATTTTACGTGGAGAGAATGTTGAAGATACATACAAGTAAAAAGCGAAGTGAATTTTTCTAGCAAAGGATGACTATTATTGAATTAATTTTCACAAAGATGATGATTAAAGGTTAAAATATTTAATTTGCTAAGGGAAATTAATTAAATATTTTGTTAAAGAATAAGAATACTGAAGAGTTGCATTAAAAAGAAGAATTGCACCTGATGGGTGCAATGAAAAGTTGTATCCCTAAAATAATGTATATATTTTAAATCAAAACAAAAGGGATGGGATTAGATATAGAAGGAATCAGTAGATTAGGTAGTTGGATAGGGTGAACTATTTGTGAAATAAATATCATGATGTACATTGTAGAATCTTTTCAAATTATATAATGGAGGAGAATGCATAAATTTGGTGAAATCCTTTCTTGGCATTTAGTTGTTGTGATGCAATTATTTACATTTTTATCTGTTTGTCTCCAACTTGAGATCTTTTAATCATTTAAATCGGTATATCAAGCATATTTTTTATTTAAATTTTTATCTGGTTCTCATTTTGTGTGAGTTAATCAATTGGTGTCTGCAAGTTAGATTTAATTTTTTTTGGATAAATCATAGTGATTTAAAGATTTCTTTTGAATAATTGAAGAAGAACCTGGTAATAAAATATTCTAGCACAATTTATGCAAGTCATAAATTTGGTGAAGTTTTATGCCAGTCATAGAACCTCATTCTCAAAGTGTCGAATAACTAGAGTTAAGCCAAAAGGGGAAACACGTATCATTTACCTCTTGACTCCATTAGCCCAACAAAATTAGGCACTAGTCACACCAATTCCATTTTAGAATTTTATAAAATATTATTCAAAAATTCACATCTCACATTTTAGTAGGAGTAGTTAGAAAGCTTTCATCTATTACACTTCGTGCCATCGTAATAGATCCATCAAATCAATCAGGTCATAAAACTTTAAGTTTGCTTCATTCATATAGGTACACCCACCTAGGTCTAGCAACACCTAAAAAGAAGAAGGTCTAAACTATTTGGCATGGTCTTGTTACCCTGAAATGTATCAAGTGATTGGCAACCTCTTGAGGTATTTTACCTGCATTTTTGAGAGCTAACAAGTTGGTGACTCTACTGGGGAATAACATTAGAAAATTTAGTACAAGCCTATCCATACATAGAGTCAATAAAGTTTTGAAATTGGTCTTTAACCAAAGGTTCACAATTGTTTCATTTGCACTCCCCATCCAAGTGACACACCTAACAAATTGGTGACTCTACTGGGGAAACTTCAGAAAATTCACCTTTGCATTTAAAGAGTCAATATAAATTTCATATTTGGAGTGAGGAGATTCCACTGGGGAAAATGAAAAATAATTCCAAAAGAATCTTTTTCCTACTTTTGAAAAAGTAGGTGGCGACTTTGGTAAAAGTTGATAGATAATGCATAGATGTTGTGGTACAAATAGCACTTTGTCAAGATGTCAAAAGAAGAAAGAAGGCAGTAGTTAATAAGAGAGATCAAAGAATTGAGAAAACAATAGCTACAATTGAATGAAGAAACACTACAATTGGACCAACAACTGATACAATTGAGAAACAAGTGTGTTCCAGATGCATCACAAAATATACCATTTTGCAATAACAATTAATATACAAATGCAGGCAAGCATTGGACCCCTCAAGGGCCTCATAATACAATTGGGAATTTTCACAATAAAGGTAATGCATATTATTCACAACAAGATATTTATGCATCACAAGCTTCAAAACAAATAAATGCCTATCTAATCCCTCCTGGACAAAGATTGGTAAGCTATCAATATTATCAATATAATCAATGTCAAGGGCAACACAATCCCAACCCACGTGAAGGTATCAATCAAAACATGCAGAAAAATGTATATCTAGATCAACAATTTGAGGAAGAACATGAGTATGTACATACTCAAAGCCAAGACTCCGTCATAGAATTAGAATGTAGAATTTACCCCTTTTATGCATTTCTTGAAATAAGGAGATATGAAGGAGAAGATGAAATCTCTCTATACAACAGGATGATAAATATCTATATGCAATTACCTTCTAATTGTAAGCCTATAAGACCCTTTTTTATTGCACAGTTCATAAGAGTTTGGAAACTTGAATCAGTTCATTGGCTAGAGTCATCAAAACAACATGCCTTTGATCAAGTGAATAAATTTATTGATTCCATGCAGAGGACAAGGTATGAGGACACTATCAATGTTGAATGAAATAGTTGTATTACTGATGAGTATAGAGAAATTGATCAAACAATGTAGCCAATAGAAGATGAGACATATGCTAGAGAAAATAATTCCTATGATAGCTTGCATGAGGAGGATGAAGATATTGAAGATGTCTCTTGCATAAAAGATTATGACAGGGAAAACAGTGCATGTTATGAGGGATCCATTGAATATTCAAATGATGAGGAGGAACCTGTGGATTTTAATTTGCAAAATGATTCTTGTAGTTCTTATAGAGATTTGGATGAAGATGGAGGTTCATTTGATAGTGAACAAATAATACCTCCAGCTGCAGATGAGAACAATAGGGACACAATTGATTATAAAGAGGTTTGTACACTTGAAAATGGTTCCCATTTTTTTTCAAATCTATTATATGATGAGAATATAGAAGAAGATCAGATCAGATTTTGCCAAGGTATGCCAGAAAACCAATTTTATGTGTTTTCAAATCCACTTTATGTTGAAGATGAAGTGTTTTCTGATAATCAAAATGATGTACCAATTTATGAGACAATTGAATGTGAGATCAAAACACTTGAATTGCCACTTTTTTATGGTGAACACAACAACAATGATATGGATACTGAGGCATGTTCACTCAATAGTGATCAAATTTTAGATTTACTGGTAGAGAAGTATATAAAACCTACACATCAAGATTCAAAACATTCATCTCCAACATTAATTGATTCAAATATTCATGATTATGGTTGTGTGGATCGGAAATTTTCCTCATTGCTAATTAGTGATATGGAGAAAGTAAAAAATATTTCAAATATAGTTATTCATAAAAATGTTGATATAGACGTTAGACTTACAAGAACAACATTTTGATGATGAATTTTTAGTACAACTGGGAGACAATTATACAACACATAATAGTGAAAAAAGTGATGAGAAATGTTGCATTAAATATGCATACACATTGTATGTTGAAGATGAAAAAGACTTATCACATGATGGTGAAGAATACAAACAACAGAATGGTGAAAGAAATTTGGGTCAAGATTTTTAGAAAATTTGCAATGGTAGTGCATGTAGCAGGGTAGATTGCATAAATATTCTAAAGGGAAATTTGTTGAACTCAAAACATAATAAGGTATATGATAGAGGAAAATAAGGGGCCTCTCTTTTGATGGCCTTGTGCCATCAATTGTGGTATGGTTTTTTCAAACAAAAAAACCATGTTAGTTCATGACAAAAAAGAGTTTCAAGTCTGCTGCTCAAATGAATAAAAATTTGGTCTTCTCTTCCAGTGATCTGAATTTTGCAATGATTTCACAATCATTCATCCCCAGATGGAGCTACTGTTGGGAAATAAAATTTGCATGCAAATTTTAGGTCCCCATGTCAAAAAATTGGATTTTAAGACTCAGAAATAAAGTTAAAAATCTTCTCAGATGGTCCACATTCACCTCATGAAAGCATCTCATATTTATTCCTTTGTATTCACTCCCCAAAGGATCAATCTTCATCGAGGAATGAAAAAGCACCACTACACAATATCCCCACTTGCTCTGCAAGAGACCCAACAATACATACCTGAAAATTCATCATACTTTTGTGGAACATAACATAATAAAACTAAAAAGGAGCAAGAGATCAGAATTAACATGGGATATAAGATTATAAAAGAGAAAATACTACTATTAAAGTTACCAAGTAAAGAATCAAGATGATGTTAATGAATAGAGGAAATTGAAAGAAAAGATCTTGAGGTTTAAAGAAGATTGAGAACATTAATTTCCTTATGATCAATTAAAGAAACAGTCACAATGTGATAATAGAAAAATTCAAAGAAGGCGATCCCATGAAAGTTCAAAATAAAATAATAAGAGGCCAGCATTCATGGATAAATCCTTTTTGAGCATGACATTCTTCAAATCTAATGGCAGTCTATGGGCAACAAATACAAAGAATATTGTTATCTTTACATAAAAAAGGAAGTCTTAGAAACCTGCAAATATGTACTTGAAACAAGTTTTGACTTCTTTCAACATTTTGGACTGAGAGCGTCGTATCTTTGTGGAGAGTAATACTACTTCTGATCATTTTTCATGTAGGCACATACATCCAAAAATATAGTTAGCAATTGGCATACTGCTAGCGTATCTTTTGGGAATTTTCTTCACTGGAGGTCTTTAGCAATTGAGGGCATAATCTCCTATGCCCTATTGATTCTTGGTTTCTTTTTCATCCCAAAATTTCCTAGATGGCTAGGGAAAATTAGAGAGTCCACTATTTGAAGATTCATTGCAAACCCTTCGCGGGTCTAATCTTGATATATCTTTTGAAGCAGTTGATATTAAGAATGTTGTAATGACTAGCAATCAGCCAAACCAGTGTCAAAATGTCTGAACTACGTAAATGAATATATGCTCTTCTTCTAACTATTGGCATCAGAGAGACCAGCCATATCGCTGGAAGTCATTTCGAACTCCAGGGTCTCACTTATAGCCTAACAACAAAGGCACATATCTTTATCAGAACACACATGAGAGTCAAAGCGAACACTCAAATCATCAGAAGGACATACAAAATGCATGAAAAGTATGGACATCCAAAGGTGAAAGTGAAGGCCATGGATCTTTAAAGAAAGGTCATCTCATGGAATGTAATATGCAATCAATAAAAGTTAGCAGGGCCTCCTACTCAGGATTTCATCCTCACTTCATTAGAGTGTCAACGTATGGGTGAAAAACATATATTGAAGTTTACTTTTCAAAACCCCATCTTTGGACAAAATCCATAGTTTGTATGTATAGTTTCAGAGAAATCAGAGTCTCTTGCATGAGATTGGGCACGAATTCCGTGGTGTTACATGTTGCAAAAGCTTGCAATTTGTATGTTGAAGACCATTGATGTTCAAAAAAATTACTTGAAAGTCATATTGTTACATATTGAAATGTTAACATGGATATCAAATTAAGGTCAGAAATGAGCAATATTCCAAAGCCAAAAATCGTACAAGTAAGGAGTTATCCAACAAGGTCCATCTGATATAAAGCACAAGTAAACCTATTCAAATGAAATACACTAAAACTAGGAATGCCTTTGCATAGACAAGTTTGAGAGTTAAACTAAATGTCAAAGCATCATAAATTATGAGGTTTTCATTGAAATTTTAGGAGGAGATGGTAGAAGTTGTGGCTGAACATGTGAAGATAGTGATCAAGTATATATCTTAGGTCCCATGAATATTAAAGAAACTGAAGACGATAATTTTCCATTAACAATGTATCAGATTGTGGTCTACATTCTAAATTTTGTTCAACGTGATTCTTCTTTTTTCTCCAAATGGATGTTAACATGAATTCTTCCATATAGATAAGAGCCGCAAAGAGAATTATTACCCAAACAATCATTAAGGAGATCTATGGAGCCAATTCAAAATTCCTATGAGGAGTAATGATATTTTCCTATGTCAATACAAGAAATCCCTAAATGCATTGGCAAGAGCAAGTTACTTGGAGACATATTTTTAAGTCTCACCGACAACAAAACACCATCCTTCATTGGGGAGACATTATACTATTGGTGGGAAAAAATAAAATCTTCCACATGTTTCAAGTCACACCGATGAAAGCTTCATCGATGAAAGAAATACTATTGAGATAAGAAAATAAAATCCTTCTGATGGAGCATGTTACATTCAAATTTTGAAGGTGGAAATAAATGTTAAAATGGATATGCTATTGATGTAATATGGGCAAAAAAGATATGGAAGAGATTTTGAATTAAAATCGTGAGAGTAATAAAGTGAGAATTTATTGAGTAAAGATGAAGGTAGAAATATGGAATATTTATTTCATGAGGTAAAATATTTTCATTGAAATATGAAAATATTTCAACAAAGGGAGTTATAAGGTAAATAATTTTTTTTCCTGCAATTGGATAAAAGGTGAAATTTATAAAATATTTACATTGGGTGATACAATATTTTTTCCCCAAGGGAGTTATAAGTGGGTGATTATTTTTTGAAGTTTCCAACAAAAGAAGATTAATACAAAATTAAACGGGGATTGCAAAGATAAACATGAAAATTAAAATATTTAATTTTCCAAAAGGCAATCAATTAATTTTTTTTTTTCGCTAATGAACATTGGAGAGATGCCACAAACAGATATGAATGGATGTAACCCTAATGTAATGTATATATGTAAGATGAGATCAGATTTAGGGAAAAATAAAGTAGTAGGTTAGGTAGTTGGATAGGGTGAACTGTTGTCGAAACAAAATATCATGTTGTATATTGCAAAATCTTTTAAAATTATATAATGGAGAAGAATACATAAATTTGGTGAAATCCTTTCTTGGTGCTTAGTTGTTGTGATGCAATTATTTACATTTTTATCTGGTTGTATCCAACTTGAGGTCTTTGAATCATTTAAATCAGTATATCAAGTATATTTTTGATTTATCAAAATGCATTCTCATTTTGTGTGAATTAATGAATTGGTGTTTGCAAGTCAGATTTAAATTCTTTTGGCTAAATCATAGCGATTTAAAGATTTCTTTTGGATGATTGAAGAAGAACCTGGTAAGAAAATATTCCAGCATAATTTATGCAAGTCATAAATTTAGTGAAGTTTTATGCCAGTCATAGTACCTCATTCGCAATGTGCCTAGCAACTAGAGTTAAGCCAAAAAGGGGAAACACATATCATTTAGTAGGCACTAGTCACAACAATTCCATTTTAGAATTTTATAAAATATTTTTCAAACATTCACATCTCACATTTCAGTAGGAGTAATTAGCAAGCTTTCATCTATTACACTTTTTTCCATCGTAATAGATCCATCAATTCAATCAAGTCACACAACTTTAAGTCTGCTTCATTCATATAGGTATACTTGCCTAGGTCTAGCAACACTTGAAGAGAAGAAGGTCTAAACCATTTGGCCTTGTATGTTACCCTAAAACATACCAAGAGATTGGCAACCTCTTGAGACATTTTGCTTGTGTTTCTGAGAGCTAACATTAAGAAAGAGATTTTATTTGTGAAAGACACTCAAACATTAAATAAAGAGATAATTGATTAATTTAAATAGATCTCGAGTCAAGTGAGAATGAATACTTAGATAACTTAAACAATTATCTAAATATAGAGGAATGTGTTTGAAATAAACCTTTTGAATTAAATAATTATTTAAATCAAGATTTGAAATTTAGGGATTAATTAATTAAATAAATAAGATTTATTTAATTGAGCGATGGAAACGTCAAATGAATAATTAAATAAGTAAAGTACTTATTTAATTATAGTCAAAATTATGATAAAGATAAATTAAATAAGAATTTATTTAATTCAAGAAGGAGGATACAGTTAATTAGTGATGCAATTAAATAAAGAACATTTATTTAATTAATCAAGATAGAATAAAGATAATGTGAATTAATTAAATAATTAATTTTATTTAAGTAATAGATGAATAAATATTAAAGTGAATTAACTAAATAATTAAGTTTATTTAATAAATAGAAGAATTAATGACTTTAGAGAATAATTAAATAATTAAGATTATTTAATCATGACCATGAAGATACAAATTATGAACAAATTGAAATCACATGCTTAGACCAAATTTTAGTGTCTACATTTTTCTCCTCTTTGATACAATGTTATTTTGGTGTTGTGTCAAATAAAATCAATCAAAAACATGCCCCAATCATGCTCTAGTGTAAAATAGGATGAGGAAGGATGATGAGGAGGTAGTGGTATGCCCCCTCGAGAGGACAGGAAGGTTCAAAGAACATGAGTGTGCTCTCAAAATTGATAAGAGAACTAGAAGATGAAGGAGAAAAGGATAAAGGCAAATATATAAGAGTAGTGAAGATGTAGAAAAGAATAAATGTTAGTGTGGAAAGAAGATGAATAATAAAAGAGATTGATGTTAGTATTAGAAATCTTTGATGTTTCACCCTATCACAAAAGGATTTGCACTTTATCATCATTGGGCAGTAACTAATACAAATGGAGATAAACACCATGATATGGCATAGATCAAGGTGTGTAAGGTGATCCACCTGCTAACAACAGACAATCACAGACAAGAATTGTCTTAACTCATACTAAGGGAAAAGTTGCCCCAGTATTTTTGTCAATACAAACCACATAAAACAAACAAAATAAAAGATGGGTCATGAGACATCATCACTCCTATAAATACTTCATGGGACATCCTTGAGGAAACTAGTAACATGACTCAAAATAAAATTGAAAAGATAGTCAATAGATAGTAGTCAAAGAAAATAAAATTTTGATACATCGTTGCTTTTCTAAATCCCTCATGGGACATCCTTGAGAAAGCTAGTAAGAGGATTCCAACCATAAAATAAAAAGACAGTCAACAAACAACAGTCAAAGAAAAGAGAATTTTGATTCATCGTTGCTTCTCTAAATCCTTCATGGGACATCCTTGAGAAAGATAGTAACATAATTCCCATCATAAAGTCAAGTGAAATGATAAGATAAATAAGCCATAAAGTCAAAAAGCCAATAAAATATTTTCCAAAACTTATTTTTTAGGAGAGACACATACCAGATAAGACATTGAGTCTAGTTTCAATGTTATGACTATTTGTATAAGGCATGACAAACTTGCCTAGTTTCAGAAAGACACACATTGTATAAGACGTTGAGTCTGACGTCGTTGATGTGATAACCTATGTAAGGTCATGCTAATTTGTTTGAAAATGTATGTATCCAAGAAGGACTCATCTTGTATAAGACATAAGTTGATTATTTTGATGATGTCTATTTTTAGGAAGGAAACATCCTGTAATAGATAAAAGTTGATTTGTTTTGGTTGTTGCTTTGGAAATTTGTTTGATTTGACTTAGAGACATTGTTCAATTGGTCACCAGATTGATGCATGACTTGATATGATGTGTTGAAAATTGACTATGTGTGATGATGAACCCTAAGGACTGACCTAGTGTGGCCTTGGGGGCTCATCGATTGATGGCCTTGCCTACATTCTACACACAGAGAAATTGTAGTTCGACCAAACTTTGACTAATAAGACTGACTATACTAATCTTGATTTATATGAAGATAATAGACATGTGTGGTAGTGCATGTGATGAACCCTAATGGACTAACCTATCTATTGACGACCTTTCCTACGTTACACATGTAGAGACCTCATAGTTCAACATGACTAAAGACCTTGTCATATTGATAGTGGATTGAATCATAATTGTATATAGACTGACCTAATGCCTCGGTGACACATTGGTAGATGGCCTTTCCTACATCTAGTCGCAGAGGCAACGCAGTTCGTCAAATGACATTGGCTGACAAGTACGATTGACTCTAACTCTATTTTTGGATTTTTGACATGTTTTGATTTTTTTGTCTTTTTGAACCTTTTTGATGTTTTTTGTATTTTCTCAAGACATTTTATGATGTTTTTTTTGGATTTTTTGATGGTTTTACATTTTCAAAATAGAGAATGTAAGAACCAATATGACACACATTAAGTGTTTGCCCCCAATTGAGTATAAGACCAATTGATTATGAATAGGATAGGATGGGGGGAATGAAATGTGCTCGATGTCAATCGTTCCAAGTTATGTACATGACAACCATTTATTATGAATGATATGTGTAGGGCATGGATGGGTGATAGGTGATATGTATAGGGATAAGCGATATGTACAATGAAGTTAGATTAGAATGATAGTAGACAAAGGAGCAGAGTCAACTACACATGGCACCTGCCTGTTTGTTAGGTTTTCACCATGGTACTTATTCAAAGCACCACCAAAGTGGTTTTCACTATTGGATGACTTATTTCTCTTTACTATTTTCTAGATTTTTTGAATTTTTTTTATGTTACCAAGATGCCTGTTTGCTAGGTTTTCACCTAGGTATCAATTTTCTTTATTTTTTTTGTATTTTTTTGTATTTTTTCTAATTAAGACAAGGCTCTCATAAGCTATGTGTAGAACTTCTTCAAATGAAGACTATTGATGGGTGCTGACAATGGTTCTCCTTCAAGAGTAGAGAGTTGATATTCTCCTGATCCAAAGGCTTCTATGACAATATAAGGTCCTAACCAATTAGGTTCAAACTTTCCTGATTTCTCTCTTTCAGTTTGATTCTTGGGGTTCTCCATGAAGACTAGGTCACCAATGCCAAACTTTCTATTCAATATTTTCCTATTATAGCTACAAAGAAGACGATTCTAATATGCTTGGAGATGATCTAATTCTTTTTTTATTTTCTCATCTAGGAATTATAGCTCATGTAGTCTTGAAACATGTATAGTGCTCTTCATCATCAATGTGCCCTTTCAAGGATACCTTGAGGGAAGGAATCTCGACCTCAATAGGTAGAATGGCCTCAGAGAAAAATACTAAAGAATATGGAGTGGCACCAGTGGGAGTATGGATACTTGTGCAATAAGCCCATAAGGAAGGATTAAGCTGTAAATGCCAATCACAACGAACATCATCGATAGTCTTTTTGAGGATTCTAATGATAGTTTTGTTAGATGCCTCTGCTTAGCCATTACCTTGTGGGTAATATGGGGTGGAAAAATGATGTTGGATATGGAACTCTTCATAGAGATGATGGACTTCTTGGTTCTTGAATGGGTGACCATTATCTATGATAATGGATTGAGGAACACCATACCAAAAAATGATATAGTTCATGATAATCTTAGAGATCTATGTGTCAGTGATGTAGGTCATGGGAATAGCTTCAATCCACTTGGTGAAGTACTCAGTCATAGTGATAATGAAATTATGGTTGTTGGATTATGTGCAATGTATCTTACCTATGAGGTTGATTCCCCATTGGGAAAAGGGCCATGGTGATGTTATGGGACAAAGCTCCTACACAGGTGCATGTATCAAGTATCTATTTACTTGACATTGACAACCTTTCTTCACAAAGACCTATGAGTCATTTCCCATGGTAGGCCAATAGTAACCCAGTCTCATAATCTTTTTAGCTAAGGTATGACTAATAGAATGGGATCCACATATTATCTCATGTAACCCATGCAAGGTTGCTTGTGCTTCATCAGTTTTGAGACATCTTAGTAGGGTATTATCTAAGGCATGTCTATAAAGGGTGTCTCTAATGATGGTGTTCTTGGTTGACTTGTGGAGGAATGTCCTATGTTGGTTATTAGAAAGGTTAGGGGGTATGATCTTAGAATGGAGGTAGTCATAGATATCTTTAAATACCATGAGGAATCAAGACCAACAATCTCACACACCATCTCTAAATCTAGGATGTCATAGGTAGGGACCAAAATCTATTTTACTAAAAATTGAAACTTAGGCATGTTGCTTGGTATGTCAAGGAGTGAAGAAATAGTAGCCATGGTGTTTTCTACCTTGTTTAGAACATGACATATTTGATGAAATTAAACCTTGTCAAAGTACTCCTTAAAACTATCTACCATGAATTTTTAGGGAGCAAGCTTATTTTCCTTAATTTCATAGTAACCATTTACCTATCAGATTACTAGTTGAGAATCACCATAAACCTATAGGTTATTGATTTTCCATTTGAGTTCCATACATAATCCTATCACAATAGCCTCATATTCTGCTATGTTGTTGGTACATGGAAATGCAATCCTGAATGGCTTAGGGATATAATCACCCTGTGGTGTGATAAACAAGATACTAGCCCCTAAACCATGATTTGTATGAGAACCATCAAAGTATAGTTTCCATGTTCTGTTTGTGTCAATGGTGAATATAAACTCATCAGGAAAATTTGTAACTAAAGGGTGATTTGCTTGTATCAGTGCATCAACCAATTGATCAATAATGAATTTTACCTTAATAGCCTTTCTTTCTACGTACAAGATGTTATAATCACTAAGTATCATTACCCATTTGGCTAGTCATCCTATTAATATTGCTTTGCTTAGAAGATATTTCAGAGGATCTATCTTGGCAATCAACATTGTCTGATGGTTTAGCATATAGTGCCTTAGTATTTGAGTAGCAAATACTACTGCAAGACAAGCACATTCAATGGTACTGTAGTTAAGTTCATAACCTACCAAGGTTCGACTAATATAGTATACTACCCTTTCATGACCGTCATCATCATTCTATGCAAGAAATTCTCTAAGTGATGAATGGGTTGCTGAAATATAGAGAATCAATGGTCATCCCTCAATAGGTGGCATTAATCCTAGTGGTGTGAGTAGATAATCCTTAATCAGTTGAAAGGATTCCTAGCACTTACCTATCCATACAAAGGGTATTCATTTTCTAAGTAAATGTTGAAAGGGATTTGTCTTACTGCACTATAAATCTTTTGATCATGGATTGTAGTCTCCCTTGTAATGTCCTTAGCTAACTGATATTAGCTAGTGGAGGCATGTCTATGATAGCTTTCACTTTGGCTGGGTCCACTTCAATGCATCATCTGGAAATGATATAACCTAAAATCTTTCCTGATTTCACTCCAAACACATATTTCTTTGGATTTAGTCTCACTTTATACTCTTCTATTCTTTGAAATATCTTTTCTAAAACCTTTAAATTATCTACCATTGTTAGTGATATAGCAATAAGGTCATTGACATAAGCCTCCATAAGAGTGTGTAAAAGGTCATGAAAAATAGTAGTCATAGCTCGCTGATAGGTTGCTCCAACATTTTTGAGTCCGAAGGGCATGAAATTCTAGTAATAGGTTCTCCATGGACATGTGAAAATTGTTTTAAGTTGGTCTTCAGTTGTGATTCTAATATAATTATACTCTAAAAATCCATCCATAAGGGACAACATCTCATATCCTGTTGTCATGTCTCTGATCGTGTCAATGTTGGGCAGAGGGAATTCATCCTTAGGGAAAGCTTTATTGATATCTCTGAAATCTGTGTAGATGTGGATGCCCCCGGTTGGTTTTGTGACTGGTACCAGATTTGAAATATAATTTTCGTAGTCGATCGATCTAATGAAACCAACGTCCAACAGTTTCTTGAGTTTTTCCTTGACTAATAAAGTAATTTGTGGGTGCATTTTCCTCAATTTTTGTTTCCCTAGTTTTACACCTAGTTGTAAGGGCAAGTGATGTAGAACAAGTTCAAGATCCAACGCAGGCATGTTTGCATAGGACCAAGAAAAATTAATCTATCTTTGTGTAAAGAAGTTAGAAAATTTTGGTTGCTCTTCCTTTGTCAATAATGCTACAAAATATACCAGTTGGGGATTCTCTTTTTTACCTATGTTGACTTCCACTGATTCTTCAACTAGCATGGGTGACTTTTCCTATGCAAAAGGGAGAATATTCAAACCTTTATCCTTAGGTTCCTTAGAGAGGTTTTCACATTCAGATGTGTCCTTATGTTTTACTTTTTCATTGTCTAAAGGAACCTTTCAGTTTTCACCTAGAGACTCATCATTTTTGTCTTTTTCATTTTTTTTCTTATTTTTTCGATTGGAGGGTTGAACAGATTCCCCAAAATATGCTTTATTTTCCAAGTCAATGGTAAACCTGACCTTGTGATCACCACTAGCTATACCTTGTCTTAGTCCCAGGAACTCAACAATCACTTTTTCGTTCTAAAAAATGTCTAAGATGGGTGTGTCTTGTTGGTCCCAATCAATGAGTTGGGGATAAAATAAAGAATGTCATCATCGAAGTTTTCAAAGTTTGAAGGAGTCAAGGTAAGGAGCAAGTTGTTCATATAGTTGCAAAGGTTTTGTACCAAGTCCTGCTTGGTCTTTTGCTTGGATCTAGGTGGATTATGAGATGGGCCTAATGCTAAGGTTTGGTTATTTGAAATAGATTTATCAGGTTTCCAAGAGGTAAGATCAAGAGATTCCCAATAGTAATGTTTAAACCATTCCTCTTTTGTCATAGTTTATGGTGTACATGAATTCAATGGATTTGGTGAGGATTTCAACATTAAGTCAAGTTCTCCAAAATTTTTGCCAAGGTCCATGGAAGAGGTGGAGAATAGGGAATCCAACTCATATTCATTTGAGTCTGTGGAATCACAATAGTGTGGGTCAAATGGCTTGTGAGATTTCTTGATAATTTCATAAGAAATTACTTCCTCAAGTAAAGTTGATGTGGTACTAGGAACACCAATTTGAATCAGTTGAAACCCAAGCCCTAAGCATTTCGGTCACTTAGAAACAATGATTGGTTCAATCCTTCCATCTTGATGTAAGCCTAAACCACTATTTCCATTATATCCCTTGCTTTGTATGATTGTAAAACCTTTTCCATATAGATTTGTAGGAATGTGAGCAAGTGAGGGAGGTTCTTCAGGGTCTTCTCTATACAACTAGGAGGTGACATATATGTGTATGGATTCTTTGCTTAATTCTCCCCATTTTGTAAAGGTTGTTGAGGGAGGGATGTGTATAGTGACCACTGACTATCTCCTATCTACTATAGGTAAACTATATGATTTCAGGAGGAATCAAATGGCTAATACAATTAGATGTCTTCATGTGATATTCTCCACAACCCCTATCTTGGATCTCAACCCTAGGAGTGGAAGGTAATAATGATCTAGTGGATGGATCAACATAATGAGCTGAATTGGATGATGAGGCTTCCTGATTTGTAGGCATTTGATGTTGAGGTATCTCTCATAGACTAGTGCAATATTGGAATGGCTCTAGGTCACCATCTATTGTAATCTTAGTGCCATTGTAAGGGAATTTTAGACATTGATGATATGTGGAAGGGACTGTCATCATGGCATGAATCCATGGTCTACCTAGTAGAAGGTTGTATGGAAGGGTGAGATCCAAGACTTGGAATTTTGTCTCCATAACTATAGGACCAATTCTGATAGGAAGTGTGACCACCCCTTTTTATTTTCATTCCTCATAATCATAATCCTTAATGAGAATGATTTTTCTTGTGTCCACACACGCTTCCAAGAAACCTAATGCCTTAACAAATTTTAAAGTGCAACGGTTTAACCCTGCTCCTCCATCTAGCAGAACTTGTCTAACTTTGGTTTTGTGAACAAGGACTTCCAGATGTAAAGGGTTATTATGATTTTTCTTCTCAGTTGCATAGTCTTGTATGGAGAATGTGGCATGATGATTATTGGTCAAGTAACCTATCATTTCCTCAAAATGATTGACATTGAGATCATTAGGAATAGTTGTTCTTTGTAAAGCTTTGTTTAAAATGGATCGATGTTCAAGGGAGATACACAATAGTTCCAAGATAGAAATTTGGGATGAGGTCTTCCCCAACTGATCAAATAAGTTATATTGATGCTTGGAAGTCTACGCTGGTTGCTATGATGGAGGTCCCTGGATGGTGATTTTGGTTCACCAAGTGTTGATAGCGCACTTATGATTTCTCTTTATCATAATCATATTGACATTCTCATCAGCAACTCAAAGGTGATGTATGATTGGGCCACTATAATCATGCTTGATATTAGCATAGTTGGTTGAAGTATTAGTCTTGGTACTTGAATTGTGGGCATTTCCTTTTGCATGGTCATGTAATGGATCTGAAAAGACCTTGTGAGCAATGTTCTTAGATGTAAGTTTATATCCATTGACTTCAATAGTTCTATTTTCAACAAAGTCTTGTATGATGTTTTTCAGTTGATGACAATTTTGTAGGGTATGTCCTTTGGTCTGATGGAAATAACAAAAGGAATTATCATCCCACCAAGATGATTTGAATTGACCTAGACCGTATTGTCTTGGTTCTTGAAGCTATATAATATTGTGTTGCAATAGTTGCTTGAAGACTAACTCAATGGGTTCCTTGAGGGGAATGAACTCACATTTTGGAAATTGTCTTTGTTGTTGTGGTCATTGGGTGTTTTGATTAGTGTTGGGGGTTTTCTTGATGAAATTAAGTGTGTTGGTAGAGGGGAAATTTCCTCTAAGTGTGATGATCAGTCCTACTTGTAAAGTCTTAGCATCAACCACCCCATCATTAGTAATGTTTTTGTTACAAGAAAAAAATTTGTTTCTGTCATTGGGGGTGTTCTACACAGTTGGATTTTTGTTGGGTGTTTGTGTCTTAAGTTCTTTTTTTTCAATGAGATCTTTTTCTAGTATGACCCATTTTTCCAATAGTTCTATAAAGGATGTGCAACAATGTACCCTTAAGTTACTTCTTAATTTTGGATTGAGGTTTTCTTGGAACATAGTTACCTTCTGATTCTCAAGTATCTCAACAAGACATCAACTGGCTATAGTTCTCCATCTTTAGAAGAAGGCGATAAAAGTTCCCCCTTCGTCTTGTGCAGTATGACACAAGGTTGCTATAATTATTTCGTGGTTGATGTTAAAAGAGAAGTTTTCAATGAATTTCTCATCTAGTTCGCCCCATGATTTTATGCCATAGTCAAGACCTAAAAACCACTCTAGTGCAATTCCAACAAGACTTCTTGGAAAGAGTCTCATAAGATAGGTGGGTTCGTAGGCAACATCTATGCACATCATGGAAAATTCCCTTATGTGTTCAATTGAATTTCTCTTTCTACTGTACTTGGGAAAGTTTGGTATAACATACCCATGAGGGAAAGGTGTCATGCATAGGGTATGTGCAGGATCATCATGGAAAAAATAGGCCCTTAGGTGGCAAAAAATTTAGAAAAATTAGAGTTAGGCAACTTGACGTAAAATTTGAATAAGTTATCGATATTATTTCAAAAATATGTAACAATAGAATCTGTAGAAAATTGAATGTAGTTTCTAAACTACTAGGTTTATTTAAACAAATAAAAAAACTATTTGGGGAAAATTTGAAATTTCAATGCAATAGTACTTAAATTTTAGGGAAAAAAATAAGAAGTAGGTGTCTGTCTGACCACCCTAACCACAATAAAATGATAATTTGTTTTTATAAGATTTTAGATATAAGTAGATGGCTCATGTCCCGATGTGATGTATATTTTTTTGTAATGTTTTTCCAAGTAAATAATTAATTATAAATTTTTTATAACAACTTTTAAAAAATATAAAAACTCGTATGTCTAACCACCTTAACTTGGCCAAAACCTCATGAAATGCATTTTTTTTTTAATCCTATAGTATGCAAAGCATAGAATATGACACATGTTTCAGATTCAAAAAATGTGATACCATTTGAAAGCTACAGATGTTTTTCAATCAGCCTATCAATTAGGACTTTAGTCGTAATTCAAATAGAAAATTAATAATAATTACTTATTAAATTCAAAGTAAAGCATAATTTATATTGGTGGAAATCTAAGAATCTCCTTTAAAAACCCTTTTTGTTTCATCAATTTTGGGTTAAAAAAAAGTCATCATCCACATACCCTACACACACCCATCATATCGCCACTTTTTGGCCCATCATGATCCTGCACATACCCTACAATGATTTGTGAAAGGGAAATTGGCATAAATCCTTTGCTAAAAAGGTTTTCTTGTTAGAAACTACCATGTTATCCATCTATGTTTGAAGTGCATGCATTTGTGTCTGTAGGAAATCAACTTGAGTTAATGATGTGTTAGCTGGATTTTTTGGATCTATCTACATGTTTTGGTATATAGCGTTGTTTGATGGATTTTGATTCAGAATGTTAGTGAATAGGTTTTGATTCAAAATTTATGAAAATGGATTTTGATGTGGGGTTTGTGTAAATGGATTTTGATTTGGAATTTGTGAAGTGATGGGTCAATTTCTATATTGCAAGGATGGTATGTTTCCTGTCTGTCAGACCACAATATGTGGAATAGTACTAGTGACATTGATACTTGGTATATTTTTTGTCTGTGGTATGGTACTAGTGATAGTGACACTTAGTGTAGGAGTTGATGTTTCAGGTCTTTTTTTCCCAACAAGAGGACAAAATGGAGTGGATGATGATACTCCTATAGTGAAATTAAAACCTTGTGTCATGCCAAATGTACCAAATGGAGATATATGGACTGCCATACTCTATGTCTAGGTATACTAGATCGTATGGTTTTATTTACCTAAGGTATAGAGGTATTAGCAGTCGTTGTGATTGTCCCTTGGGTAGGTTAAGTTTTTAAGGTACTAATATCAAATCTTGGAGGTAAGGTGGCACCTTTAGCTAGCAATTTGGCTAAGTATCATTGATGATCATTTGCTAGGTACCCATCTAGAAAAGAGGAAAACTCAAGGTCTTGTAAGGAAGCCTCTATGTCTTCCATTGAAATGTTTCCTCTTGGGTCTCTGGTGGTGAATTTGTCTAACAAAGTTTTCTCAGATCTCGATGAGGACGTCCCTTGGAAGGGGTTTGAGATCATTTGGGTCTGAGATCTTTTCTCTCTATTTTCTCTTAGATCTAGTTTCAACCACGTAAGATAAGCTCAATTTGCAAGGAATGCAAAACTTTGTCTATGTATAGTATGAATCTAGTCAATGTTTTTGGAATTTTGTGGATGCAACTATTTTTTTGGTATTTTCTCTACAAATAGGGTATGTTTAAAATGATGCTATTCTAGGATGACAATTTCTAAGTATGCAAATTCTAAGCAAGCTTCTAAGGTAATTGATTATGTGAGCCTAAGACGAGGTTTCCAACCACCTAAAGTATAATCAAAGCATAATTTTAGTTACGTAAAGGAACCTATGTAGGAATAGGACCAAAGATAAGTTGAGTTCCCTAGCTAGACTGATGAAATGGGAGGACTAATTGTAGAAAAAAAGATATGATGTCGTGACTAGGTGCAATGCTCGTTTTCACTGAATCTATGGTTTTTCCAAAGTGCAGAAAGTGGATCTATTCTAAATTTTACAAAAGTGACCTCCTAAGAGTTTGATCTAAAGGTAATATGTATGCTAAGATGAAACTAAAAGTAGGATTAAGATGACTATAGCTATGACTGAATCATACCTAAATGATGCAAAATTGAGCAAATCATTTCAGGTTTCTCTTTAAGGACTACTGTGAAAAGATAGATGAAAGACTAGTATGACTATGTAGACTAGACTATGACAGTGAATTCTAGTTTCTTGGTAATTAGATAGATGCATTCTAGGATTACAGATGCGTCACAAAATTTAATAGTTGCAATTTTTTTTCTTAGTTGTAGCTTTCTGGTGAATTCAAACTTAGTATCAGACAAATGCAGTTTTTTTTACAATAGATGCAACTCAGGATTTCAACTGCAACTCTATACTGATTAGATGTGGTTTTCTAAACTTTGACTATGTATTAGTAAAAGAAGGTTGTTTATGTGATAGGGGCATATGCATCATTCCAGACTGTAGATGTGGCTCACTTAGTTAGATGCACCACATAAGGTATCAATTGCGGTTTTCTAGTAATAGAGGTTGTGACAGATGTGACTAAGTTATAAAATGTAGTGTAAGACTAAAAAGATGTGAGTTTTTGTGACAAATGTGACTTGTGACGCCCCACCGTGTAAAACCCAAAGGACAACAAAACCTACACAATTTTTTTATTTTTTGATAGAAGAACAATACATAAGATGAACAAGAACATATATTACATATAAAGCAATTATACAAATTACAATGACAATTACGTCCTCTAGGGTACGCGAGAGGACATCACAAAATCCTAAAATTAAAACCATAATGATGATGAACGAATCAAGGCTACACAAAGATAACATATACCATCCATGATCAAAGGAAATATAAAGGATACATACATCATTCTATTATATTTCAATTCATAGTTCAAAATTACAATGGTGGAGCATATTTCCACAAATACAATACATCATGGACATAATAATACATTACAATCCTTTTAGGAGTACATTTAATCAATTCTAGAGTGCATATGCATCATGTCATGGAGAGGAAAAGATATATCAAATACAAAATGATACACCAAAGAAGAATAAGGTACAAAGTGAAGAGTAGTCTTCAACCAAGTGAGGCTCTGGAAACTTGTATCCGCTTCTGCAACATGAAGACAACCTAGGAACCTAATGGGGTGCATAGAACGTTCCACTCGACCTCGTGGCTCTGAAGACCCACCCCTCGTGCTAGGAGATGACAAGAGAGACCCACACCCTAAATAGTTAGGTGAACAATGGAAAATGAGACTCCATGACAAGAGTAACAACAAGACAAGACTACACCTCACATCATCAACACATAACTAAGACAAAGTAATGGAAAGTCCAACAAAACCAAATGTCAATATTTTAGATCAACACTAAATGACCAAAAGAGGTTCCAACAACAATAGGATCCAAAGCCTTCAAATGAAATTGCAATATAAACCAACAATAAGTATCAAGGAACCTTTCATTAACATCAATCAAGTTGCCATGAGGCATGTGTGCAACACTAAAAGATAGAACTTGGAGGCTTCAACAACAAACACTAGAACCAATATCCTCAACAACACCAACAATTCAACAACACTTCTATAGGAAACCAAACATAGAAAAATATATAGGTACTTTAGGAGAATGCCATCACATGGCATTACATGGATTAGATAGGAAACCTATCACAAGGTACTACCTCCATCTATGGTTATACAGACTGCCTATCTCAAGGCGACTGCTCCATAGGGTGACTCATGCAGGACCACTTACCTTTCATGAGGAGAAGATAATGATCTTACCAACTAGGTCTTCTCACCCCATCCTTAACCTATCAAAGCACTAACGCTATGGTTGAGGCTCATAATTAATATTCTTTAGTGTTTATCTACCCAAACCTACTAGTTCATTAATTATATTATCACTTGTTTAGGAAATTCTTCCATGGGTTACTCTAACAACCCCTTTGTGCATTGGCCCCCATGAAGAGCCACTCTCCCTATGGGAACCCAAACCAAAAACATGCAAGGGGTGTACCTCATCCCACATAAAAGTCAAGGAGTACATAACACACAACATGTGAAGCAAGAACCATCTCACAAACCCATTCCATATCACTAAAACAAGAACAAAGCAGGTACCACCCATAAGAACTCAAAATTGGACATAGGATCAATGAATCACAAAGGTCCAACCATGGAAAATCAATATAATTCAAGTTTCTCCATTGCCTCTGGAAGCCTAAAATACAAAAAATCCAAAACTCCCACAGAGGGTAATTCAAACACTTCGGGTCCCCAACCATCTCAAAAAAAATATGACTATAAGAAATTCAACACACAAAGTATCCTTATTCCATAACTATCACAAACAAATAAAAAAGACTCACAACATGGGACCACCAAGTGACGATATAAATTTCACAATCACAAAATAACAAGTGTGGAATAAACGTAATGACATCGTAATAGAATCATCAAACTTAATGAGAGCTAACATGATCAATTCAATACAAAATCAATTGCATTTACCGACAACAGTTGAAGGTCAAGTATTGAGACTAGACTCAAAGCGGTTTTCTCAAGAGTTTTCTAAGATGTATAAAATAAATCACAGTCTCTTATAACCATAATGAAACCCATACTAATGCTAAACATATTGATAATAACACTTAAACAAGTAATAATAGCACTGCGCCACAAGAACAACTATTCTATTATCTATACCCTTCCATTAACAATTGACATACCATAGAGTAATGAATGACCACAAAAAGGATTTGAATAATATGTTGTACATTTTCTAGACACCACCTCACACTTCTTGTTCAAGGTTAGAGCATTAGAAAAATAACATCATAAAAATGACATATTGTATTGGTGAATTAAGTAAACAACTATTCCTAAAATCAAGATACAATCCTCTTAGTATTTAAATAGATCGCTTTCTCGTAATTGACTAGAGAGAGAGACTAACATTTTATTTTATATACAAACTTAATGCTCTTCAATTTATTATCAACAAGGCATGACATATAAATATATAAAATATCAAAGTTATTATAAGTGGCTCATTTCCTCTATATCTCAAATACTTCACTCAACATACAATCACCAATAAATAATAATTCTACTTAATTATAGAACCACCAATAAATATTTCTACTTAATTATACAATCACCAATAAATAATAATTCTACTTAATTATAAAATCACCAATAAATAATAATTCTACTTAATTACACAATCACCAATAAATAATAATTCTACATAAGTATACAATCACCAATAAATAATAATTCTGCTTAATTATAAAATCACCAATAAATAATTCTACTTAATTATACAATCACCAATAAATAATAATTCTACTTGCAACCCTAATACTTAGGATATAATTATTTAGCCTATCTATTTATAGAAATAATTAAGAGTTATAACAATAGACAAACCAATAATATCTATACTATCCATTATACTCAGCCTTAATGAGATACCTCTCCTCTATTTATAATTAACAAAATAAAGGTGGAAATTATCAATTTCAACTTGATAACTTAGAAGTAAAAGTTGTGAATTCAAATTGAAGGATTGTAAAATATATAGGTGGATGGAAGATGGGACTTCCAACAACTTAGTTGACTTCTAAGTCAACATCTGCAAGTCTTAACTAGGAATTTAAACAAACTTAATAAGAATAATTATAGTAAAATATTTCACCAACACACTAACAAACCATAATCTTCTATTTAATAGATAATTTTGGTATATTGTTTAAAATAATAAATACCCAAATTTATCGTAAACATCTAATCTTTATTTATTTACTTAATGTCAACTTAATCCCGTATTACTCTCATAATACATTTTTATTTATTTTTAATATTGAGAACCAATGTATAAAAAAGATATCATAAGCTTCTTGTAATTAAGGTATATGGTTAGTCAATACTAAGATATAATTTATTTGCTGTCATTTGAATATGCTATGAGAAAACAGTTATAATGCCATACAGCTGGGTATTATTACTATTTTTATTTGTCTTTAATTCAGTTCAAGTAGTTATCATTTCCTAGAGGAGACATAATACGGATAACAAATTTAAATCCACATCCATACATATTGACAAAATTTCATAAATAAAAATAATTTCTAATTGGATTTTTCCACTTATTATTGTATACAAACAAGAAAAATAACATAGGCTGAAAGGCTATATCTTTAATGCCTCCTCTAATTAGTTTTGAGGATGCAATATATGCAAAAAAAAAATGCAGTATTAAATTGTAGAATAGACAAGAAGCCACAAAATAGCTAAAGTAAAAACTGCTACAGCAGAAATAGAAACAACAAAAACACACTAAAGGGTTGAAGCAGTAATTAATACAGCCATAACAAGGTGAAATACAACCACAAAATAGCAACAACAACAAGAGCTACAACAAATACATAAAATGCAGTTGTATCAATATAGAACAAAACAATTGCAGCAGTCAAACCAACTGTAAAACAACTGCTAGTAACTGTAAAACAACTGCTAGTAATTACAGTAACAACAGTTTGGTAATTACATGATATAAAAACATGATCAATAGCAATACAAAACCCCATGAAGCACCAACAATGTGAAACACAGGCAGAGATGTGAATTAATCTTGGAAATAAGACTTAGTTACCAAAATAAGACACCAAGAGTGTTATTAATACATCAAGAGTGTTAAGGCAGTGAGGTCATATGTGCCAATACCCATGAAAATTTTGAGGTTAGTTTAAGCTCAAAGACTCACAGATAAAAGTAATGGAAATTGCCCCATCAAGTTATTACACTCTAATAAATCCCCAATAACCATGGTGGAATTGGAGAGCCTCTTCCAATTGCTTTGATAGACATGTATGCAAAAAGTGGACGCAAAGGCAAGGCACACAAATGGTTTGACGGAAAGCCACAAATAAATGTGGTCTAATGGAATGCCAAGATGGAAGAATATGCACAATGTGGATTTTTTGAAAAAGGCTTAGAAGCTTTAAGCAAACACAATTAACAGGTGTAAAGTAAATTTTCATACCCTTTGCCCAAGTCCCTGATGCCTCTGCCAGAATGGGAGTTTTGGAAGAGAGAATGGACACCCATCTATGCATAAGGATAAAATAATTTTGTTAGATGTTGTAGTTGTAAGTGCCCCAGCAGACATGTAGCAAAATACAAAGCATAGACAAGGCACATAAACTGCATGATAGCAAAATGTGAAAGCATAGACAAGGCGTTTGATCGCTTGACAAAATACCTCAAAGAAATATGGTCATTCAAATGCATTGCAGGATATACACATAATGGATTTGTTAGCAAGGAATTGGAAGCTTCTGGGAAAAAGCAAGTGGTAATTATAAAGCTAAATTCCATAATCTTTGTCAGTGTACACCTTTCCTACCTGTGCCAAATTGGAAGCTTTGAATATGTTATGGACATACCTCATAGCATCCATATACAATATGCAATATATATTAATCATGTCAATATATACTTAACTACGGAGGGTAAAGGATGTCAAAATGTTAAAACCTAAATGTACTCATTATTAGGATCTGGACATAAATTTTTGTTTTAATAAACATACTGAAACATTATTTCACTGTGCTAAACCTAAATGTGCACATTATTAGGAACATGGCAGTAGTTTTCTGTTTTTATAAACTTACTCTAAAACCTCCGTCATATCCTTATTCCAGGCTATAGCTTGCCAAATTGAAGAAGCGAAAGGTCAATACCTACGAGAAAGAGTTTGGAGGAGCAATCACCTTAGTAAATGTTAAGCCTTTGCCATCGTCCTCTTCTACCTTTACCCACACCCTTCTCGCCTATGAAAAACTGAGAGCTTAAGGAGATGCAGTCTCATGGAGTGCCAGATTGCAGGATAAGCACAAGATGTATTTTTTGAAAAGGGCTTTAGGAGGTTCCAGTCAAATGCTATTTTCAAGTGTAAAAACCAAATTGACAACCCTTACCAGAATGTGAACCCCTCCACAAGACATGTGATCTATCTTATAAAAATTATATCTATTAATTAACGAAAGAAATATCCTCTCCCCCTTAATTTTACTCACTCTAAGGTTTTTTTTGTTTAACCCTCTTTAAAAGATAATTTATTATTATTATTATTATTTATTTATTGATTTATTGATTTATTTATTATTCAATTAGTCAATAGATCAAAATATTTATGTATAATAATGTTTATATTGTAGGTATCATAATTTCTTTATGACAACATTATTTATTTATTTATTTTTACTACTATCACTTTCTTTGACATGAAGCAATAATAGTTTAGGTATTAGAAGTCCACCCTTCAACGTCAATTATATTGTACAATGCATCTTAAATTATATTACTACTATTAATAGTCCAATAGCAATACTTATATTCATAATAATATTTGCTTTATTCTGATTTGATTCTTACTAACTATTTCAATATCACATTTATGATTAACGATAATGAATTTTCCATTGGCATTGTCACCAATACCTCTTAGATGAAAAAAATAATAATTAAAGTCAAGTGCCAATATTACACAAGCCATGCAATTAGCTTCGTTGGCCAAGAATTAATACTAAATATTTTTCTTGATATGGTACAATGACCCATATATTTCATTTAAGCTAACCTTAGGTAATTAATGAGTCTAACATTTAATCATTAGAATATTAGTCATAAGATAGAATACAATAGCTAGAATTATCATCCTTACACCACTTGACCTATCCATAAGTCACTAAGAATTGTGGGAAAGTTACTCGAAATGGACCCAAGGTTTGAACTCACACAAACATACTTGCACTAGGGTTCAGATTGAATACCTAGTGGAAACTTACTTCCAATTTAATTTAAATCAAATTTATTTTAATTAAGTAGATTAATCAAGTTTAGGCCAGATATTAACTTAATCGCATCATTCAAAATCCATTAATCAATGTAAACTAATGAATTGATCGTGACACGCAAATCAACCAAACGACTTACCCAATTGTCACAGAGGCCAAATATGGAGAGGCAATACATGACTCAAGTTTAAAGAGATGCAACTCTAAGCAAAGTAGACTCAGTTTTTGACATATGTGATTCTAATTTAAATAGATGCAAGCTATATTGACAGATGTGACTAAAATTTAAATACATGCGACTCTAAAGAAGAATTGCGATGTTCTGGTGAACAGTTGCAACTTTGTTGACAGTTGTGGTTTTTGAGTGAATTGTGATATAAAACTGACTCTATTTCATGATCAAATTTTCACAAACAAATACAATCATAAGAAAATTTGTTTTCACTTTGATTTTGACTCAATGAACATTTAATTCGACAACAAACAACCACATCCTAGGTTGTGTAGGACAATATTTACTGAGTTCTCACTTGGCTTCCTAGCTATGCTTATTCAAGGCAAATGATATGTAGCTTGACCCCACTGGCTCCCCTCCATGATTCAACACTTCATTCAGTGCAACCAAGCTATAGTACCCATGAACATCCCATCGCATACTTTCATCTCTACACATGAACCATAAGAATCTGAGATGACTTCATAGGTCCAACTTGCTACACTTGTAAATAGAAGGATTTTTGACACTACAAACAAAGGTGTTTAATTCAGGCATTTCGTTCATGGGGTATCATCTATATGGAGAGAGTCCCTTTTGATCCATCTCATCAGAACAATACTCATGATTCATTAGGATTTCCCTAAGAACCCACTTTTATATATTGGCTAGAAGTCCCTTGGGTTAGGGTGTTACCAATCTGAGTTGTCTTGGGGTGAGTACTTTTTCCCACCAGGAAAGGCCCAATTTCTAGAGTCAATAACCAGTTCTCTTACACCTAGGATTGCATGAATGTGCAAGGGGAGAGGATACTTTGATATACTGAATTGTAAAGGGTAATAACATTGCGTACTTTCACACCAAACATAGTAGACAGTAGTTAATTTTTAAACCCAAATGACAATTTTCTAATCTACCAAACAATCTGTTTCAAACAAAGATCTTTGACACATGTCCTATATAAAATTCATTAGTAGTTTCGCAATATTTCTTTGATGATCATCCTACAAGAGGTTTCAAAAACTTGTCTTCTACACTTACGTCCTGCAAACACTTTGTTAACTCCAAAAAACATGCTGCAAACCAAACATTAGCTAAAATAAAAACACAAAAGAAAGCTATAAATTGGAAAGTAAACCCAAAAAATTCACCAATTACATGCATCGTTTAAAGTGACAGATGCATCACAGATTTTCACTAGTTAAATGCGTCTCGAAAATTCATGGATATGTCAAAGTTTTCTAGATGCATCATTGTATTCGCCAAATGTTTTTCATATAATATATTGCATCGTTTCGTTAGTTAGATGTGTCATTTTGTATGATACCTACAAAATTTGAATAAAAGTCTACGGATTTGCAAAGATGGTGTCTTCACGTCAGGTTCACCAAATGTAAGAGCATGAAAATAGTATAAAATAGGATTAAAACAATAACAAGCAATCAAAATCTAATGTAATCTATAGTAAAACAACAAAGCACAAATAAAGTAAGCATAAAACATAAATACAGAATGATCTCACCTAGTATCTACATCCTTCCATGATTTAACTTGATTGTCCTTCTCCATTTCACCTTGATGATATTATTGCCCTCAGATTTTCAGTATGTGTGCAAGCATAGCCTTGATGTATGCGATTATAGTAAAATATCAAAGATGTGCTTCCAAAAGTCATAAGATTTTTGGGGAGGTAAAATGATGAAAGACAGATCAATTTATAGAAAATTGATCATTCGAATGACAAGCCAGGATAGAAAGATAAACAAATGATTCAGATTAAAAGATTCGACATGCATTGAGATAACTTTTAGTACTGACATGAGTGATAAAACCTAAAAGATAGAGATAAAGAATAAATAATGATTTAATCTTTGAGTTTGGTAATAAAAAACTAGAAGAATTATCTTTGCATGACAAAGATAAAGATAGATTAAAAGTAACGTTTTGTTTGAATGCACACATAAGATTTAATTAGTTAAATAAATATATTTAATTAATAAGAATGTACATGCATACAAGTTAGAACTAGATAGCTAACTGATTAAGATAGAGAGTCTATTCATGAAGGACACTCAAACATTAAATTAGGAGATAACTGACTGGTTTAAATAGATCTCGAGTCAAGTGGGAATGAATACTTAGATAACTTAAACAACTACATAAATATAGAGGAATGTGTTCGAAATAGACCTTTATGAATTAAATAATTATTTAGTTCAAGAGTCGACATTTAGGGATTAATTAATTAAATAAATAAGATTTATTTAATTGAGTGGTGGAAACGTTAAATGAATAATTAAATAATTAAATAATTTATTTAATTATAGTCTAAAATATTATAAAGATAAATTAAATAAGAATTTATTTAATTAGTGATGTAATTAAATAAAGAACGTTTATTTAATTAATTAGGATAAAATAAAGATAATGTGAATTAATTAAATAATTAAGTTTATTTAATTAATAGATGAATAAATGTTAAATTGAATTAACTAAATAATTAAGTTTATTTAATTAATAGAAGAATTAAGGACTTTAGAGAATAATTAAATAATTAACATTATTAATCATGACCATGAAGATATGAATTATGAAGAAATTGAAGTCACAGGCTTAGATCAAATTTCAGTGTCTACAACTTCATCAAATGACATTAATTTTTTGAAGCAATGATTCATACCAAGGTATAAAGAGTTCTTCTATCCTAAAATCCATAAGGTTCCATGCCTAAAAGTTTGAAAAGGGTAGCTTAATGTGATGTTGGGATATGCAAGTAATGAGGATGCTAAGGTACCTAAAATGGTGACCTAAAAATGAAATGATGATATGCAAGTTGAATGGAGCAAGTTTCTAATTTTAAACAGGAATCGCAACAAGAATTTGGTCTAAATATGGATCTCAAAGGTTTGAATCATGTTTTGGTAATATTTTGACCCAATTTTGATTGTTTTGTTTGAAAATGCTGCTTGTTCTGAAGTTGTGAAGTGTTGCAATTTTTCAGGCATAAGGTTTGTTTTCTTGTTTGTTTTAAAGACACGCACATAAAACACAATGTCTTGAGTTTGTTTTTTATTGTGAATGTTGTTTGATTGTTGCAATAAAAGAACATTTAAGTACAAATCCTAGGCTTGTAGAGACAATATTTGTTGGATTCCCACTTGGATTTCTCTAGCCGCACTTATTCAAAGTGGATAGCTTAGAATTTTGGTAGCATTGGCTCCCCCTTACATGGAACACACTTCTTGGGCACACCAAAATTTGAATTCCCAAAGACCCAAAGATATCAAGGAACTTGTTATCTCAACTTTGAACTATGAGAACATGGGATAACTTCAGATGTATGACCTCCTACACAAACAAATAAAAGGATTTTGGCTACTAAAAACAAGAGGTGTCTAGTAGGGGATTGTCGTGAATAGAGATCTTGTCTATAATAGCCTAAGAACTTGGAGGCCCACTCCCATTCTCATCACCAATAAGTCTCAGCAAACCAAGGGTCCTGTAGCTTAGCTTCAAACAATGCAAGCCACTCCTTGAGGTACAAATTTCATTCTCCCCCCTTTGATATAGCCCACTGGGAAACATGCTTGAGGTCAAACCCTGGGGTGATGAAATCCCTAGGAAAGCTTCCTAAAAATAAAAACGAATACTAATGTGTATTTCTCATCACCCAAGATCACGCAAGTGCACAAGGGGAGAGAATACATACACACTAGCTTAGGTAACACATAATGTTCAAGCACACCAAATATGACAAACAAAGTTCTTTTTAAGAACCAATCAAAGTGTTTGATATAATAAAAGACAATCAATTTTTAAAAATAAAATCTTCAAGAAACATCCTACAACAAATATCATTAGTAGTTTCAAGCCTCTAGCCTTTGACTAAACTTAAAAAACTAAACTAAAAATCTATGCTAAAATTTACTAAACTAAAAATCTAACTTAAATTAAAAGAAGAGGAGCAATTATTTCCAATAGATGAGGCTTTTCCATGAAAAGAGAAAAGAAAATATCATTTGATATAGTCGATATAGGGGATATGCTTGTAGGATTTAGAGAATCCTTAAATATTTTATTTGAATTTCACATAGTTGCTGATAAATTGGAAGATGTGAGACTTTGGATGTTACATGTTAAGGACAAGGAGACTGTCACGGTAAATTTCTTATTGCAACTATGTAAGACATTATATAGTAATTGGTTTTCCTTAAAAGATTTAGCTAGACTTATTCATAGGACAAAAACTAGGTTTTATGGCAATGGTTGAGTAGGACGCAACTTATAATCAGTTGTTGTAGCAATGGTTGAATAGGATGCAGGTCATAATGATGCCACCTTCAAAGGATGCTTCTTATACTCATTGTAGTATTACTCAACTATATTTGATTCAATTGATGCAAAAGCATACACAAAGCATACAAGGCACCTCACATTATGGATTCATTGGAATATGTAAATGTTGAATGCAAAATAATACACAAAGCAACATAAATAAAAATGTATTGAAGCTATTTTATAGTTGCATCATAAAGAAATGACTATTTTTATCACTTCCAAAATTTCCATATACTAGATAATTATTTTATTCAGCTCATTAGTGTATTTCATTATTTGAAAGAAAACTTTCTAAAAACAATAACCTGACAAGTGAAACGCATATTTATCTGAGAAAAAAAACATTTATCTGACAACTGCTCAAATGTTTATAGGATGATAAATAGAAGAACTATTAAACATTCATCTAAGAGATAAAAATAATTCACTTTTAATTAAAGACATCTCAAAATTGGAGATTTAAATGCATATCATAGTAACTCTAATGCAAAATCGCAAATTTTTTTCAAATGATAACTAGTGTAGATACAATTATTACTAGTGTATAGAAAATGTATAACAACTGTATATCAAATGACTGTTAGTATAAATGCATATCATAAATTGATGAGGAAATTCAAAAAGGGAACTCAATGGTAACTTCGACATTAACTCAAAACATCTCATAAAATTTCCCAAAATAAGTGTTAAATAAGAGAAAAATTCATGTATACGTTAAAAACTAAAAAGCTATTTAATCTATAAACCCAAATAAAAATTCCAACATAACTCCAATGAAGCCTTTCTTAAATGAAAGCACATGCAAAAATAAAACTAAACTATGCAAAACAAAAACACATGCATTCAAAAGAAAACTAACTCCATTTTTCTCCTATTCACCAAGATGCCGATTTATGAATTTGGTGCTCTCAAATATTCACAAGAAAAAATGCAACAAGAAGCTATGATGAGTGGAAGAGCGGATTGTATGATAAAAAATAAATCTACTATTTGGTGAGAAGAGAGGGCTTATATAGATGTCCTCACATGGTGGATTCAAGTTGTAGGAGAAATGTGGGATTAAAGAGTGCAATGAATGTTATCATAATTATCCCATATTCTTTAATCAAGTTCAATTTATAGAAATAAGAGATATAAATAAGAGGATTTATGATAGGGTGAAAGTTTAGGAATTTCAATTAAAAGTGAATTTGTGAATGTTTAATAGACTTATACATGATAATGTGAATGATTTAAAATATGCAATGGATATAAGATTAATGTAAACTAATATATGGATATTATTATGCATGAATAAAGTGTGTATAAAACATATAAATGATTTATAAATGATTATGCAAATGGATAAATGCTTATAATATAAATGAATGAATAAATTTTTATAATACCAGTAAATGTGATGGAACCTAGAAATTTTTAATGTTCCATCTCAAAATCTTGTCATATTTTGAATATTGAGTTGGTATCTAGCAACTTAGGGTTTTGCTTATCATCACTCTTGTAGGGTTTTGTGTTATCTTGAACCTTTCCTTAATTAGCCCTCAAGTTTTCATTTCTGCCAGGGTTCTAATTTTTTTGACCTTCTATTTCCCATTGCTAGTCATATTAAAACATCTTATGTCATCAACGATCATAGAGTAACCGGTCCCTCATTCCTAGGTTTGAGTTTCTTAATTTTTATATAAGGTTGAATAAAAGGCCTTTTTTTCCTTTACATCTTTTGCATTTTATGACTTAAAATATTGTGAAGACCTTTTCCTACATCATTCTAGGACAACCTCATTCATTAGAAAAACTTGTGGGAACATGCTTAAAATTTTCACTTAAATCCCTTTGACCATCTCTTTTTGTTGCTCATTGCAAATAGTTTCTGAAAGGTATGTTTAAATTAGCGATAAGAAATGAGCAATATTTATTTGGTTTTTCTCATTGTGTTGAAAATGGAGGTAATTATGTAGCTTAATACTTTGTAAAACTATGAGAATGTAGATCTAATTAAGTGTTCTTTGTTACAATTTCTTTGTGGATGATTATGTATTTAGATTCATTTTACCATTTGTAGAAATAGATAGAAGATTGTAGAAGAATAAGACTAGAAGATAGGAGTGACACAACATATACCATGGAGAAACCCTTTCAGGAAAAAACTCCACCACCATAATCAATAGTGCTTGTATTATTTAACCTTAGAACAAGATTACACTAATTATTTATCAATCCTTGCTTGAGATGCTTCTTTTCCCTTCAATAATTTTTTTTCACAACCTACAATAAAATGTAATAAAACTCTCTTTAGCTTGCTATACTTAATAGACAATAGTGAGCCTTGAAAACTCGAAATAGTTGTTAATTACAAAGCACAAAGATTGTCTCAAAAACCTACGCCTATTATTTTCAAGTAGAGTTTCAACATGTAACCAGAAGTCAAATCCAGTATCTCCTTAATTGAGGCACCCCAAGCTAAACTCCTAATTAATCATTGGTCAAGAAAATATCTTCCAAGATTCTCCTCAATGTTGGAACCCATGAATGGGCCCACTTAACTCAGCCTTGTAAATATCTTCTCATGCAAAAGGTGTTAACTCCAATATCTCAACTTGGGCGCCTAAGGTGAGTCCAAGTCAATCTTTGTTAATTGAAACATATCTCTCCGTCAATTCATGCAAACATGATGCATGATTTATCATCTGCACTTACCTGAATGTATCACATGTTATCTCTCATGAAACTAAAGTTAATAGTCATACATTCCAAGTCAACTGAAGTCAACTAGAATTCAATTGAAACTAACTACATGCAACTGAAGATAACTGAACCATAACTAAATTGAACTAAACTGAACTGAACTAAATTGATACTAAACTTAACTAAACTAAACTGAACTGAGCTCCACTCATGTAAATATCAATTTCTAACTTCTAAGATCTTTACATGCATTACTAAAGTGTTATCTTTCCTTGAATCAATTAACTAAATTCAAGGTGGATTTCACCTTCCATGTGGGTGCTCCATGTGCTCCTATTTTGTAGGAGTTCTTCTTGGGTATCCCCACATGTTCCTATCATTTAGAATTAATTACAAATGTCAATTTACATGTTCATTTCATTTGAATTTAATCTCTTTCTAATCCTAGTGTTGGGGCATACTTTCCAAGGACTTAGGAGACACATGGAATATGTTTAGGATTGCAATTGAATGGCATCCTATTCCCAACATTCTCCCACTTGACATTACACATTGCAATTATTCTAAACAAGGAATTATTATTATAAATCAAGTACAGGAATCAATTCTGATGGCCTTCTTGTAGCATGAGAACTTATCTATAGGAACTTGTTTCATAAGATAATCTACATCATTGGTCAAAGTGTCAACTGTCTCAACCAATACCTTCCCACTCTCAACCATTTCTCACACAAAGTGATAATAGACATATACATGCTTAGTACAAGCATGATACATAGGACTTTTGGCTAAACAAACAACACTCCAACTATCACATTCAAGTTTAATTTGATTGCAATTAAAACCAATACCTTTTCCAAGTCTTTGTAACAAAACTACCTCTTTAGAGGCATGTGAAACCATCGAGTGTGTTGAACTCACATCCAACCAAGGTGTAGGCTCCTTGAACTTCCTGCTAAAATCTCATCAAGAGTAACCATCTCAATGCATGTCTAAAACCATAAGATAACTCAAGCCTTACCTATGTCTCCAAGTATCCCTGAGCACCTTTAACCAACAAATCCATGGAAAAATTCAAATGCAACATAGCACTATCATGAAGTAATCAAGCAAATGATTAATGTACCCAATACATAAGAGAACTACTACAATCAATGTCAAAGCTCCAATCATGAATTAGAAACATAAAAATGACATCCATGATCTAGCCATCTCCTCCAGGGAGATCACATGCATCCTAACATACATAAAAATCCTAGTTTCAAGAGAACAAGTACCATGCCAAACTCTAAATGTAACAAGAGTAAACCATGACATAATAGCAACCACTCTAAACTAGGAAAACATATCCCAAATCACATGAAGATAACCATACTAATGATGCATCTAAGTCACTTCCAACAACTCCCACTAAATTTTGGTATGAGCTACACATGGCATCATGACTACCATCCTCTTCATGAAGATAACTCTAAAACATTAGGCAAAGATTCATCACTAACATTTTTACATGAAATGATCAATGCATCATTACTATCATCTGAGGATTCCTCTATAGATGAATCATAACTCTTTTTCTTGTTCTTACAATCCTTCTTCACATGTCTCAGTTTCCCATAGTTCCAACATTTTACCTTACTCTTACCAGGGGTTTTAGACCATCCTTTGGACTTACCCTTTCCTTCCTTGTCTCCCTTAGGTTCCTTTTTATCAGGCCTACCTCTTACAAACAAGGCATCTTGGATTCCCATTTTAGACTTCCTCCCATCTCCTATAATAGGAGAGTAGGAATTATATTGTTGATCTTAGGATCTGCACCACTACCATTGATCACAACAATTAGATTTTCTCAAGACTCTAGTAAAGAAAAAAATAACAAAATGCATTTATCTTCATCTTCTAGCTTTACATCTATAGATGCTAGCTGACTTAAAATCAAATTAAAAGCATTTAAATGATGCACAAAAAAATCACCATGTTTCATCTTTAAAGAATACAACTATCTTTTCAAATACAACTTATTAGTAAGAATTTTGGTTTGATAGATATAACCTATCCTCTACGGGTATGTGCTGGATCAACATGGAAAAAACAGGCCCTTAAGTGGCAAAATATTCAGAAAAATAAAAGTTAGGAAACTTGACGTAAAAATTTGAATAAGTTATCTACATTATTTCAAAAATATGTAAGAAGAGAATATGTAGAAAATTAAATGAAGTTTCTAAACTACTAGGTTTTTTTTTTTTTAAATCTATTTGGTAAAAATTTGAAATTTCAATGCAGTAGTACTTAAATTTTAGGGAAAAATAAGAAGTAGGTGTCTGACCACCCTAACCACAATAAAATGATAAAAAAATTTAATAATATTTTAGACATAAGTAGAGGACTCATGTCTGGATGTGATGCAGATTTTTTGTAATTTTTTTCCAAGTAAATAATTAATGATGAATTTTTTATTACAAATTTTAAAAAATAAAAAAAACTCGTATGTGTGACCACCTTAACTTGGTCAAAACTTAATGAAATTCATTTTTTTTTTTTAATCCTATAGTATGCAAAGCATATATTGTGATGCATGTTTTGGATTCCAAAAATGTGATACAGTTTGAAAGCTAGAGATGTTTTTCAATGAACTTATCAATCAGGACTTTAGTCATAATTCAAATAGAAAATGAATAATAATAATTTATTAAATTCAAAGAAAAGCATAATTTATTTTGGTGGAAAGTTGAGAATCTCCTTTAAAAACCCTTTTCATTTAATCAATTTTGGGTAAAAAAAAAGTCATCAGCCACATACCCTACAAATACCCATCATATTGCCACTTTTTGGCCCATCATGATCATGCACATACCCCTACCATGGTTTATAAGCGATAGTTGCATATGAAAAATTCGATACAACAACATCAAGAGGACATAATATTATGGTCCCTCTTGCCTTCTTATCAAGCTTAGCCCAATCCTTATCTAACATCATTGTAGGTGACTTTGTCTCATTGCAAATAGCTAACCACTGATCTCTCTCTTCAAGGAGATCCTCCATTTTTAGTTTCCACATCTCATAATTAGATCCATTGAATCTTTAAATATATAAATAGGAATTAGAATTCATTGTAACACACTTCTTTTATAAAATCAGCAATAACAAAATAGGAAAAGCTCCTAGTATGGCCAAAAAAACTTCAAAATTTTAAGAGAAAGGAATCCCAAAATCTACCCAACCGTTAGCTCTAATACCAAATGTTGAAAGTGGAGGTAATTATATAGCTTAATGGTTTGTAAAAATATGAGATTATAGATATAATTAAGTGCTCTTTGTTATAATTTCTTTGTGGATGATTATCTATTTAGATTCATTTTACCATTTGTAGAAATAGATAGAAGATTGTAGAAGAACAAGACTAGAAGATAGAAGTGGCACAACATTACCGTGGAGAAACCCTTTCAGGAAAAAACTCCACTAGTAGAGTCAATAGTGCTTGTATTATTTAACCTTAGAACAAGATTACAATAATTATTTATCAATCCTTTCATGAAATGCTTCTTTTGCATTCAAAAATTCTTCTTCACAACCTCCAATAAAATCCGATAAAACTCTCTTCAAATTGCTGCAATTAATAGACAATAATGATCCTTGAAAACTACAAAGACTTGTTAATTATAAAGCATAAAGATTATCTCAAAAACCTACACCTATTCTTTGCAAGTAGAGTTTCAATGTGTAACAAGAAGTCAAATCCAATATCTCCTCAATTTAGGTGCCCCAAACTAAATACCTAAATGATCGTTGGTTAAGAAAATATCTTCCAAGCTTCTCCTCAAAGTTCATGCCCAACAATGGACCCACTTAACTCAGCCTTGTAAATATCTTCTCACGCAAAAGGTGTTAACTCTAATATCTCAAATTGGGTGGCCAAGGTGGGTCCAAATCAATCTTTCTTAACGGAAATATATCTCTCCATCAATTCATACAAACATGATGCATGATTGATCATCCCCACTTAACCAAATGTATCACCTATTATTTGTCATGCAATTCAAGTCGTTAGTCATGCATTCCAAGTCAACTAAAGTCAAATAACATTCAACTAAAACTAACTATATGCAATTGAAGATAACTGAACCATAACTAAACTAAATTGAATTTAATTGAATTGAACTCCACTCATGCAAATATAAATTCCTAACTTCTAGGATATTTCCATGCATTACTGAAGTGTTATCTTTCCTCCAAATAGTTAACTAAACTCAAGGTGGGTTACACCTTCTATGTGGGTGCCCCATGTGCTCCTATTTTGTAGGATCTCTTCTTAGGCATCCCCACACGTTCCTATCATTTAGAATTAATTATAAATGTCAATTTACATGTTAATTTCATTTGAATTTAATATCTTTGTAAAACTAGTGTTGGGAACACTTTCTAAGCACTTAGGAGATACATGAAATATGTTTAGGATTCCAATTAAATGGAATCCTATTCCCAACACATCATGGATAGCTTTGGGAGATCTTGATATGAATCAGTGATGGGTGATGCTCTTGCTTCTCCTTATATCTTATATTTTTTGCTTATCTCTAATAACTCTTAAACCTTGAGTATTAAATTAGTGATCAACGAGGACCTCTAGGATTTTTTTCTTCTCTTCATCATTCATTGCATATGGTTGTGTGACTGTAATTTACAAAATAGTGATGAGAAATATGATGTATCTCCAATGTTTCACATAGTGTGGATGGGTTTTGAAAGTTAAGTTTTGTATTAGCGATACACAATGCAAGTTTTCTATGTAATCGCTGGGATCTCTCATCGCTAATTGATTGCAAACTTTATGAGGAGAATTAGTGATAAGCAATGGATTTGGTGTTTTTTTATTTTCTCCTATCACTCATTGTGGATCCTATCCAAAACTTAAGTTTTAAAATAGTGATGAGTGATGGAGTCATCTATTCAATTTTATTTCGCTAATTTGAATTGATCTTATGAGAGATGTATTTTGTATCACTAATTTACATGTAGGTTCCCATGTCTTAATCTTGCTTTATCACTTTATCTGCCATCACTAATGTGATCCAGAGTTTGAATTTAAATCAATGATGCACATTGGGAAAATGAACATGATCGAGGATGGTCCATAATTTCAAGGGCTAATATTTCATCTTGTAGATGCTTGCATCACATTTAGAACTAGTGAAGGATGCAATGTGTCAGTGATAAGTGACAACTACTGAATGAAAAGTCGGTGTGGAAGTATCTTGAGGACATTGTATAAAGTAAAGAAGAAAGTAATGAGGTGATTTGAGAACCATTGATATGGCTTTAAAGCAAAGTGATCAATGGTCAGTGTTTGAATGCAAATGGCTAGATGTTAGTTCACTTGCACGAACTTGCTATCAAACATTAATGGTGGCATGTCCATCTCTCAGCCACAAAGAAGGTAGATACCTGGTTTCTCACTCATATGGAATTACTTGGCAGTAGAGAGGAATACTAAAAATGAAGTTGTGTAGAAAGCTCCAACAAAATATTTCAACAACAATCGTATCAATTGTTCACCCAGGCAAGAAAACTATGTATCTCCTCCTATCTAAAATATTAAATCACATTATTCAGGAAGGGTGATAAGGAATTAGGGAGATAATTCTCTTGTGATTTTGTCCATTTGAATATTTTAAATTTTGGTTATATGTGTTGGGTAAATTTTGGGAACATTTTTGTTCTATAAGTGGTGCCTTTAGTTTTTGTACCTGGGTAGGTCTTTCCAATTACCAAAAAATTGTAAACCCTAGTTCTACTAAAATGTAAAAATGACTAAACTAGAGCCTAGTGAATTTATATTAGACTAGAGATGAAACAAAAACCAAAAAGGCTTAAAATTATTAAAACTCAAGATGTTTCATTTGTGGTTAAGTCAAAACCACTTGCAGTATCTAACCCTACACCAATTACTCATGTGATGTCTACTACAAACATAAGTGCAAAGAAGGAAAAATAAAGGTTTATGCAAGAGGCCTCTAGAGATGTAAAGGAAGGAGGGCTAGAATTTGGAAAGAGACCTATGGGTCAAGCTACCATGATGACCTGACTAATTCACATTGCAGGCAAAATTGGAGAGTTAGCCCAACCCTAGAGTGGATGGAAATTATTCTTGTATGCTTTCAACAAGTAGTATTCTAGAAATGTGACATGTTACTTATGGGGGTTAAATCTTGGGAATTTGCTGGCATTCAATGTATTTGTGGAAGTAGATGTGATGATGGAGTTTGCCAGGCACTATAATCTTGATGACAAAATAATCAAGAGTGAAAATGAGGATGTACGCCTTGAGGTGACAAGGGCTAATATTGTGGAGGTATTTGGGTTAAATCCAAATTATACTCTAAAAATTAAGTGTGTAGATCTATATGGTAAATATGAGTATAACATATTTGCATATAGAAATAGACTGCTTGTTTAGAATAGAAAGAGGAAGGAGAGATTTCTCCCTAAGGATGCTAAGCCTTTTGAATGCAAATGTTTTTTAAATTATTTCATGAACACCTACTATTGCCTAAATCAAGTATTGGCTTGAAGTTTTGAGGTGAGGATAGCCCTTGAATTATGGGTGATGGCAATGAATATACATGCTTATAATCGGAACACTAGTTTTGATTATGCCACCTATGTTTCCAAACAAATATACAAGGATTTCATTAGTTGTAGAAAGAGGTTCTCCCTTTGCATTTCCTTCATTATTCTTTGTTGATGCATATGATCCTATTTGAGGGTGATTATGGCTAGAAAAGGAAGTTGAAATTGAGATTAAGGGACAATGAGAGTAATGTTTTTCCACTACAAATGTGGACACATATGTGGGATCAAGATTGTCCCAATTCTAGTTATTTCATGTTTTCTAATGTTATAAGGTTTGGTATACTAGAGGTGTTGGGTGTAGCACCTATTCACATGATTTCTCCAGCAATCAAAAGTACCATGTGCCCAAAAGTTATACCAGGATCAAATGCAACACATAATTGGGCAGATTGGTTTCTCCATTCAAAATATACTATGATAAGAGCTTATGGGTCTAAGGTGGCACCACATTTTTTCCCCCTATATGTCTCTAATGGATTGGATTTTATGGATTATGAAATGTTTAGAAAACCTAGGAAGGGTACTGTGGTGAATCCCCAATGCACTTTTTCTTACTTTAAAGTTACTATGCTTGAAGGGTATGAAAAGTTTGGGATCATGGTGAATAATCTTAGGTTTCCTTTTAATGAGGTTAGGATTCTTCACTTGGAAAGGCTTGTGTATAGAAAGAGAAGGGATAAAATATTATGAGTAATAAATATTTAGTTCTTGTACATAGATGATGTATTGAGAAACTTGACAAGTGATCAGGCTGTCATATCTAGAAAGAAGGAATGGACATCCATAATGGACATTAAAGAAAGTATAATGAAAATGAATTCCTTTTATGTGATTCCTTATGATGTAATTGTAGACCCATTTGAAAGAGCTTTCAAAAAGCTAAGGGATCATCAAAATGGCGATTTCAAGGTGAAGAGGAAAGAAGTTGCTAATAAAGCATAGGCTCTCCTTGAATAACAATCTCAGGATATGGATATCCCAGAGAAGTTTATATATGTCCAAGAAGTTAGGGAGGAACAAATGGAAGAACATGTGCTAGGAAATGAGGAGGTGGAGAAGAAATTACCTCCCCCTAATATTGAAGAAATCCTTTGTTCAAAAGTTCGCCCTAATAGAATTGTCAAATGGCAATATGATAAATAAAATGATGATTATCCTAGGGTAGGGGATTGTGATGAATTCCTTGCAGATGATAAGTTTGTGCAATCTAAGGAATTTCTAGAATTTATTGCTTGATAGAGGAGTAAAGAGATAAAAGAAAGGCTTGAACTAGCAAGGGCTAGTGTTGAACCTTATCAACTGGAAGAAGCTGAGAAAGCAAATGAAGCAAAGTTCATGGTTGAGATTGCAACTATTACTCCTACTAAGGCTAGGAAAATTGTCACAGATAGTGGAATCATGTTGTTACCAAGATGCATTATCACCTCAACTATAGCATATGATGCAGTAAGAAGAGACACCCAGGCTTCAATATCTAAGGACTAGTTTGAGGATAAGGTGTTTGGATCTAGATATAGTTGAAAGTTGCATACTCATGCAATTTGGTCAATGGAAACTAATATTGGAAACCATGAGGTTGCTAGACCTATTGAAGGGGTTATAGGTTCTATTGTGGTGAAGAGGGCCATAGATATAACACCTATCCAAGAAACTAAGTTAACTACACATGTTGTAATGCTCATTGTGGACATTGTACAAATTTCTTAGAAAAAGTATGATTCTTTATTGAAAGAATATAATTAGGCCTTGGATGAAATAAACAAGATGAGAGACACTACTCAAGCTAGTTAGTCAGTAAGGACACTATCCTTACATCTTCTTCTTATTCATACTTTTCTATATAGGACAGTGAAACCTTGGCCTTTAGAATCAAATATTTGAATGAGTAGCTAAGTACAAAAGATAAAAATATCAGGAAAGCTAAAATTGAAAGTGTTAAGGTGGCAAATGAAATCCTTGACGATGTATTAAAACACAGGGTGACCAAGTTGGTCAAAAAAGCTAATGATGTATGTGTTACTAATAAGAACAACATTCATGAAGCAATATGAAATATCGAAAAGTCTAGGAAGCCTTCTAGAATGAATGGAGTAAATGGAGTACTAGCGTGGGTAATTTGAAAGAAATGATGCCTAGAATGAAGGAGGATCCCAAGGCACCTACTAACATTCTTGAAAATTTGAAAATTATTAAGTTGGTTGATGAGATAACCAATTTTCATTGAAATATAGGTATCCAAATCCAAAGTAAGTTGAATTTATTCAAAGAGATGGAAGAATGTGCTATGCCTCTGATATTGAATCATAAAGGCGAGTTGCAACAATTTGACACCTGGAGGAATAGTTTGGGAGGAATGCTCAAAAAAATTATGATGGTATTAACTGTGACTAAATACATCATACTAAATTAAAATATTGACACAATGATGCATATTGAGATAAAAATGGATATTTTTGTTAGAGAGGTGAGAGCCTTGATTGATTTCAAGTACTGGTGCAAGGGCACCTAGTCAAATTTTGCAATTTTAGTATAATGTTGAGTTTTTGTGTTTTTGAGTTTAAATGTGATGTAATAAGGTCATAATATACCAATTTTCCATGTACTTATTTTCATTTGGGGTCAATCTTGCAAATGTTGTAAATCTTTCAAAATAATGTCAACTTTGCAAAAATTGCAAAAATGATGAATATGAAGGGTCATTGTGGGAAAAAAAGTTATTTGGTCATTGAAACTCAAAGGGAAGCTAGGAAAATGATGTCATATATTTAAATTTTCCTTGAGATCTTGAGATCAAGGTTGGGGACTTGTATTTTGAAGAGAACTCAATACAAAACCCTTGTTTTTTCTGACAATTCCAACATCTTTAACTGTTTCAAAGCATTGTACATTTTGTACAGATTTTTTATGATTTATAGCTGATTTTAATAGATGGAGAATTTAATTAGTTTTCTATTTGGTTTTGTCTAATTGAATTTCATTTATTTTTGAGTGTTTTATTGCCATTTTACTTAAGTCAGGTTTGCATAATTAGGCCTTTGCGATAGCATAGCATCAAATTTTTGAGGGATACGTTCCAATGTAACCCCACTTGAATTTAATATATGTAATATAAGGGATTAATGGGTATAAAAATAAGTTTTTATATTGTGTTTTTGAGTTGTATTCTTTAAATTATGTCAAAATTACCTTATTTTCTGCTCTCATAAAAGCATTGTGGAAGATTCTGAGAAAAATCATTTGTTTGAAGTGTTAGATTTTTTATATTACAAAGTTCATTGAATTTTTGTTATCTTGGATTCCCATTACCTTTGCATCAATTGGTACCAGAGCTAGAAGACTCTAGGAGAGGAAGGTTGTGTGTTTGCGTGTTTTCTTTTTGTAGGTTGAAGGAAGAACCTAGATGCCAAAAGACTAGGTAACGAGTAAAAGAAGAAGACGTAGGTGAAGTATCACAAAGACAAGAAGAAGCAAGGTGAGAGATAATTTCTTGAGGAAGAAGAATTGATGTATGGAAAAGATAGTGGTAGAGTGAGGTTTTACAAAAAAAGAAACAAGTGATCAAAAGAGAGGAGAAAGAGATGGAGAAGAGAAAGGAGAAGGAAAAACAAATAGATATGGATCAAGAGATAAAAGAGGTAAGACAGGCTTTGGAACTAATGAGGGAAATTCAAGAAAAGATGGAAGAAAAATTGAAGATTGAGATGCAACAAAAAAGTTAGAATTTACCAATCAAGAAGAAGGCTATGTGGCCTATCAAGAAGATTTTCTAGAGAAGAAGATAAGTGGGACTAGAAAAATCAGACATTAAGGAGTCCTTGACTGAAGAACAAAAGCCAAGACAATAGGAAGAAGTAGATGATAAAAGGGTGAGTAAATATATGACTGTTATAACAATAGTTAGGATTGATAAATTACCATTTGAGGTTCAATTTTTTTTCAAGAACATATTGAGGTGGTAATAGATGATGTTACAAGGAGAAGTGTTAGTTCTCATGCAAAGTGGGAAGACAAAACCTTCAAGGTGATGGAGGACAAGGGTGCAACCTATTATTTGTTTGCATCGATCAAAAAAATGGGTGAAAATGAGGTTGAGTTGTATGATTTCAAGACAAATTTTCCATGTTAGGTTGACATTATCCAAGAAAAGGAAAGGGTTTCTGATTATATAGACCTCATGGGGAGAGCAACATCTAGCATGGCAAGTTTGGGTAAAAGGAGTTGTGTTATTATAGCCTTAAGGAAGGATAAACCAAAATTCAAGATGAATCCAACAAGGAAATCTTATAATGAATTCAAAGGTAGAAGATAGAAGATGTAGAGAAAAATAATTCCTACCTTCAATTCAAAAGGGACTTGAATTCTTCCTTCTCTGGGAGTATGGTGTAGGGGGGCCTAGTCAAATTGTGCAATTTTAGTCTAATGCTGAGTTTTTGTTTTTTTGAGTATAAATGTGATGTAATAAGGTAATAATAGACAATTTTAAATCTACTTAGTTCCATTTTGGGTCAATCTTGCAAATTTTGTAAATCTTGCAAAATGTTGTCAACTTTGGAAAACAATGTCAAATTGCAAAATTGTAAAAATGAGGAATATCAAGGGTCATTATGGGAAAAGAAGTTATTTGGTCATTGAAACTCAAAGGGAAGTTTGGAAAATAATTTCATATGTTTAAATTGGCCTTGAGAAGGTGAGACCAAGGTTGGGGGCTTGTATTTTAAAGAAAACTCAATACAAAACCCTTGTTTTTCTGAAAATTGAAACATTTTTTGATGTTTCAGAGTAGTGTACATTTTTTAAAAGAAATTTTATGACTTATACTTGATTTTAATAGATGGAGAATTTAATTTTATTTCTGTTGGTTTTTTTATTATTGAATTTCATTTAGTTTTGAGTGTTTTATTGCCATTTTACTTAAGAGAGGTTTGCAAAATTATGCCTTTGGGACAACATAGAAGCAAGTTTTTGAGGGATATGTTCCAAAGTAACCCACAATGAATTTAATATACTTTATATAAGGGATTAATGGGTATCTAAATCATCTTTTAGATTGTGGGATTGATTTTTCTTCTGCAAATTATGTCAAAATTTCCTTATGTGTTGCTCTCATAAAAGTATAGTGGAAGATTATCAAAAATATCATTTTTTTGAATTGTTAGAGTTTTGTTCTTGCAAATTTTATTTAATTTGTGTTATTTTGGATTCCCCTTACCTCTGCATTAGGTACACTCAGCATAATGCAAAGGTCCAGAGTTTGGTGGGTGTGAAGTGGCCAATTGAAGAGGAGTACATCACTTGGTTAGAAAATTATACTGAGTGAATTTGCATGGGGATGGATAATGAAAATGGTGAATAAAGGATAGGAGAGAAACAATATATATTCTGAAATATTAAAAATTAGGCTTTTGATAAATTATTGCAAAATATTGTTCTCTCAGCTTAAAATGGATGGAACAAAATGCTGATGTGGATAATTCAGTGTTTGTCTTTTTATACTTTTCATGCTTTTTAAATTTTGTTGATTGGGTTGCCCACGGAGGAAAATTTTGGGCATGTGGTGGATATATTGAAATTGTTGTAGTAAATAAATTATACCATTTTAAGGTGGGAATGGATCTTTGCACCAAATGAAGGTTGTTTTTGCCTCGTGTTTCTTCCCACCAGCTAAGAGTTTGAGTGTAATTAAAAAATGGAATATTTGTTACAACGGTCCAATAGTGTTGTGACATATGTTCTTTTTGGCCTAAGGCTTTTTTTTCTTTCATTTCTGTAAGAAATAATTCAAGGCCAAAAGTAGGGGGTTCATTGAAAATGTAATTGACACAGTGAATTGTATATGGAATACAGAGAATATTTTTGAGTTTAGTCTTAAGTTATAAGTCTATAGTCATGTATGCAATTTTGATAATAGGATAGAAATATAATAGAGAATGATGAAAATTTCATGGCCATTATCTCTCCTTTATAATGGTTATATGAGTTATGAATTAATATAATCAAGTGTTGCGTTGATTCCTCTCCATTGCTTTACAGTGGATGTGGAATTTCATTCTTGCTTATTGATTCAATGAAGTAGTGTAATTGCTTGAATGAGATTGTTGACTTGTGTGAATTATGTGCTAAGGATATATTCAAGAATTAGTGGTCAAGGACATTATAGGGAACTATTGTAATGCAATATTTCTTAAGGTACATGTTACTATTGTTGAATCATTATTGAATTTGCATATTTTAAGATTGACTCCATAATTAGGATTAGGCACTTATTTTAGTAGATTACTCTTAGTTCAATTCTTGGGTCAATTTATCATCCAATCACCTTTTATTTACAAATATTTCAAATGGGTTGTCATTATAGTCATGCTACAATGAGTTTTGTCTCTCTTATTCTCCATTTATAGTGTGTTATCCAAAATGACTGCCAAATCTTTGATACACTATATTGTTGAATGAATTATTTATTATTTACTGTAATGTATCTAAACATATATCACATCAATCCTTGAATATACATTGTGTGATCACCCTCCTGACTTTCACAAAGCCCAAAGTGTAGGAGTATGAGTTTTGCAACTTTTACTCATTTGTTGGCCAATCCCTTTAGAGTTACTAGTTATTGGAAAAGGAAAAATCCATTGGTAATTCTAGAGATCAGCTTGGTTCTAAAAAAACCAATACATTGGAAACTCTGCTAGAGATTGGCTAAGTTCAAAGTCTCTAGTTTAGATCTAGTATAGTTATAGTCTAGTGTATTTTTATTCTTTATGGCATAAATAATAATTGGTTCTAATTCTGTTGTAATAGCCACATAAGTCATTATTAGTGATATGCGTCAAGTCCTGGTCTATTCTATCACCTTGTGTCGGGTTATGTTCAGATCCTTTTCTAAGATCACACATACCAAGTCAAAGTATAATAAATTTCTATTTCCCAACATTTTGGTTGGTGACTTTGAAGTTTCTAATATTAGTATGAAAATAAGCTTCCGAAAGGAATGTGAGAAAAAGGGTTCTAGCATATTTGATACCATCAAAAATACCAAAAGCTACACTAAGAAGCGTCATGAATAGAAGTTAGAGCCCGAGCTTGCAAGAGACAAGGAACCACTATGGGTGAAGAAAAATACTGAATCAAGTAAGTCTGATGAATCCCTTGTGGTTCCATCTCCCACTTTGAATAATGAGGTGAATAGTGCTAATATCTAGGAAGAATTACATGAAGTTTAAGGGCCTAATTTCAATCAAGGGAGTTTTTTTGTCAAGTAAGTGTTTGATAATGAATTTGATATCTCAAAATAGGAAGATATATGGGGATTTTGGGATAGTAATAAGTTCTCAAAAAATTTAACCCCAAGAGTTGGGTTTTTTTTTAATGGAGGAAATTTCAAGCTGAGAGGAGAGTCTGCCCATATACAAGTACATATTTCCCTAGAAGAAGACCCAATTGAGCAAGCCTATTATACTCCTACATCTAATGAGGTTGAGAATATCTTAGAAAATGAAGAAGACATAGATAACTACATGTTAGCCTTAGAGGAGGAAGAACATAGGCTTAAGGAAGAAGAAGATAATAGACTGAACGAATTGAAGGATAAGAAAGATAATATTCGAGCTAAGCAACTTGGGTGAGATTCTCAAAAACAAAAAATAGAGAAAATGAGAGAAGATGTTGCTATATGTAAAGCCTTTGAGGAAAATATTGCTAAATTTGTTGCTTAGATTACCCACGAGATTCCTAAAATTCTAGTCCATATGGGGACCTCCGCTATTAATACTTATACCACATCTATTGTAACTTCCAAAGCCCTAAACACTTCCGCTACTGCTAAGTAAACATCATTCATAGATCATGGGAAGAATCCCATTGATCAGCCAAAGAAGACCACCTATAGTACCTTCAAAAATTACACCAATACAAATACCCATAATTCATCTATTAAAACCCCCACACCTAATGCTAAAATGGACCCCACGCCATCTATTGTACCTCCAAGTCCTAAGCTAGTGAAGCTACAATTGCAGAATGATAAACTACAAGAGGATTTGAAGAAAGCTAATATTGAAGCTTCTAATGTAGAAATAGCCAGGAATATTTATTTTCTTAAGATGTCCACATCCACTCCAAAGGCTTCAAGCTTTGGACATACTAGTAGCGAGTGATAAAAGACATCTTAAGGACACACTAATAGTGGAGGTAGTGGTGGGGATCGGGGCAGTGGAGGTGGAGGAAATAATAACAATAGGAATTCTTATTTTGAAGATGATGAAGGAAAAAAGAAAGGTGGTAATGGTGAAAGTGGAAAGGGTAAGTATAGTAGCCAATCTGACAACAACAAAAAATGACGAGGAAAGAGATGATCATAGGGATCGACATACTAGGATACCAAATCCAAGTAGATAGATACTAGTAGTTGTGTTTCACTAGAATACATGGCTACCCTAGCCCATTTCTTGAAGATTTCAGACTTTCTCTAGTAAAATTCTCTAGTAATAATGCCTTGAGTGATGAAGACCATCTCAAAGAATTTGCTAAAGTTATGGATGATTTTGAGGTAGAGGCAGAGGATGTCATGATGAATTTGTTTATGGAGTCTCTCAATGAAGATGCTTGAGAGTGGTATAGGAGTTTGCATGCTAAGAGAATTGACTCTTGGGAGGAATTCAAAAGGGAATTTAGATAGCAATATGGTGATAAGACTGATTCAAGTTTTTTGTTGAATAAATTTAATAATATTGCCAAAGGTTCTAATGAATTTTTGGTTGAGTTCAATACAAGATTCCAAAAGGCTAGGAAGATGTTTCCTCGTCGTTTACAATTGAATGACAATGTGTTCTTGGTAAATTATTGCAATGTGTTTAATACAAAAACGAGTTATCACCTAACTAGAGAAGAATCCTCAAATGTTGAGGGAAGCCTACAAGATGGCAGAGCATATTAAGTGTAGACACATGAAATTGACATCATGCATTTGATTAGATCATATTCATCCATTGATCAAATAAATCAGGTTTATTTGATCAATCACCTAAAGTCATCAATTTAAATTAAATAAATCAACTTTATTTAATTTGATTTGATCATTATCCCCCTTAGCTAAATAAATCAAATATTTATTTAACTTAATCTTTATCAGCTTTCATCTCCCTTTGATTTGATTTAAATCCCTAAATCTAAGTCAAATGGGTCAAAAGCATCTAACATCATCTTAATTAATCTAATCCATGATTAAATGCTAATCCTAATCACTTGTATTCTCTAGATTTTTCCACTTGCACATGAAATTGCATTTAAATGATTTATCAAAATCTTTATTTACTTTCAACTTGGCATAAAGGGAGAATATTCTCCAAGTTTGAATCTCCCCCCAATTCAGCATGTACATCCAACAAATCAATTAATAGGCTCTTACATGTCTCTTACAAAGGTCAAACTTGGCATTTAACTCTCAAATTCAAATTTAAATCTCCCCCTCTTTGGAACATTGGCCAAAACTTGCACATTCCTCAACCTATCACAATGTGACAAGTGGCTTCATCTCATTGGCCAAATCATTATCCCACATTTCTCTATTTTGAGCTCTCTTCCAATTTGAAAATCTATAAATGAAAGCTTCATTCTTCATCAACCCATCTACAATTCATGCAAAGTTACTCTCTTCACATTGAGAGCTAATTTTGCCCATCATCATTTGCAACATCAAGCTTATCAAGGATTGGGAAAGGGCTTCTTTCCACATCAAAGAAGCATCAATCCACTATGGGATAGATGTGTATCTTGCTTTTATGCTCTCAATTAGTTTGTCTTATTATCTTGTTTATGAAGGCATGATGCATTATTTCATAGGAGCATTTAAAAGGTTTGCATATCACTAATCCATGTTTGAGATTTTAGAGGGTTTGCAAAAATTTCATGTGCAAGTGGAAAAATATAGAGAATACAAGTGATTAGGATTAGCATTTAATCACGGATTTGATTAATTAAGATGATGTTAGATGTTTTTACCCATTTGACTTAGATTTAGGGATTTAAATAAAATCAAAGGAAGATGAACGGTGATAAAGATTTAGTTAAATTAATATTTGATTTATTCAGCTAAGGGGGATAATGATAACATCAAATTAAATAAAGTTAATTTATTTAATTTTAGATGGACAATCCTTAGAGATTAAATCAATTTAACTTGGTTTAATTAATTGATGGGTGACTATGAAATAATTAAATGCATGATGTCAATTTCAGGTGTCTACATTTTGCCCCTCTTTGAAGCAATGTACTTGCTGTGTCAACTGGTTCAAAGAATAAACTTGTCATGATCAAAAATAAAAATAAAAATCTTTTTTTTTTCAAATACCCTAGCGGAAAGAAGTACACTAGCACATTGCCCCCTCGAGAGATTGAGTGAAAAGATTCGATTTGATGGTCGATCTTGCGATAAAGAGGTTCAAGATGGATGGTTATGATGATGATGCAAATGAGATGGTTTCAAGACACTTAGAATAGACAATATTTATTATCCTAAACAACTTAAATTATGATATGATGCAATAATGCCTATATGATTATGCATTGGATTTTTTATGCAAATGCTTAGACTAACAGATCTATATTATGATGATGATGCAAATGTAATGCATGTGAAATGATCAGTGTTTCCTATTATGTATGATATGAATGATATGTGGTATGCTGACGGTTTATGGATGTAGGATGGATGCAAGACAGATGCATTGGTGATGTTATGTTAGCACAGAGAGAAGAAAGAATAAATGAGATGATGACAAGAGGATCCAACAAGTCCATGATCTGACAAGACTTTATTAGAGATGATGATGATAGGAAATGGATGATGATTTGCTTATCAAGGATTGGGATTTTAAAAGGGCTACTTACCTTATTTTTGATTACACATGTAGATATAATGCATCAAGGTATAAAGAACTAGGATGGAATTGTACCTAGAGTGATGGAATTTGACTTAAAAAATAGATAGGAGTATTTTTGTTCACACTTGACATACGGAAACCTTGCTAGGATGTACCTAAAAAAGCAAGTATTCACCAAGTTATTTTACAAGAACGTCAAACAAGCACAGTAGACAAAAGATAATGATCTTTTCCCCATTCCTATCTCTCTAAATCCTTCATTCGGATATCATTGAGAGGTCCTTGGAATGAGCACAATAAGACAAATCAAAAGAAAGATCAAGTACACAAACAAGCCAATGTTCTTCATACCTCTAGTGAAAGGGATTTGTTTTGATAGGATAAGAATCCAAAGTGATATCCAAAATGATTCCCATTGTTGGAATGATATATCCTAGGACATGCATTGTATAGGATGATGATGGATTGATAAGTTAATTGATAGGCTGTTGATATAAGGTTGACTGACATGTTTGAAAATGATCAAGAGTTTGATTTTGCGTTTAAAATTTTGTTGTTTTGATTTTGATTTTTGCATTTGGAGTTTGATTTTTGTTTACTGTTGTGATTTTTTCTATTTGCATTGCCAAAGGATGAAGGTGATGATCAGTTTATTATAGATAATTTATTATTTTGAGTGAAAGCAAGATAAGATAGATGGATTTTTTCAAATATTTGGATGTTTTTTATTTTTTTGGAATGTTTTGATTTTGTTTTTTGTATTTTCAAGATTTTACAAATGTTTTGATTTTTTGATTTTTCAAATGTTTTGGGGTTTTCTGAGATTTTATGGATGTTTTTTGGATTTTTTTTTTTGAATGTTTTTGTGTTTTATGTCTCGAGGGCTGATCAAAGATTAGCCTTGCCTGCATTTAAGCTTTGAGACGACGTAGTTCAAATTCTATGTTTTTGACATTTTTTGCTTTATGGATTTTTTTGGATTTTGATATGTTTTGGATTTTTTTTGGATTTTTCACATGATTTTCACATTTTGGATATGGACATGTGTGATGATATTAGTTCTCTATTTAGGATTTTGTTGAAAACCAAGCTAAGGTTGATTGATCGGGTCAATGGATTGATGATGATGATAAAATTGTTGAGGAAACACAACAATGCAAGGATTGATTGATCAAGATTGATGACTATAACATTGTTGAGGATGCACAACAATGCAAGGATTGACTGATTAGGATTGATGATGATAACATTGTTGAGGATGTAGAAAAATGCAAGGATTGATGATGATAACATTGTTGAGGATGCACAACAATGCAAAGATAGTGTTAAGCAACACAAAGATATCCTGAGATGATGATTTTTTGATTGGATTTGATTGATCAAGATTGATGAAGCTTGATTTGGAACAAAATTTTTTTGAATGATTTGATGTGATGTTTGAAGGGTGCGTTAGATGCGACTGATATTGATTGTTTGGATTGATGTTCAATGAAAGATGAAGCTTGATAAAGAACATGTTCTCATCAAAATATGCCATGGGCTAGTGATTTGGAATTTTGGATCAAAAATGCTTTGACCAATTTGAATTTACATTTTCCAATGTTCAGATCACCACATAAGTCTAAGGATAAATATCAAGATTTATTCCTAAAGCAAGATGTAAATACCTGCCCCCAATGTCTAGCAATGTAGGGAATGCCATGGATGGGTGCTTCGATAGGTGTATGGATGGATGGATAGGGATTATCTTGTGATAAGATAAGGTATACAGATAAAGAATTCTCATTAGATAATGCTTCACGACTTAGATAACACTAGGTAGCATAGGATTAATGAAAATGACCCATGTCAAGATTTGGACTATGGATGCATATGGATAAAGATGGATTGGATAAATGGTTCATGGATGAATGGATTTATTATGGATGAGATGGATGGAGTCATAGATTTATTTAACTAAATAAATCAAATATTTATCTAACTAAATCTTTATCACCTTTCATCTCGCTTTGATTTGATTTAAATCCCTACATCTAAGTCAAATTGGTCAAAAACATCTAACATCATCTTAATTAATCTAATCCATGATTAAATGCTAATCCTAATACCTTGTATTCTCTAGATTTTGCCACTTGCACATAAAATTGTATTTAATTGATTTATCAAAATCTTTATTTACTTTCAACTTGGCATAAAGGGAGAATATTCTCCAAGTTTGAATCTCCCCCCAATTTGGAATGTACATCCAACAAAGAAGTTAATAAGATCTTACATGTCTCTTGCACAAGTCAAGCTTAGCATTTAACTCATCTTGTCATCAAATTCAAATTTGAATCTCCCCCTCTTTGGCACATTGACCAAAATGTGCTCATTCCTCAACCTATTACAAGTTGACAAGTGGTTTCATCTCTCATAAACAAGTCCTTCATAGGTTCATTTAGGACCAAATAAAACACTTCATCCATCCCAAACATCTATCAAAACCCATCCCACCAAACAAATTTAAAGATTTGTTAACATCATTCTAGACTTGGGTAAATTATCAAAATCAAAATCACCTTGTTTAGTTAGGTGTATGGGAATGCATCCTTTCTCATACATTTAATTGAATTAGCAATTCTTTGAACAAGTTCATCCTAAGATAACATCTAACATCTTAGGGTTTACAAGTTCATTATCCAAATCAAACAATCTAAATCAAGCCCTAAGTCTAGCATTGTTACAAAATCCCTAAATGTTCAACACTCATATCATTCACCCTTTTTCATCCTTCATCTCATCATTGGTCCTAAACACCTTAGAGGTCACTTTTACAACAAGGTCAAAACACAAGAAGAACATGGAATATAAACTTGATCCATACATCATGAGTAGTCCAAGTCAATTAAACTTTCAAAGCCTTACAATGTCGATTGATTATCAACCCTCACATTTATACAATCCATACATGGGATCATTATCTCCTACAAACCTCAATGGTACAACAAATGTGAGTATCCCTAGTCAAAAGGTTGGAACACCTTTCCCGATGGTAGATTTAAATCCAAGTCCAACATTACAAATCTATCAACCAAATACTGAATGCATGAGTCTTCAACAAAACAACATTATCCCACCAAATCCATATATGCCAAAAGTGAATACACCAAGTACAAGATTACCAAACATGAATCCAAAAAACTTTGGGATAAATATGTTTGCGAATCATACAAATGTTGTTCAATTTCCAAACAAGATGTTAACAACTCCATGTATTAATCCAAGTCAAGGTAACACCAGGCAAAATCCAAGTTACCTAAAACAAGGCAATGTGATTCCCAACATCAACAATGTTCAATTTCAACCTATCATGCCAAATCTGGAACATCATCCCAAATCGAACATTGTCCAAAATCAGTTGTCCATGATCATTCAAAAACCACAAGTATGCATCCCAAATCTGCATGAACAAAACCTACAATCAACTATATCAGGGATTCAAGATTGAAATCTGAGATCCAAATTTGGTGAGATCAGGTGCTACACTTACCCAAAATAGTTGAGTCATTAAGCCAAAAAGGACATCTCCACCACCATTACCCATATCAACATCATTCCTTGGTTTAGGATTCCCCTTTACCTAGCACCAATCCTCCATCAAATCAATCCACCTAGCATAATCAAGAGCCATCACATCAAATCCTTTGGATATACCATCGACATCGCACCAATAAATGGTATCTAATCAAATGACAACATCAATCCTGAAAAATCAAAACATGGTCTCCCAAGGACCTATCACCTTGGTCATTTTGACCATTCCTATCACCTCGATCACTCCAACCACCCTATCCGCATCCATCATATCTCAAACCCTCTCACTACTATATATGATCATCAAGAGTATCAACCACTTGTGTCACCATCCAACCTAGTTCAAATCCACCACCACTACCAAGACAAGCAACAAGACAATATAACATTCTTCAAAGCTCTCCTTGGAGCCCTACCAAAGGCCGTCAACTCTGTATCTAGCCATGCAAGCAAGCAACACAAAGCTCAAAAGTGCAACAAGCCTCTCAAGCTCTTAACAAACACAAACTGAAACACAAAAATGATGTGAGGAACGGATCAGGAATCAGTCATCACTGAGCACCTTGAAGTTGTGTCTACTTCATCCAATGATCAAATCAACATATGTTAGGAGTCACTTTTCAATCATGATCAAAATCCACCAACAATACCCAACAATGATCCAATTCAGGAAATGTCAACATCACTTGACTCTATGGTTGAAGACATTCACAATCTCTCCACCACAATTATTGAAAACAATGTTCAAGATCTCTCAATGAAGGAGCATATTGAAGATGTTTTTGCCCCACCTGATGATCAACTCACCATGCATCAAGAGCCACTTTTTAGTAATCTATTTCAAGGAGTGTTAGGATTATTTGATCCTATTGACATATTGCACAATCCATTCACCTATGATCATGTTTGAAATGTCTCTACATTACCTTATGAGTTAGTGGACATATCTCAAGAATTTATTCCAAAGCATGATCAATGTCTTTCACCAAATTCTAGAAATAGTCCTTTCCTAGGCATATTGGCATCCTTAAACCTCATGGTTACAAATACTGGAGGAACCTTGAACTCGATACTTGAGGATATTGAACCACTTACCATGTCTAATGATGACATTGAAGAACCCTTTGTAAGAAATCCATCCTTTGAAACTGATCCATGTCAAGAACTTGATCCAAAGCATGTTGAAAGCAACTCTAAAATCATTCAAGATCAAGAATTTGTATCTTCAAGCTACTATAATGATCTAATGGACACTCTCCTATCTACACAATATGTTGCAACAGATGATCACATAGCACATACTCCTCCATCTACCCATGAGATGCTTTCTATGGATGGACACATAGATGATCTTCATTCAGAACATGATTCTTTTACTCTTGACATTATTACAAAAAAAGAGCAGGTTATTGAGTTGTCAACATCAAGATCAAATATATCCCAAATTTAGACTAAGGACATCAGGTATGCAGATATCCAACATTATCCGCTCAAGGGAACAAGTCAGACAAAACATTATAATTCAAAGTTAATGGAGCAACAAATTGAAACAACGCCACCTACGATGGTTATTTATCAGAGAATGCATTATAAACAAGAGCTCTCAGAATAGGTGAAATCAAATCATAAAGGTACTACCTCCACAATACTGGGGGAAACTATGTCTCAAGAAAAGGTCAACATAGGGAGCATGAAGAATCTTTATGGTGAAACCATTTCCAATACTAAAACCAATCACCCCATGAATCTTCATCCAACCATCACCCCATCCATGAATTTGGACCAACATCAAAGGAAATATTTGAATCAAAGTACAAAGAATGTTATCCAAGAAAAATAAGCTGAGAAGCATAATGGACAAATAAAGTACACATGGATACCAAAACATACAAAGAAAGATTATCCATATCAAACTCCATCAGTCAAAGAAACTATGGGGAAAAATTAATAAGTGAAAATATCCATCAAAGATGTCCACAAAAGAAAAAGTAGGCTTTTCAAGCGACGCACAAAGTGTATCAAGTAGTTGGTCCTAATTCCACGCACACTTTCGTATCCACCCATCATTGCTCATCTTCCCATGTTTGGAGAGTCAAAGATTCCAAGTTGTCAACCAATCCATCTTTTATGATTCCTAAACACACTCCATCCACGCCTCCATGCAAAATATCTAATTCTCACATTGATGAACCAAATAATCCAAAAAAAATTAGAAAAGGATTAGAAACTATAAAGAGAAAAATCATCCTCTAATAATTGAAACATGGGCAGCTTTGAGCAGGTACCATGATGAAAACCTGGAAAACATCATGTGTGAAATCGACATCTACATTGCACGGTTGGATGAGAAAGCATCATCCACCGTATAATGAAGCCAACATTCCATGTCTTGTATCCATAAACCTAGCCATCCATGAACCGGTTATCTTGATCTTGATGAAATTTTGGGGCACACTTTACACTTGCTTATGGTAAACATCTTGACATGGGTCATTTTCACTGATCCTACCCTATCCAACATTGTTTGAGCCATGAAGCATTATCCAAATAAGCATGTTCTTTATCCGAACACCTTATCTTATCACAAGATAATCCTTTCCATCCTTTGCATACTTACCATATCAATCCATCCATACACCTATCTAAGGTTCCATCCATCACATTCCATACATTGCTAGACATTAGGGGTAGGTATTTACATCTTGCTTGGAAATAAATCTTGATCTATATCCTCTGACTTATGTGGTGATCCGAACATTGACAAACGTGAAATCA
>VDFB02000008.1:271467306-271477870 GCA_007258455.2 Sequoia sempervirens
CATTCAAATCTCTAGATTAAATCCAAGCCTTTGTTGTGCTGCCCAGTCACAATGTGTTTTCGTAAATCTATATATACAACCTTGTAAAACAAGAAATGCATCCAGAATCTCTCATCTTTATGAAAACTTACTCTACAAGAATAGAAATTAAGAAATCATAGCAATAGCATATTAGCATCATAGCAATCATAGCATCTGTAGAATCAATATCATGACTGCATCATAGTTTTACCATAGCTTCCATCCATCAGGTTTCATGTCAGCATAGATTATAGTAGCATCAATATCATTTAGAAATAGCATCAATATCATTTAGAAATCACCATATAGAATTAGATCATTGCATTTAGCATCACTCCATTCTCTAGATTGGCATTTTAAACAGTCACACTACTTACCAAATCTAAGAGCCCTTTGTGATTTGATAAATCTTTGGAGATAGGAAACAATGAGATGCTTTCAAATTTTTTGTGCTTTAAATTAGTTAATTGCTATTAAATATTGATATAATTTTTCATTAAGAAGTGTTTTTAGTTTTTTTACTATTTACTTATTTCACAATGCAAATCTAGAAAATGTAGTGATGCTAAATACAATTATCTACTTCTATATGGTGATTTCTAAATGATATTGATGCTACTGTAATCTATGCTGACATGAAACCTGATGGATGGAAGCTACAGTAAAAATATGACGCAACCATGATATTGATTCTACAGATGCTATGATTGCTATTGCTAAATGATTTTGTGCTAAATTGCTTGAATGCTAAGATATTTGACTGTTTTTCCTACAAAGTAAGTTTGCACAAAGATGAGAGATTTTGGATGCATTTCCTATAATTGAAAGGCTGTATATATAGATTTACGGTGGCAAATTGTGATGGGGCATCACAACAAAGGCTTGGATTTGATCTAAAGATTTGAATGGTAGGAGATTGAGAAGCTTGAGCTGATTATGGGAATGGTTTCTCCCCATGAAAACATCAGGCCAGATGATAGGAAGAATTAGATGAATGAGATTGAGAGGATTGCCTACAAATTTGTCTCCACAGCTTTCCCATGAATACCAGTTGAATTAAATTTGATATTTGATATTTAATTTGCTAGGTGAGTGAATAGAGGAAATTTCCCTTTATCCCTTTATTTGAATAAATTATGCTTTTATCCAAATTAGTAAAAGGGGATAAATAATTTAATAAAACAAACTATAGAATTTGTTTATTAAATAAATATAGAAGGGATACGATAATTAAACAACAAAGTATTTAACCTTGTTTAATTAATTAAGATTGAATGATGTGATAATTAAATAACACAAACTATTGAAGGTATGTGGAGGATCATCATGGAAAAAAAGTCCCTTAGTGGCAAAAATTCAGAAAAATTAGAGTTAAGGCAACTTATTAAGAATTTGAATAAGTTATCTGTATTATTTCAAGAAAAAACAGCAAGAATATGTCTGTAGCAAATTGGATAGTTTTAAACTGAGTCTGTTTGAAAATAATAAAAATCTGTTGGTGAAAATTTGAAATTTCAATAAATTGATACTTAAATTTCGAGGAAAAATAAAATGGTATCTATCTGACCACTAACCACAATAAAATAATAATATTTTTTATAAGATTTTGGAAACATAAGTAGATGACTCATGTCCAATGATGCATATTTTTTTTTTGTAATTTTTTTTTTCCAAATAAATAATTAGTTGTAGTTTTTATTGTAAATTTTCAAAAATATAAAACTTGTATGTTTGACCACCTTAGCAGGTCAAAACTTCATGAAATTAAATTTTTGTTATTTTTTAATCTATAATTGCTAGAAAACATAGAATGTGACACATGTTTTGGTTCAAAAATGTGATACCATTTGAAAGTTATATATGTTTTCAATCGACCTATCAATGGAGTTCTTTGAGTAAGTAATTCAAATAGAAAATGAATAATAATTACTTATTAAATTTAAAAGTAAGCATAATTTATATTGGTGGAAAGTTGAATCTCCTTTAAAAACCCTTTTTGTTTCATCAATTTTGGGTAAAAAAAAATCGTCAGCCGCATACCCATCCTATTGCCACTTTTTGGCCCATCATGATTCTACACATACCTTGAAGTTGTATATTTAATTAAAATTGAAGAATAGGAGAATGAATTATAAATAAATATTTATATTTATTTAATAGTAAAGGAATTTAATTATGATAATTAAATAAAAAAAAGTAATTTTTTTAATTTAATTAAGACAAAAAATAATAGAATAAAGATTGAAGAATTTAATATGAACTATATAAATAAATATTTCTATTTATTTAATAGTTGATGAAATAAAGGTTAATTAATCAAATAAATCATATTTAATTAATTATATTCTCCAGACCATTTTTAGTTGTATACATTTTGCCACTCTTTGAAGTGATGTGTTTACACATTGCTTCAAAGAAAATTTTGTGCTACTACTACCAGTATCGATGAATTTTTTTTAGAATGCCCCAGACTTACCCCAGACATTGATTTTCAAGTAATGAGGAATATATGCCCCCTCGGGAGATAAATTAATAAATTTTTTATTTTTTGAATTTTTTGAATTTTTGAATTTTTTATGATTTTTCAATCATTTGGTGATGATTCAATATTGAAATAATTTATCTCCCCAAAAAGAAAGATTGACTCTACAAAATTGATTAAATTGATGCCCTATTTTTCCTCCTTGTGTTTGATGATTGATAATCACTTTAGTTGATTGTTTGATTTGATGATAGAATTATGATTGACCTCATGATAGGTGAGGATCAATGATAGGATGATGATGATTGACTTCATGATAGGTGAGGATCAATGATAGATTGATGATTGACCTCATGATAGGCGAGGTTCAATGATAGCTTGACGATTGACCTCATGATAGGTGAGGATCAATGATAGATTGATTGATAGCTAATTGATATTGATTGATAAGCTTGATTATGTGTGATATGTTATGATCATAGGAGGATTTTAGAATTCTTTAGTCTCAGGAATGCTTTCCAAATAATTGGAGCGTGATTCCACCTATTGATGTAGGTCGATTGAGATATTATCAATCGATGTGGTTTATCATCTTTGATTGATATGCCCCACTATAGGATTGATTAATGTATTGAGACTTGATGATGTACCGAGAAATGATGTATACATTGATTTAGTTGAGACATGATTATTTTTTCATGTTTATTGATTTTCTAGCCTTGGAACATCTTAAATACAGATGCAAACTAATATGGATGCAATCTACTTTAACCATGCAAATCTATATGCAAACATTGCCATCTTAATAGTACTTTTATTGTGCTTTGTATCATCATATAGCTTTAAAAATGTTGAAAGTGAGTACTAGCATCAATGGTATAATTTATACCATGATTACCTAAGTACTACTTTCATTATTTTTGATATTGCAAGTGAACACAAGTATCTAGGTATAATTAAACCAAGATGACCTGAGCATTTCTTGCATAAACGAACAAGAATTAACCAATTTCCTATGTGAATTGGAATGTCATCCATGATAATTTGTAGAGCACTTCCCACAACAATTCACACAATAATTATGATTAATTCATAGACAGCAAACAAAAAAGTAGCATTCTCCTTCCTAGCTTCTCTAGTTCAATACATATCAAGGAGCTCCAAAGAAATGATAACAAAGATCAAAGTACAACACATTCAACCCCTGCTTAAAGTATTTCATCCATTTTGATACTAAATTTAACATTTGATTCAGATGGTTGATGGAATAGTTTTGATGTTTGTTGTATGTTCAATGTTGGATCTTCCTATGATCATTGTGTTTGTTGTGTTAGTCATACTGTTCTTTATCCATTTGATTTAGCTCAATTTTTTATGCCCCTAGTGAGTTCAGGATTTTTCCCCCAAGCTAGGGTGAGACACAACTACATTGTTAGGATATGTACATGAGGTTTTCTTTCACTTTTCTAGATTTTATGATTTTATGTATTTTTTTGACTTTTTGACTTTTTTTTAAATTTTTCTCTCATTTTTTTTTTTGGTTTTTTTATTTTTAATTTTTGATTTTTTGGATTTTGCAGTTTTTTTTTTTGGGGATTTTCAAGATTTTTAAGATGAAATGAGATGATATGGTGATTGAAGGAACAAGATTCCCCACAATAGGGGTAATGCAACCATGGATAAATGATAGATCAAAATGAAAGATTCACTACAAAACATGTCACACAAGCAACATATCTCTTGTCAAAAGATGATAATGGTTGATTGATTAAGATTCTAGGAATGATTGATTCCACAAGGCATGATGATGATAAGTACTTAGGATCACTAATTTCCTCTAAGTACGATAAGATTGATGATTGGTGATGATTGATTGACAAAAGATATAAGGATTAGATAATGTTTTATAGTTGGGTTCAAATATGATTTGCATGATAAGATTCAAGGTTGCAAAGGGACATGGTGACATGGAATTTGATAAGCTAGGAGATATGGAATGGAATAACTGCAAGGATATAGATAATTAATGGGATGATCGAGATCAACTAGATAAGATATAGACACAAGGCCCAAGTATTTTCCCCCTATTCCTCATCAAGACCAAGGAAAGAAAGAAAGGATGTATTTAGGAAGAATGATGGAATATGGATAAGATGAAAGATATGGTATGGAAGATATGGATAAAGCATATAGGATAAGATATATGATGTTCAAGAAGATCCTTAACATTTTCAAGATCAAAGGTGGAAATGTAAGGAATGAGCATATAAAGGATAATGACCATGAATGATAAGATGGACGAAATTTGTCCCTAAGTGTAGAGTGCAAGAGGAATATGGAAGATAAGATATGGCTAATAGGGAGATGGAGGAAGGACTTAAGAATCAAGTTTCACAACCAAATATCCCTCTAATAAACCATGGAAAATGGGAATTATACTCCTAAATGTTGGAAGATTAATGATAAGATGGAAGAATCTAAGGACTTATGCAAAGGTTTGCATTAAAGGAGAATGATGGGGGATGAATGTTGGATAATGGATAGGAGGTTGGAAGGCCTATTGATGGATAGATGGAAAGGATGGCAAGATCAATTTTGGAACACACCTTGAAGGGTGGAGGAGTGATGGAGGAAAAATGGATTTGGAAGGTGATAGGTTAGTAGATGGAGAATTGGAGGAAGCTTTTGGATTAGCAAATTTGGATGCCAATTTAGATTTTATTGCTTCTATGAGACTTTTAGGAATCCACATGACTTTTGATTTTGATTTTTGCTTTGTGGGCCTTTGTGGCCTTTGACATTTTTCTTTTTGATTTATGGACCTTTATGGTCTTTGAAAATTTCCTTTTTTCTTTGATAGGCCTTTGTGACCTTTTGAAATTTTCTTTTGATTTTGGATCAAATTTTCTTTTATTTGTGCATGTCTCTTCAAGGAGACATGTTGATCCTTTGATACATGTGGATTTTTATATAGAAGCTTTTGATATTTGGCACCCAAATTGCTTTCAAGAGCAATGGGAGATGTGGATTGAGATGAATGATATGGAGGTATTATGGATGAGTTAATGTGGGTAAAATTTTGAAAGGGCACCATGGATGTGTGCCTTTGTTGTTCTTGAGAAATAGGATATGGACCTAAGATAGAGGGAATGTTTGATGGACTAGGATGAAGAGCTAGGATAGATGGAATGTTTGGTGGATTAGGCTAAGGACCTAAGATAGATGGAAAGTTTGATGAACTAGGACACTTAGGAATATAATCAAGGCCATGGTGATGTGGGTTTCTTTGAGTAGAAAGGGGTTCTAGGATACCTTTCTCATGAAGTCCTAATCCATTTCCTTTGTAATTCATACTTTGACATATACATTTACCAATGGGATATGTATTGTTTTTGAAACAAGATGCGAGTCCATTTTGGGGAGGGTATGATATGGATGAGAGGATAGGTGTTGGAAGCAAACCAGAATGGATAAAGGTGGAGGATCCCAATTTATAGCCACGTGGGGTTCAGGATAGCTTGAATAGGTGTGATCGATCTATTGAGACTTAAAATTTCATGTAATTTTAGAGTTCTACTATTGAAATATTTGATTAAAACACTGGGACTCGATTGAAATAGCAATCTCAGGGAGCACATTTGAAAATTATAATTTTGGATGCATTCAATTTCAAAACCGAAACCACTTTGCTGGACATGTTCAATCAACATATGGGAGTAGCCATGCCGGTTTCATTTTCAAATTGGCCGGTTCACGCAAGACAAGTTAATCCTTTTGATTAATCATGATGATTTGGAAAAGAACATTTGGGATTATTAAAGAAGAATTTGGCGATAATTACGATGCTTGCGTTTACACAAGGTGTAAATAGTGACAAGTGCCAAGCAATTTACAATTATAGCCATTAAGCGGGTCACCATTATACAAATCTTGACTCCATTAAACTATGATAGGCATTGGTCATACCATTCACATTTAGAATTTTATAAAGTATTATTCAAACATTCACATCTCACATTTCAATAGGAGTAGTTAGCAAGCTTTCATCTATTACACTTTGTGCCATCGTAAAAGATCCATCAAATCAATCAAGTCATACAACTTTATGTCTACTTCATTCATATAGGTACACCCACCTTGGTCTAGCAACACTTGAAGAGAAGAAGGTCTAAACCATTTGGCCTTGTCTGTTACCCTAAAATGTACCAAGAGATTGGCAACCTCTTGAGGCATTTCAATGACATTTTTGAGAGCTAACAAATTGGCGACTCTACTGGGGAAAAACATCAGAAAATTCAGTTCCAGCCTATCCATCCATAGAGTCAATACAGTTATAAAATTGGTCTTTAACCAAAGGTTCACAATTGTTTCATTTGCACTCCCCATTCGAGTCACACACTTAACAAATTGGCAACTCTACTGGGGATAACTTCAGAAAATTCAACTCCAGTCCTTCCATTTAAAGAGTCAATATAAATTTCACATTTGGAGTGAGGATATTTTGCTGGGGAAAATCAAAAATAATTTCAAAAGAATCATTTTCCTACTTTTGGAAAAGTAGGTGGCGACTCAGTAAAACGATGAAGAATGGATAGACAATTTGTGTATGGAACAAAGAATATTTGAAAGGCAATAGTTGATAAGAGGAATTAAAAATTGAAAAAGCAACATTTTGCAAGTGAAGAAAGAAACATTACCAAATTATGAAGAAAAACTACAATGGACCAGCAACTATTACAATTAAGGGATGCAACTAGAATGAATACACAAATATAGAAAATTCGACTCACTCAAGTGCCTCATAATACAATTGGGGATTTTCACAATGAAGGTAATGTAGTTTATTCACAACAAGATATTTATTCATCATAGCCATCAAAACAAGTAAATGCTTATCCAGTCCCTCCTAGACAAAGGTTGGTAAGCTATCAAGATTGTCAATGTGATCAATGTCAAGTACAACACAATTCTGGTCCACTTAGGGATATCAGTCAGAACCTACAACAAGGTACGTATTAGAACCAACAATCTAAAAATGATGAATGTGTCAAAAATATTTGGGAGGCCCTTCTTGACATAAGAAGAAATAGAGGAGAATCTGGGCATTCTTTGATATGCAGAATGTTAGAAATTTGTATGCAAATGCCTATGAATTACAGGCTCAACAGACCCATGTTTATTGAGCAGTTCATGAAAGTATATTGGCCCAATTCAATTCATTGGCCTAAGTCACTAAAACCGGTCACTTTTGACCAAGTGAATGTGTTGATTGATATCATAGATAAGAAAAGGGGTGAGGATAATTGTGACATCATTGATGAAGACAGAGACATTGATCAGATGATGCAACCAATAGAAGATGAGACAAGTGCAAGTCAGAATGATTCCTATGACAACTTGCATGAGGAAGACGAAGATGTAGAAATTCTCTCTTGCATAACAAATTGTGACAGTGTATGTTATGAAGGATCTGTTGAATATTGAATGTTGATCTACAACAAGACTAATTTTTCGAGTTCTTGTAGTGATCAAGAGAAAGAAGCAATGGACAATGCAGTCCATTGACAGTGAACAAATAAACCCTTTAGCTGCAGCTCATAACCATGAGACCACATTTGATGAAGAAGAGGTTTGTACATCTAAAAATGGTTTTAATTTTTTTCAAATCCATTGTATGATGAAAAGGTAGAAGATGATCAAATGAGATTTTGCCAAGGTATGCCAGAAAACCAATTTTATGTGTTTTCAAATCCACTTTGTGTTAAGAAAGAAGTATTTTCTGATAATCAAAGTAATGTACCAATTTGTGAAATAAACGAATATGAGATCAACACATCTAGATTACCATTTTTTTATGATGAGAAGAATAAAGTACACAACAATAGTATGGTGGATAATGAAGCATATTCGCTCAACATTGAGCAAATCTCAGATTTACTGGAAATGGAGTATATAAAATATACACATCAAGATTCAAAAAATTCATTTCCAACACTAATTGGTTCAGTTGTACACAACTATGATTTTGTAGATCAGGAATTTGTGTCAATACCAATTAGTGAGATTGAAGAAGTAAAGAATGTTTCAAATATAATTTCCCAAGAAGACATTAATATGGCAGACTCCTCAAAACAAAGTGATAGGCATTCATATTTTCAGCGTTCAGTTCAATATTTTATGATACATGATAGTGACCAAAATGATGAAAATTTTGGTATTAAAAATAAAGGATCTTAGTGTAGTGAATGGAGTTTAAGGTTATCACATGATAATAACAATTTTCAGATTATGCCTAGGTCTGAAACAAAAAATGAAAAAGAAAAGATGAGCAATGTTGAAAATAGTGTTAATGTGAAATTTGCCAATGATAGTACACGTGACAGGGTAAATTGCATCAAAAGAAATTTGTTGAAAAAAAGCGAGAGCAAGGTGTTTGACAAGGGAAAATAAGGGTTTTCTCTTTTCTGGTGGCCTTGAGTCATCAACTGAGGTGTAAGTTTTTCAAAATCATAATAGTTCATGACAGACAGGAGTTTCAAGTTAGTTGCTCTATTTGGTCTTCTCTTCCAGTGATCTGGATTCTTACGATGAATGATAAATCACTCGTGTCCCAGGCCAAATTCACTATTAGGACTTACAATTTCAGCATGCAATTTTAGGTCCCATATTGAAAAAATTGATTTTAACTTTCGATTACAGTTGTAAAGCAATCCTAGGGCATATTTTGAAAATTATAATTTTGGATTTTACATTTCAATTTCAAGTGAAACCACTTTGCAGACATATTCATCTAACATGGGAGTATGCCGCATCGGTTTCAACTACATCCTGATCAGTTTGATAAATTTTGGAAGAGCAACAAGTTGAAGGGTTGTTGAGAAAATCTGTTTGTCAGCATAGTGAAAATCTATTCCGATGGCCCACTTTGAAAAACTATTAAGTATCTGGAAAGATATTATGACAGACCAATTGGTGCTCTTAGATCTCCCTATCTCAAGGTCCATCCATGCCAAATTCAGAGCATTTTGAACATCATTTGGTATTTTTACAAAAATCAAAAATCAAAGCGAGTTTGCATGGTTTATGACTTCTTTTCCAAAACAGTTGCATAGTGGTCAAGTTTGATTTGTAATATTTTTTGGAGGAAGAAGATTTATGAAAAACCCATTTTCCTACATGTTCATGTGACCTAAAGGAACCAATCCTCCAAGTTACAGCTTGTCAAAATCACGTTTGATATTTTTCCAAAAGGGCAAATTGGCAAGTTTTAGTTCAGTTTAAACAGTTACAAAAATGGCTGAACAAACAACTTTGATTATGAGTAGCTTTCAATCCCAATAAATTCATGCCAAATCATTTTACAATCATATTACCCTATCATTAATCAACATTCTGATGCATTTTCGTAGCTCTTGGAGACCGTTTGAGCAATTTTCAAAAGTGATTTTGGAGGCCATTTGACTCATTTCATCACAGTGAAAAAAGTTAAAAAACAAAAAAACAAATTTTGATAAATGCTCACTTCAATTTAAAATAAAATCTAATGAAATATCATGGGGAAATGAAATCTTTTAAAAAGTGACTTTGATTGAGGAGGAATCATCTTATGGTTACCCGCATCAAGAATTCACTCAACTTTCAGAGACTATTTTCCAAATCGACTTATCTTCAAAAAGAAAGGACAAGGTTATTTTCCAAAGGATGATTTGAAAGCAAGGGCACATTTGACTTATGTTTGGAAAATCATTTATCATCTTATGATTTCAGAGACTATTTTCTGAATCAACTTTCAAAAGCAATTCTGGGGGCTACTCGGTTTGTTTGATGCAAAAATCAAAAAACAAAATTTGATGAATACACATTTCAGTCTAAGGTGCATTTCAGATCTTGGAATAGAATCATCATCAGAAGGTTTACTAGAAGCAACAAACACTAAAGAACTTTTTCATAGTAGGATCTGGAAATCAAAAGTGTGGAATTGGTATAGTCTGAGTTTTTGTATACAACAACAACTGGAAAATGGTATCGAAATAAGTTAAAAATTCTTTGGGAAAACACTCT
>VDFB02000008.1:271477970-271519594 GCA_007258455.2 Sequoia sempervirens
GACCTAGGTGGGTGTACCTATATGAATGAAGTAGACTTAAAGTTGTACGACTTGATTGAATTGATGGATCTATTACAATGGCACAAATGTAATAGACAAAAGCTTGCTAACTATTCCTACTCCTAGTATTGAAATTGAGATATGGATGTTTTAATAAGATTTTATAAAATTCTAAAATGTGAATGGTATGACCAGTGCCTACTTCTGTTAGGCTAATGGAGTCAAGATTTGTATAATGGGTGACCTGCTTAATGGCTATAATTCAAATTGCTTGGCACTTGTGACTATTTACACCTTGTGTAAACGTGCAAGAATGTAATTATCAAATTCTTCTTAATGATCCAAATGTTCTTTTCCAAATTACTGTGATTAATCAAAAGGATTTAATCTTGTCTTGCAGGAACTAGTTAATTGAAAACTGAAAACTGGCATGCATACTCCCATATGTTAGATGAACATGTCTGCAAAGTGGTTTTGTTTGAAATTGAACAGATCCAAAATTATAATTTTTCAAAATGTGCTCCTGAGATTGCTTTTTCAACTGTAGTCCTGAGTGTTTTAATCAAATATTTCAATATGGGGACCTAAAATTGGCATGAAATTTTAAGTCTCAATAGATCTTATCACACCTATTCAAGCTATCCTTGAACCCCACGTGGCTATAAATTGGGATCCTCCACCTTTATCCATTCTAGTTTGCTTCCAACACCTATACTCTCATCCATATCATACACTCCCCAAAATGGACTCGCATCTTGTTTCACAATCAATACATATCCCATTGGTAAACGTATATGTCAAAGTATGAATTACAAAGGAAATGGATTATGACTTCATGAGAAAGGTATCCTAGAACCCCTTTCTATTCAAAGAAACCCATATCACCATGGCCTTGATTATATGCCTAAGTGTCCTAGTTCATCAAACCTTCCATCTATCTTAGGTCCTCATTCTAATCCACCAAACATTCCATCTATCCTAGGTCCTCATCCTAGTCCATCAAACCTTCCCTCTATCCTAGGTCCATATCCTATTTCTCAAGAACAACAAAGGCACACATCCTTGATGCCCTTTCAAAATTCTACCCACATTAACTCATCCATAATACCTCCATATCATTCATCTCAATCCACCCCTCCCATTGCTCTTGGAAGCAATTTGGGTGCCAAATATCAAAAGCTTCTATATCAAAATCCACATGTATCAAAGGATCAACATGTCTCCTTGAAGATACATGCAAAAATAAAAGAAAATTTGATCCAAAATCAAAAGAAATTTTCAAAAGGTCACAAAGGCCCATCAAAGAAAAAATGCAATTTTCAAAGACCATAAAGGTCCATAAATCAAAAAGAAAAATGTCAAAGGCCACAAAGGCCCACAAAGCAAAAATCAAAGTCAAAAAGTCACGTGGATTCCTAAAATCGTCACAGAAGCAATAAAATCTAAATTGGCATCCAAATTTGCTAATCCAAAAGCTTCCTCCAATTCTCCATCTACTAACCTATCACCTTCCAAATCCATTTTTCCTCCATCACTCCTCCACCCTTCAAGGTGTGTTCCAAAATTGATCTTGCCATCCTTTCCATCTATCCATCAATAGGCCTTCCAACCTCCTATCCATTATCCAACATTCATCCCCCATCATTCTCCTTTAATGCAAACCTTTGCATAAGTCCTTAGATTCTTCCATCTTATCATTAATCTTCCAACATTTAGGAGTATAATTCCCATTTTCCATGGTTTATTAGAGGGATATTTGGTTGTGAAACTTGATTCTTAAGTCCTTCCTCCATCTCCCTATTAGCCATATCTTATCTTCCATATTCCTCTTGCACTCTACACTTAGGGACAAATTTCGTCCATCTTATCATTCATGGTCATTATCCTTTATATGCTCATTCCTTACATTTCCACCTTTGATCTTGAAAATGTTAAGGATCTTCTTGAACATCATATATCTTATCCTATATGCTTTATCCATATCTTCCATACCATATCTTTCATCTTATCCATATTCCATCATTCTTCCTAAATACATCCTTTCTTTCTTTCCTTGGTCTTGATGAGGAATAGGGGGAAAATACTTGGGCCTTGTGTCTATATCTTATCTAGTTGATCTCGATCATCCCATTAATTATCTATATCCTTGCAGTTATTCCATTCCATATCTCCTAGCTTATCAAATTCCATGTCACCATGTCCCTTTGCAACCTTGAATCTTATCATGCAAATCATATTTGAACCCAACTATAAAACATTATCTAATCCTTATATCTTTTGTCAATCAATCATCACCAATCATCAATCTTATCGTACTTAGAGGAAATTAGTGATCCTAAGTACTTATCATCATCATGCCTTGTGGAATCAATCATTCGGCATCTTAATCAATCAACCATTATCATCTTTTGACAAGAGATATGTTTGCTTGTGTGACATGTTTTGTAGTGAATCTTTCATTTTGATCTATCATTTATCCATGGTTGCATTACCCCTATTGTGGGGAATCTTGTTCCTTCAATCAGTCATATCATCTCATTTCATCTTAAAAATCTTGAAAAATCCCCAAAAAAAAAAAAACGCAAAATCCAAAAATCAAAAATTAAAAAACACAAAAAAAAAATTAAAAATAAAAAAACCAAAAAAAAAAATGAGAGAAAAATTTAAAAAAAAGTCAAAAAGTCAAAAAAATACATAAAATCATAAAATCTAGAAAAGTGAAAGAAAACCTCATGTACATATCCTAACAATGTAGTTGTGTCTCACCCTAGCTTGGGGGAAAAATCCTGAACTCACTAGGGGCATAAAAAATTGAGCTAAATCAAATGGATAAAGAACAGTATGACTAACACAACAAACACAATGATCATAGGAAGATCCAACATTGAACATACAACAAACATCAAAACTATTCCATCAACCATCTGAATCAAATGTTAAATTTAGTATCAAAATGGATGAAATACTTTAAGCAGGGGTTGAATGTGTTGTACTTTGATCTTTGTTATCATTTCTTTGGAGCTCCTTGATATGTATTGAACTAGAGAAGCTAGGAAGGAGAATGCTACTTTTTTGTTTGCTGTCTATGAATTAATCATAATTATTGTGTGAATTGTTGTGGGAAGTGCTCTACAAATTATCATGGATGACATTCCAATTCACATAGGAAATTGGTTAATTCTTGTTCGTTTATGCAAGAAATGCTCAGGTCATCTTGGTTTAATTATACCTAGATACTTGTGTTCACTTGCAATATCAAAAATAATGAAAGTAGTACTTAGGTAATCATGGTATAAATTATACCATTGATGCTAGTACTCACTTTCAACATTTTTAAAGCTATATGATGATACAAAGCACAATAAAAGTACTATTAAGATGGCAATGTTTGCATATAGATTTGCATGGTTAAAGTAGATTGCATCCATATTAGTTTGCATCTGTATTTAAGATGTTCCAAGGCTAGAAAATCAATAAACATGAAAAAATAATCATGTCTCAACTAAATCAATGTATACATCATTTCTCGGTACATCATCAAGTCTCAATACATTAATCAATCCTATAGTGGGGCATATCAATCAAAGATGATAAACCACATCGATTGATAATATCTCAATCGACCTACATCAATAGGTGGAATCACGCTCCAATTATTTGGAAAGCATTCCTGAGACTAAAGAATTCTAAAATCCTCCTATGATCATAACATATCACACATAATCAAGCTTATCAATCAATATCAATTAGCTATCAATCAATCTATCATTGATCCTCACCTATCATGAGGTCAATCGTCAAGCTATCATTGAACCTCGCCTATCATGAGGTCAATCATCAATCTATCATTGATCCTCACCTATCATGAAGTCAATCATCATCATCCTATCATTGATCCTCACCTATCATGAGGTCAATCATAATTCTATCATCAAATCAAACAATCAACTAAAGTGATTATCAATCATCAAACACAAGGAGGAAAAATAGGGCATCAATTTAATCAATTTTGTAGAGTCAATCTTTCTTTTTGGGGAGATAAATTATTTCAATATTGAATCATCACCAAATGATTGAAAAATCATAAAAAATTCAAAAATTCAAAAAATTCAAAAAATAAAAAATTTATTAATTTATCTCCCGAGGGGGCATATATTCCTCATTACTTGAAAATCAATGTCTGGGGTAAGTCTGGGGCATTCTAAAAAAAATTCATCGATACTGGTAGTAGTAGCACAAAATTTTCTTTGAAGCAATGTGTAAACACATCACTTCAAAGAGTGGCAAAATGTATACAACTAAAAATGGTCTGGAGAATATAATTAATTAAATATGATTTATTTGATTAATTAACCTTTATTTCATCAACTATTAAATAAATAGAAATATTTATTTATATAGTTCATATTAAATTCTTCAATCTTTATTCTATTATTTTTTGTCTTAATTAAATTAAAAAAATTACTTTTTTTTATTTAATTATCATAATTAAATTCCTTTACTATTAAATAAATATAAATATTTATTTATAATTCATTCTCCTATTCTTCAATTTTAATTAAATATACAACTTCAAGGTATGTGTAGAATCATGATGGGCCAAAAAGTGGCAATAGGATGGGTATGCGGCTGACGATTTTTTTTTACCCAAAATTGATGAAACAAAAAGGGTTTTTAAAGGAGATTCTCAACTTTCCACCAATATAAATTATGCTTTACTTTGAATTTAATAAGTAATTATTATTCATTTTTCTATTTGAATTGACTAAGAAGATTGATAAGTGATTGAAAAACATATATAACTTTCAAATGGTATCACATTTTTGAATCAAAACATGTGTCACATTCTATGCTTTCATACTATAGGATTAAAAAATAAAAATTGAATTTCATGAAGTTTTGACCAAGTTAAGGTGGTCAAACATACAAGTTTTATATTTTTGAAAATTTATAATAAAAATTCACAACTAATTATTTACTTGGAAAAATTACAAAAAATATGCATCACATTGGGACATGAGTCATCTACTTATATCTAAAATCTTATAGAAAAAATATTATTATTTTATTGTGGTTAGGGTAGTGGATAGACCCTACTTCTTATTTTCCACTGAAATTTAAGTACTATTGCATTGAAATTTCAATTTTCCTCAAATAGATTTATTATTATTTTCAAAGCAGACCTAGTAGTTTAAAAATACATTCAATTTGCTATAGATTATATTCTTACATAGTTTTGAAATAATGTAGATAAATTATTCAAATTTTTATGTCAAGTTGCTAACTCTAATTTTTCTGAATTTTTGCCACTTAAGGGCTTTTTTTTCCATGATGATCCTCCACATACCCTTCAATAGTTTGTGTTATTTAATTATCACATCATTCAATCTTAATTAATTAAACAAGGTTAAATACTTTGTTGTTTAATTATCGTATCCCTTCTATATTTATTTAATAAACAAATTCTATAGTTTGTTTTATTAAATTATTTATCCCCTTTTACTAATTTGGATAAAAGCATAATTTATTCAAATAAAGGGATAAAGGGAAATTTCCTCTATTCACTCACCTAGCAAATTAAATATCAAATATCAAATTTAATTCAACTGGTATTCATGGGAAAGCTGTGGAGACAAATTTGTAGGCAATCCTCTCAATCTCATTCATCTAATTCTTCCTATCATCTGGCCTGATGTTTTCATGGGGAGAAACCATTCCCATAATCAGCTCAAGCTTCTCAATCTCCTACCATTCAAATCTTTAGATCAAATCCAAGCCTTTGTTGTGATGCCCCATCACAATTTGCCACCGTAAATCTATATATACAGCCTTTCAATTATAGGAAATGCATCCAAAATCTCTCATCTTTGTGCAAACTTACTTTGTAGGAAAAACAGTCAAATATCTTAGCATTCAAGCAATTTAGCACAAAATCATTTAGCAATAGCAATCATAGCATCTGTAGAATCAATATCATGGTTGCGTCATATTTTTACTGTAGCTTCCATCCATCAGGTTTCATGTCAGCATAGATTACAGTAGCATCAATATCATTTAGAAATCACCATATAGAAGTAGATAATTGTATTTAGCATCACTACATTTTCTAGATTTGCATTGTGAAATAAGTAAATAGTAAAAAAACTAAAAACACTTCTTAATGAAAAATTATATCAATATTTAATAGCAATTAACTAATTTAAAGCACAAAAAATTTGAAAGCATCTCATTGTTTCCTATCTCCAAAGATTTATCAAATCACAAAGGGCTCTTAGATTTGGTAAGTAGTGTGACTGTTTAAAATGCCAATCTAGAGAATGGAGTGATGCTAAATGCAATGATCTAATTCTATATGGTGATTTCTAAATGATATTGATGCTACTATAATCTATGCTGACATGAAACCTGATGGATGGAAGCTATGGTAAAACTATGATGCAGTCATGATATTGATTCTACAGATGCTATGATTGCTATGATGCTAATATGCTATTGCTATGATTTCTTAATTTCTATTCTTGTAGAGTAAGTTTTCATAAATGAAGATTTGAATACATTAACTAGAAAGTGTATTTATAGATTTCATGGCAACACATTGTGGTTGGTACGGCAAAGGCTTTGGTTTGTCTAGAACAGATGATGAAAGACTTGTGTTATGAATGGTTTATCCCCATGAAACATCGGTGATGGGAAGAATTTCGAAGGGGTAGTTGAAGGAACACTTGTCTCACAACTTTTCCATGGTGCTAGTTGAGTAAATTGAATGTTGACATCTATTTGGTGAGTTAGTGATAAATTCCCTTGCATGCTTTATTTGAATGAATTCAATAACATCAGAGATAAACATGTTAATAAAACTGTTTATTTAATAAACTAGAAGGAATACGATAATTAAACAACAAAGTATTTAACTGCTGTTTAGTAATTAAGGCCGAATGATGACTTCAATTAAATAACACAACTAATTGTATATTTAATTGGGAATTGAAGAATAGGAGAATGAATTATAAATAAATATTTCTATTTATTTAATGATAGGTAATTTAAGGTTAATTGATCAAATAAGTAGAGTATTTAATTAATTAGATTATCAGACCATTTTAGGTGTATACATTTTTCCCCTCTTTGAAATGATGTGTTTAGACATTGCTTCAAAGAAAATTTTTCTACTACTGCCAATATCGACAGAAAAATTTTAGTATGCCCCAGACTTGCCCCAGACATTGATTTTAGCTGATGATGGATATATGCCCCCATGGGAGATAAATTAATGAATTTTTGATTTTTTTTGGATTTTTTATTTTTTATGATTTTTTGATGATTTGATGTAGATTCGATGAATATTTGGTGGTGAAATATTTTATCTCCTAATAAATAATGTAGAAAGTTCCCCTAGATGAATTTGAATTAATCTCCTCTTAAAAAAAAATTAATTAACCCCATAAAATCCCCACCAAAAATAACCTATAATAGGTCAAAAAGGTCATTTTGAAACTCATTTGTGCATTTGAGTTTTGAAATCTTTGTGAGAGAGCAATTTTGTGCAATTTGGAGTAGGATGTCGATTCCCTATCACACTCACCAGTTTGAGCATATGTGACATCACCAGCGCTCGATCGCTTATGGACCTCTAGTACATACCCATAAACCCCCTTGTTTTTGTGCATTTATCTTTTTTCATGCTTTTCTTGGTTTTAAAATTTTAGGTATCTTTTTGTGCTTTTGTATGTCGCAATAGCGCTTTTTGTTGCTATTTTAATGCTTAGAAGGTTTAAACACTTCAGTTAAATATTTTAGCGCTTAGGTAGGATAGTTTAGTGCTTCCAATGTTGTGGTGCCTAGGATATAAATTTTAGCACTTTGACATTTTGTTTTAGTGCTTTCAACATTTTAGCGCATCTACCTGATAGTTTAGTGCTTTGCCCCAATTAAATAACACTTTTGATGAAGTGGCACTTTGACCATTTGTTATGGCACTTTTGATGAATTCATGCTTTGAAAATCTATTTTAGTGCTTTTGAGTGCTAAAATAGCACTTTTGATGTTTTAGCACTTTGAAACTTTGTTTTAGCGCTTATAAGTCAAATTGCAAAAAATTATCAAATTTGTCCTTGATTTTGTTGATTTTGATCATGTCAACCATTGGTTTGATATGATTGATGATCCTAATCAAGTAGATGATGTTCGACCTCGTGATAGGTGAGGTCTGATGTTTGATTTGATGATAATTATCCTCATGATAGGCAAGGAATGATTATAATTGGATTGATGAACCTCATGATAGGTGAGGTTCAATGATGTTCACTCATGAGATTTGTTCAAAAAGTCTCATCAAGATCTAATTAGGTTTGATGGGATATTTGATGTTTTGATGACTTTTAACAAAACAGTACTGACTTTGAATATTTCATGATGATAGGAGGCTTTGGTGAACCTCTAGATTAGAGAGCAATTTTCATAGACCTTTGATTTAATACAACAGTTGGCCCAGCCTAGGACAACTATCATTACTCATTGTGGATTGTCTTCCCTATTTTATATGCCCCATATTAGGATTAATCGGGGTCCCTTGATAGCATTAGCGGAGAGGTGGCACAACGAGCATAAAACCTTTCACCTAGCTACTAGTGAGATCACAGTCACTCTAGAGGATGTCTGGAGGATTTTGCAAATACCAGTTGTGGGAGATATCTTTGTTTACAATTCATCAAAGTAGAGTGGTATTGATGCTCTTTGGAGGGTATTTTAAGATGCTAGGATTGCTATAGAGTGGATTCCATGGCGTGAGATGGTTGACTCTAATACCACTCTGCCGACACTTCTTGTTGGATTTATCAAAGGATTCCTTTGTCTTGATCATAGGTCAAAGGGATTCTCTATTGGTTGGGGCCGAGTGCTAGAGAGTATGGTCATTCATGGGACTAGATATCCTTGGGGCATGTGCATGCTTGCCCACCTTTATCATGATTTACTTGTAGTGGTGTACCTTGGAGGTTGTATTTTATCAATTGGTGTTACTTTACTTCAGGTGTGGCTGTGGGAGCATATTGTTGTCACATGGCCAGTGTCAGTGAGGCAGTGTCCTGCCAGGTGGCCATATGTACATATTTATGATGGTCGACTTACTTATCCTAAGCTAGGTAAGTTAGATCATTGACGCAAAGTATTAGATGACATGGAGACTGTTACCTGACACCCCTACTTGGATTGTGAGCAGTGGGATGATGATGATGTGCAATTGCCATTATTTTGTCAGTATTTTACTTTGATTGGGCATACACTATGGGTTTTGGAGAGATTTCTTTAGAGATGAGTGCTTCATCAGTACAGAATTGTTCAGGGTATTCTGTAGGGTGTTGCACACTATGCTTGATGACAGTTGGATTTGATAGATTGGGGGCTTGGTTTATCATATGATGCAGTAGTGCAGGAGTTTCAGGATTTACAACCATATATTTGGGAGTTCCAGCTTGATATTATGGAGGCACTTGTTACAGCAGATTATGTCGAGTACCTTGTTTTGCATCCATTTCCTTGCATTACTATTCCTAATGAGCCAACACCATTACCTGCTAGGGAGGAGATTGTGTTTGCACACTGACACTAATGGAGGAGAGATGAGATTGGTGGTGAGGAGGAGGTGGAGAGTAGCAGTGATGAGGAGGGAAGCGAAGATGAGAGTGATAGTAGTGATGATGGAGATGGGGAGAGTAGCAGTGGATATAGTGATGGAGATAGTCCAAGTGGATTGGGTGTAGGTGGGTCAGGTCCATCCTTGGAGGAGTATTCTATGACTCAGAAGAGGTGGGAAGAGGAGCATGTGTAGTAGGAGTAGACTCAGATAGTGAGTCTACAGGTACATATTCAGACACTATAGGTGCAACTGACTTAGGCACAAGGTTTGTTGGCACAAACATAGACACAGATGCAAGCTTAGGCTCAAGCCCATGCCCAAGCTCTTGCATCACTACAAGCACAATTGGTTGCAGCTTAGGCAAAAATCACAACATTGACAACTGAGAGGGACACTGCTAGACAGGATGCAGAGCAAGCTTAGGGTCAGGTCGAGAGAGTGTAGATATTAGCAGATGGTACCACTTTAGCACATTACATGGTATAGGTTTTCCATGTTAGTCGAGAGGTCGATTACTATAGAGGGAAATATCATGATGCAATTCCCTCTTAGTAGCGAGTTAGCTACATGCAGTCTCAATCAGGCAGGACCCATTCCCGGACTGTCAGTGCGGGTGTGAGTCAACTTCTTCATAGAGGCCTGAGGGATCGTGGTACTTCTGGTGGCGGAGGACGTACTAGCCTAGAGATTCCTACACCATCAGGACCTAGCACTACATAGTCTTCATGATGTGATTTCTCCATTGTATTTTGAGTTGATCATGTACATTCTGATTACAACCATTTTTTTGATGATATATCTCTTCATTTTAGACATCACTGTATACTTGGAATTTATGATTTTGACATCTATATGATATGTTGCAGTTTTTTTATTGATCTATCATGTGTTCTATATGATTCTATGTTGGATTCATTTATTTTCCACATTCTATATGTCATGTGATGATCCTTTTATTATGATGTTATGGATGCAATTTTATATTCATGATGATATGCTATGATTTATGATGTTCTATTTATGATGTCCATAATGATGATGTATGGATGCATGATGTATGTATGGATGATGTATGATGATATGTATTTCAAAAGTATATGATAATGTTCCTTTTATGCATGATTATGGATATGATGTCCTAAATGATATATGATATGTGATGTAATATGTGCACTTTTATTCTTGTGTAAATGTAAATATATTATGTAATAAGTGGATGGAAATGGTGTATAATAATGGTATGTTGAATACATATGTGAATGAAAATGCACTTATATGATGTAATAAGTGGATGAAAATGGTTTTGATGTATGATATGTTTATGATATATGATATGGAAATGTAATGACATGATGTAATAAGTGGATAAAAATGATGTATGATATATGATATGTTGAATGGATTTATGATATGTGAAATGATAAATGGATGTATGATATGAAACTATAGAGATTTATTATTTTTGAGATGTTCTTATGCAATTTTATGATATGTAATATGAGAAATATGATATTATCAATGTAATTTTTTTTGATTCAGATGTATGAATGATAAAATGATAATTAAATGCTTTCTAATGTATGGAATGAAAATGATGATGCAACTACATGATAATGATGATGTTTTTGTAAATGTCAAGTATACTCAATCTACTATGATAAAAGATGATTATTAATTTGAATCCTTTCATGAGCTTTTGTAACAAACACTCTGCAGATGTAAAACATATTATGAATGCAATCTAATTTTTACCATGCAAATATTGAAATTCTAACAATACTTTTGCTTTGTATCATCATAGAGATTTTAAAATGTTGAAAGTGAGTACAAGCATCATTTTATAATGTAGACCAATGATGAAATGAGTACAACTTCTATGATTTTTGATATTTCAAGTGAACACAAGCATCTAGGTATAATTAAACCGAGATGACCTGAGCATTTCTTGCATAAACAGACAAGAATTTACCACTTTCCTATGTGAATTGGAATGTTATCCATGATACTTTGTAGAGTAATTACCATGATAATTCATATAGTAATTATGATTAATTCAAAAATAATAGATAAAGAAAAATACCATTCTTCTTCCTAGCTTCTCTAGTTCAATACATCATCGAGTTGATCCAAAGAAATGATAATAATGATCAAAGTACAACATATCCAACCTTAGCTTAAAGTATTTCTACCATTATTCTGATTAGATCATCCATCCTAATTTTATGATTTTTTTTGTGATTTTCAAGATTTTGACCAAAGAACTAACCTAAAGACTTATCCTAGGGGCCTCGGGGGCTTATCAAAGATTACCCTTGCCTACATTATACACGTAGAGACCACATAGTTTGATTGACACAGACTCATGTTTTTGGATTTTATATATTGACTTTTTGATTTTTTCTTAGATTTTTTGTCATGATTATGGATGTCCAATGTGCTTTTGATGGTGATTGATGTTTCATGTTGGGTTGTGTTTCAATCCTTTTTTTGTGTTTTTTGTCTTCTTGTTTTTTATCCATTTTGTTAAGCTCAAGATTTATTGCCCCTAGTGAGGTTGAGATGTTGCCCCCAAGCTAGGGTGACACATGACCACTTGCAATGATATGATGATGGATGCAAAGTGAGGGTGAAAGTAACGAGCATGACATGCATCTAATAGATGGAAAAGTTGGTTCAAATAAAAAATAGCGCTCATTTCAAGGTTTTCACTACATGTTTTTATTGCAATTTTTTAGTCTTTTTGATTTTTTTGTTTTTTTTTTTTTGCTTTTGGGATTTTTCAGGATATTTAAGATGAAATGAGATGATATGACTGATTGAGGGAACAAGATGCCCCACAATAGGGGTAACGCAACCATGGATAAATGATGGATCAAAATGAAAGATTCACTACAAAACATGTCATAGAAGCAACATATCTCTTGTGAAAAGATGATAATGGTTGATTGATTAAGATGCGAGGAATGATTGATTCCATAAGGCATGATGATGATAAGTACTTAGGATCACTACTTTCCTCTAAGTACAATAATATTGATGATTGTTGATGATTTATTGACAAAAGATATGAGGATTGCATAATGCTTTACAACTAGGCTCAGATATTATTTGTATGATAAGATTCAAGGTTGCAAAGGGACATGGAGACATTGATTTTGATAAGCTAGAAAATATAGAATGGAAGAAAGAAAAATAATGAATAGGATGATCAAGATCAACTAGAGAAGATATGAACACAAGGCCCAAGTATTTTTCCCCTATTCCTCTTCAAGACCAAGGAAAGGAAGAAAAAATGTATTTTAGTAAGAATGATGGAATATGGATAAGATGAAGGATATGGTACAAAAGATATGGAAAAAGTGTATTGGATAAGATATATGATGTTCAAGAAGATCCTTAACCTTGTCAAGATCAAGAAGATCCTTAACCTTGTCAAGATCAAAGGTGGAAATGTAAGGAATGAGCATGAATGTGAATGATACGATGGACAAAACTTGTCCCTAAGTATAGAGTGCAAGAGGAATATGGAAGATAGGATATGGAAGATAGGGAGATGGAGGAAGGACTTAAGCATCAAGTTTCACAACCAAATATCCCTCTAATAAACCATGGAAAATGGGAATTAGACTCCTAAATGTTGGCAAATTAATTTTATGATGGAAGAATCTAAGGACTTATGCAAAGGTTTGGATTAAAGGAGAATGATGGGGGATGAATGTTGGATAATGGATAGGAGGTTGGAAGGCCTATTTATGGATAGATGGAAAGGATGGAAAGATCAACATTGGCACACACCTTGAAGAGTGGTGGAGTGATGGAGGAAAAACGGATTTGGAAGGTGATAGGTTATTTGATGGAAAATTGGAGGAAGCTTTTGAATTAGAAAATTTCAATGCCAATTTAGATTTTATTGCTTCTATGAGACTTTTAGGAATCCACATGACTTTTGACTTTGATTTTGTCTTTGTGGGCCTTTGTGGCCTTTAACATTTTTCTTTTTGATTTATGGACCTTTGTGGTCTTTGAAAATTTCCTTTTTTCTTTGATGGGTCTTTGTGACCTTTTGAAAATTTCTTTTGATTTTGGATCAAATTTTCTTTTATTTTTTCATGTCTCTTCAAGTAGACATGTTGATCCTTTGATACATGTGGATTTTGATATAGAACCTTTTGATATTTGGCACCCAAATTTCTTCCAAGTGTAATGGGAGGGGTGGTTTGAGATGAATGATATGGAGGTATTATGGATGAGTTAATGTGGGTAGAATTTTGAAAGGGAATCAAGGATGTGTGCCTTTGTTCTTGAGAAATAGGATATGGACCTAGGATAGAGGGAAGGTTTGATGTACTAGGATGAGGACCTAGGATAGATGATGGAATGTTTGGTGGATTAGGATGAGGACCTAGGATGATGGAAGGTTTGATGAATTAGGACACTTAGGTGTATAACAAAGGCCGTGGTGATATGGGTTTCTTTGAACAGAAAGGGGTCCTAGGATACCTTGCTCATGAAGGCCTAATCTGTTTCTTGTGTAATTCATACTTTGACACATTCGTTTACCAATGGGATATGTATTGATTGTGAAACAAGATGTGAGTCCATTTTGGGGAGGGTATGATATGGATGAGAGGATAGGTGTTGGAAGTAAACCAAAATGGATAAAGGCGGAGGATCCCAATTTATAGGTGTGGGGTTCATGGATAGCTTGAATAGGTGTGATAGGCTCTTTGCATGGGGATGATGGGGTGTTTTGATCTTGACTTGGAAAAGGATTATGAAGTGGTATGAAAGGAATATCTTGATCATGAGAAGGATAAACATCTTCATGGGATGAAAGGGTATCCTTGAATGGAAGCATATTTTGATCTTCATGAGGAAGGGAATCATGAGATTTTGTAGAAAGCATGTCTTGATCATTAGTTGGTAAGACATCATTAGATAGGATAGATGAACTATCATGCTCTTGTGATGCAATAGAATCATGAGATGGTATGGATTGATTAGATCATGTGGAAGAAGAACTTGGAAGGATACTTGTCTCTTGAGATGGAAGGGAATTATTTTGGATGAAAAGTTAAAGGAGGGGATCATCATAAGATTTTTGAGAAATGGGATCTTGATCAAAGATTGGAAGAATTTGTGGAATTTTGATATCATTGGATGGAGTGGAAAGAATATCTTGATGTGTAGGGGAGTCTATGCTAGCATGCTTTGGATTGAGAGATTGACATGAATCATTGGATGTTGAAGATATGATAGAAGAGGATGATTGGATGGAATTGTTAACTTGAGTGAAAGAATATTGAGGTTTATTTTGGCTTATGGTGGATGGAGATAAATGCATGACATGATAGGATTGCTCAATATCATTTTTGTTTGAGGACTTAGATTTGGGCTTATTGAACTTTTGTAAAAATTCAAAGACATTGAACTTGGATGATGTAGTTTTTGGTGAAGAAGGTATCATGTTCATTGTTTGGTCAAGAGGATATGGGTAGATGTCTGGCAACAAATATCTTTCTGTGGTTTCTCTTTGTATGTCTTGGAATTGTTGTTGAAGGTTTTCCATTTGCTGAGTTAAAGCATTCAATTGATCCTCATCTATTTCAGCCATGGTGGTTTGAGTTTCAATTTCCTGTTCTTTGGATTTTTAGTCTTTGTGACCTTGTTAAAATGGACATACGAATGTTATTTTTTTCAATAAAATTTTGATATTAGTTTCGTATAGTGTCAAGGATATTAACTCAAGTCAAATAGAATGATAGATTCTATTGATTAGATTAAGTTGATAAGTTTGATTATACAGTTTTATTTCTTTGATTTAGGATGATTGATCCTGAAACTTAACTTACTAATCAAAGGTGTTTGATTGAGACACTTTTGGATGGTAGATCTTGGTTTGATTTGAAAAAATTCAATTGTAAAGTCTTGTTTATGCTATTTTAAGACTCTGTTTTTACTGATACCTATGGATAAAAGTTTGATGTTCAAGCAAAAATTTTCTACTTTGATACAAGAAGTGTCTTCTTTTCAAAAGGTTTTTGTAGCTAAGTTTATTTTTTGGTTTCTTGACTCTTTTTGTGAGGGATTTCCTGACAAATGTTGTTGATTTAAAATCACTAATCATAAATTTTCATAGGTTGACTTTCCAAACTCTTTGTGTTTTTCTGGATGATCTTTATCTAATTTAATGATTTGAAAACATAGCAAGCAATCATGGAACAGTTGTTTTTAAGACCTAGAATCTAAACAATAAGTGTATGTTCAAGAACCATGCATGGTCCTATTTTCACTAGTTTGTTAACAAAAATACACTTCAGACAGACTCACTCTAAAGGTCATCGTTATACTCAATAACCCACATCTTAAAATTGGTCGACTCACACAGTCGTGTCACTCCCTAGAGAGCGCTCGTGTTTTTATCTTTTCCAGGAACATACTCAAACTTAGATTTCTCAATCCCTTGAGTAAACAGTCCTTGGAAATTGTATGGTGAGTGTCTTGGGGGTAGATTCTTTGATCCCCTTGCACTGCAAGTATTATAATGTGTGGTTACTGACTCAATTGGATTCTACACTATGGTTCATAGATAGGGTTTCTATGCGGTGCAGAAAATGATAAATTCCCTCAGGAGACCTCCCAACCTTTAGATCAAAGGATTTGGGGATGGTTATCTTGCACACTACCATTGAGTTGGAATTTCATCAACAACTCGCTTTTGATTATAGTGGGTTGGAATCCTTGGCTTTAGGCATTCCCACTTAGGTCGTTTCCATAGGGTGAGTACTTTTTCCCACTATGACAAGACTTCTAAAGAATTTAACAAAGCATAAAGTGCATGAAATTAAAAGATGAGTCTGGCATTTTGATCACCCAGTTAAGGGGAGAGCATAGGCCTATCACCTCACAATCACAGGAAACAATGCTCAGTTTTAAAGCCCAAATGATAGTTTTCTATTCTACGTGAAGATATTGCTTCACAAAAGACATGATGTTCATTTTAACCGGGATAGCAATGTATGATGACTACCCTAGGATTGGTGTATTTTAATCTAAATGACTACCCTAGGATTGGTTCATTTTAATCCAAATGGCTACCCTAGGATTGATTCATTTTAATCCAAATCCAAAAACCAGTGAGTTTCTAATGTTCTTTTTAACCAAGTTTGACAAAGCTTGTTTAGATGGTTAATTTTAAGCCCAAAGTAATGCTAGTTGGTCCTAAAGCATGAATGAAAAATAAAATATGATGGGTTATTTTCCCATGAGTGTTTGAAAACACTATTACAATATATATATTTTACTTCAATGCTCCATGTTCCTCTTAAAACCTGCAATAAATGCTCAAAATGTTTGCTGAGATCAAGAAATAAGAAGATACAAGGGTTAGAGAAATGATTAAGTAAAAAAACCCTAAAACTTAGACCACGTTACAATGTGATTTTACTTTAGATGTAAAATTGAAAATATTAACTCTACAAAAAGTGAAAAATACCTAGACCATTGCATAGCTTATGAAATTCTACCCCATTTCAAAAAAAATAAATTGAAAAAGACCTTTGTATGACCAAGATATGGCCATTTTAAGATTGACTATCAAAGCATTAAAACAGAGGTCAGAAGCTCTAAAACAGAGGCTAGAAGCACTAATATAGACTGCCAAAGTGCTATTTCAACTGTGGATGCACTAAAAGATAGTGTAGAAGAGCTAAAACTTTTGGTGGAAGTGCTAAAACAGTATTGAACCTAGAACAATCAATCGTCCTGAAAGCTTTTTGGTGGAAGCACTAAAACAAATTGCATAAGCGCTAGAAATTTTGGTGGAACCGCTAAAATAGATTATAGAAGTGTTAAAACTTTCAGTGGAAGCTCTACAGAATCCCTCGATCGCACTAAAAGAAAAACGCCTATATCTTGTATGAACACTTTTCAAAACAATTGTTAAAATATGGGGTTAGAAGCCCCATGGTCGGCGCCAAAATGTAATTGTGAAATAAGTAAATAGTAAAACAACTAAAAACACTTCTTAATGAAACATTTTATCAAGATTTAACAACAATTAACTAATTTAAAGCACAAAAAACTTGAAATCATCTCATTGTTTCCTATCTCCAAAGATTTATCAAATCACAAAGGTCTCTCAGATTTGGTAAGCAGTGTGACTATTTAAAATGCCAATCTAGAGAATGGAGTGATGCTAAATGCAATGATCTACTTCTATATGGTGATTTCTAAATGATATTGATGCTACTGTAATTTATGCTAACATGAAACTTGATGGATGGAAGCTACGGTAAAACTATGATGCAGTCATGATATTGATTCTATAGATGTTATGATTGCTATGATTGCTTGATTGTTATTCCTACAGATTAAGTTTGCACAAAGATGAGAGATTATGGATGCATTTCCTATTTCAGAAGGATGTATATATAGATTTACAATAGCACATTGTGACTGGGTAGCATAACAAAGTCTTGGATTTAATCTAGAGATTTGAATGGTAAGAGATTGAGAAGCTTGAGCTAATTATGGGAATGGTTTCTCCCCATGAAAACATCAGGCCAAATGATAGGAAGAATCAAAAGAATGAGATTGAGAGGATTGCCTGCAAATTTGTCTCCACAAGTTTCCCGTGAATACCAGTTGAATTAAATTGGATATATTTGACATCTAATTTGGTAGGTGAGTGAATGATATCGGCAAGTAGCATTAAAATTGTCTTTGAAACATAGAACATCATTTCAAAGAAGGTTGTATACACCTAAAATGGGATAATCTAATTAATTAAATATGACTTATTTGATTAATTAACCTTACATTCATCTACTATTAAAGAAATAGAAATATTTATTTATAGCTCATTCTCCTATTCTTCAATTTTAATTAAATATACAACTTCAATTAGTTTGTATTGTTTAATTATCATATCCCTTCTATATTTATTTAATAAAAAAAATTTGTAGTTTGTTTTATTAAATTATTTATTCCCTTTTACTAATTTGAATAAATCATAAAATATTCAAATAAAAGCATAAAGGTAAATTTCCTCTATTCACTCACCTACCAAATTAGACATCAAGTATCCAATTTAATTCAACTGGTATTCATGAGAAAGCTATGGAGACAAATTTTTAGGCAATCCTCTCAATCCCATTCCTTTGATTCTTCCTATCATCTAGCCTAATGTTTTCATGGGGAGAAACCATTCCCATAATCAGCTCAAGCTTCTCAATCTCTTACCATTCAAATCTCCAGATTAAATCCAAGCCTTTGTTGTGCTGCCTCATCACAATGTGCTATTGTGAATCTATATATATAGCCTTTCTCCATAGGAAATGCATCCAAAATATCTCATCTTTGTGCAAACTTACTATATAGGAATAGCAATCAAACAATCAAGTAATCATTTAGAAATAGCATCTTAGCATCATAGCAATCATAGCATCTATAGAATCAATATCATGACTACATAATAGTTTTACCGTAGCTTCCATCCATCAAGTTTCATGTCAGCATAGATTAGAGTAGCATCAATATCATTTAGAAATCACCATATAGAAATACATCATTGCATTTAGCATCACTCCATTCTGTAGATCAACATTTTAAATAGTCACACTACTTACCAAATATGAGAGCCCACTGTGATTTAATAAATCTTTGGAGATATGAAACAATGAGACACTTTCAAGTTTTATGTGCTTTAAATTAGTTAATTGCTATTAAATCTTGATATAATGTTTCATTATGAAGTTTTTTAGTTGTTTTACTATTTACTTATTTCACACTTTTATTAAATTACTTATTCCCTTTTACTAATTTGAATAAATCATAAAATATTCAAATAAAGGCATTAAGGAAAACTTCCTCTATTCACTCACCTACCAAATTGGACATCAAGTATCCAATTTAATTCAATTGTTATTTAGGGGAAAGTTGTGGGGACAAATTTGCAAGAAATCTTCTCAATCTCATCCCTCTGATTCTTCCTATCATCTGGTTTGATGTTTTCATGGGGAGAAACCATTCAAATCTCCATATTAAATCCAAGCCTTTGCTATGTTGCCCGGTCACAATGTGCTACCGTAAATCTATATATACAACCTTTCAATCATAAGAAATGCATCCAAAATCTCTCATCTTTGTGCAAAATTACTCTATAGGAATATCAATCATAGCATCTGTAGAATCAATATCATGGTTGCATCATAGTTTTACTATAGCTTCCATCCATTAGGTTTCATGTCAGCATATATTATAGTAGCATCAATATCATTTAGAAATCACCATATACAAATACATCATTGCATTTAACATCACTCCATTCTCTAGATTGACATTTTAAACAGTCACACTGCTTACCAAATCTGAGAGCCCTCTATGATTTGATAAATATTTGGAGATAGGAAACAATGAGACGCCTTCAAGTTTTATGTGCTTTAAATTAGTCAATTGTTGTTAAATATTGATATAATGTTTCATTAAGAAGTGTTTTTAGTTGTTTTACCTATTTACTTATTCCACACTTACATTCCACACTTACAAAAATGTAAGTGTGGAATAAGTAAATAGGTAAAACAACTAAAAACACTTCTTAATGAAACATTATATCAATATTTAACAACAATTGACTAATTTAAAGCACATAAAACTTGAAGGCATCTCATTGTTTCCTATCTCCAAATATTTATCAAATCATAGAGGGCTCTCAGATTTGGTAAGCAGTGTGACTGTTTAAAATGTCAATCTAGAGAATGGAGTAATGCTAAATGCAATGATGTATTTCTATATGGTGATTTCTAAATGATATTGATACTACTATAATCTATGCTGACATGAAACGTGATGGATGGAAGTGCCGGTAAAAATATGATGTAGTCATGATATTGATTCTACAGATGCTATGATTGCTATGATTGCTTGATTGCTATTCCTGTAGATTAAGTTTGCACAAAGATGAGAGATTATGGATCATTTTCCTGTTTCAGAAGGTTGTATATATAGATTCACAACAACACATTGTGATGGGGCAGCATAGCAAAGGCTTGGATTCAATTTGAAGAATTGAATGCTGAGAAATTGAGAAGCTTGAGTTGATTATGGGAATGGTTTCTCCCCATGAAAACATTAGGCCAGATGATAGGAAGAATTAGAAGAATGAGATTGAGAGGATTGTATGCAAATCTCTACAGCTTTCCCATGAATACTAGTTGAATTAAATTGGATATTTGATATCTAATTTGGTAGGTGAGTGAATAGAGGAAATTTCCCTTTATGTCTCTAATTGAATAAATTATGCTTTTATCCAAATTAGTAAAAGGGCATAAATAATTTAGTAAAATAAACTGTAGAATTTTTTAATTAAATAAATATAGAAGGGGTATGATAATTAAACAACAAAGTATTTAACCTTGTTTAATTAATTAAGATTGAATAATCTGATAATTAAATAACAAAAACTATTGAAGTTGTATCTTTACTTAAAATTGAAGAATAGGAGAATGAATTATAAATAAATATTTCTATTTATTTAATAGTAGAGGAATTTAATTATGATAATTAAATAAAACAAAATAAAATTTGTATATTTAATTAAGATGAAAATAATAGAATAAAGACTGAAGAATTTAAGATGAACTATATAAATAAATATTTCTATTTATTTAATAGTAGATGAAATAAAGGTTAATTAATCAAATAAATCATATTTAATTAATTATATTCTCCAGACCATTTTTAGGTGTATACATTTTTCCCCTCTTTGAAGTGATGTTTTTACACATTGCTTCAAAGAAAATTTTGTTGTTGCTGCCAGTATCGACGATTTTTTTTTCAATATACCCTAGATTTTCCCTAGACATTGATTTTAGCAACTTTCCATAGACATTGATTATAGCTGATGATGGATATATGCCCCCTCAGGAGATAAATTAATGATTTTTTTTTATGATTTTTTGATGATTTGATGCAAATTCAATGAATATTTGGTAGTGAAATAATTTATCTCCCAATAAATAATGTAGAAAGTGCCTCTAGATCAATTTGAATTAATCTCCTCTTAAAAAAAAATTAATTAACCCCATAAAAATCCCACCAAAAATAATCTATAACAGGTCAAAAAGGTCATTTTCAAACTCATTTGTGCATTTGAGTTTTAAAATCTTTGTGAGAGAGAAATTTTGTGCAATTTGGAGTAGGATGTTGATTCCTTATCACACTCATTGGTTCGAGCATGTGTGGTGTCATTACTGCTTGACCGCCTATGAACCTCTGGTATGTACCCATAAACCCCCTCGTTTTTTGTGCATTTATCTTTTTTTGCACTTTTTTTGGTTTTAAAATTTTAGGTTTCTTTTAGCACTTCTACATGCCGCAGTAGCGCTTTTGCTTGTTTTTTTAGCGCTTAGAAGGTTTTAGCACTTCGGTTAAATATTTTAGTGCTTAGGTAGGATAGTTTAGCACTTCCAATGTTGTGGCACCTAGGATAGAAAGTTTAGCACTTTGACATTATGTTTTAGCACTTTCAACATTTTAGCGTGTCTACCTGATAGTTTAGCGCTTTGCCCCAATTAAATAGCACTTTTGATGAAGTGGCACTTTGACTATCTGTTATAGCGCTTTTGCCTAATGAAGTGGCACTTTTGATGAATTGGTGCTTTGAAACTCTGTTTTAGCACTTTTGAGTGTTAAAATAGCACTTTTGATGTTTTAGCGCTTTGAAACTCTATTTTAGCACTTATAAGTCAAATTGCTAAAATTTGTCAAATTTGTCCTTGATTTTGTTGATTTTGATCATGTCAGCTATTGGTTTGATATGATTGATGATCCTAATCAAGTAGATGATGTTCGACCTCATGATAAGTGAGGTCTAATGTTTGATTTGATGATAATTATCCTCATGATAGGCAAGGAATAATTATAATTGGATTGATAAATCTCATGATAGGTGAGGTTGATTTGATGTATTGACCTCATGATAGGATTGGATCAATAATGTTTAATGATTGACCTTATGATAGGTGAGGTTCAATGATGTTTTCTCATGATATTTGTTCAAAAATTCTCATCAAGAGTTGATTAGGTTTAATAAGATATTTTATTTTTTGATGTTTTTTCACAAAAGAGTACTGACTTTGAATATTTCATGATGATAGGAGGTGTTGGTGAACCTCCAGATTAGAGAGCAATTTTGAAAGACCTTTGATTTGATACGACAGTTGTCCTAGCCTAAGACAACTATCATTACTCATTGTAGACTGTCTTCCCTACTTGATATGCCCCAGATTAGGATTAATTGAGGTCTCTTGACAACATTAGTAGAGAGGTGGCATGAGCATAACACCTTTCACCTAGCTACCAATGAGATCAGATTCACTCTAGAGGATGTTTGGAGGATTTTTTAGATACCAGTTGTGGGAGATATCATTGTTTACAATTCATCAGAGTAGGGTGGTACTGATGCTCTTCATATTTTAGGATGCTAGGATTGTTGGAGAGTGGATTCCATGGCATGAGATGGTTGACTCTTATGCCACTCTACTAACAGTTCTTGTTGGATCTATCAGAGGATTCCTTTGTCCTAATCGGAGGTCAAGGGATTCTCTCTTGGTTGGGGCTGAGTGTTGGAGAGTATGGTCATTCATGGGACTAGATATGCTTGGGGCATGTGCATGCTTGTCTAGATTTATCATGATTTATATTTAGTGGTGTACCTTGGAGGTCAGAGTTTATCTATCAGTGTTACTTTACTTCAGGTGTGGGCTTGGGAGCATATTGTTGTCATGCGGCTAGTGTGAGTGAGGCAGCATCTTTCCAGGAAGCCATATGTACATATTTATGTTGGTCGACTTACTCAGCCTAAGTTGGGTAAGTTAGATCATTGGCACAGAGTATTAGATGATATGAAGACTGTTACCTAGTGCTGCTACTTGGATTGTGAGCAGTGGGATGACAATGATGTGTAGTTGTCATTCTTTTGTCCGTATTTTACTTTGATTGGGTGTACATGATGGATTCTAGAGAGATTTCTTCTGAGACCAGTGCTTTGTCAGTACGACATTGTTCAGGGTATTCCACAAGCTGTCTCACACTATGCTCGAGGATAGCTGGATTTGAAAGATTGGGGGACTGGGTTATCATATGATGTAGAAATGTAGGAGTTTCAGGCTTTATAGCCATATATTTGGGAGATCTAGCTTGATATTGTGGAGGCACCTATTACAACAAATTATGTCGAGTACCTTTTTTTGCATCCATTTTCGTGCATTACTATTCCTGATGAGCCAACACCATTACCTATTGGGGAGGAGATTGTGTTCTCACATCAATGCTGACAAAGGAGAGATGAGATTGGTGGTGAGGAGGAGGTGGAGAGTAGCAGTGATGAGTAGGGTAGCGGAGATGAGAGTGATAGTAGTGATGATGGAGATGGGGAGAGTAGTAGTGGAGATAGTGATGGAGATAGTCCAGGCGGATTGGGTGCAGGTGGGTTAGGTCCAACCTTGGAGGAGTATTCTATGCCTCACAAGAGGTGAGTAGTTTTTGAACCCTTAGAGGAGCATGTGCAGTAGGAACAGACTCAGATAGCAAGTTTGTAGGTACAAATTAAAACACTACAGAGGTAGCTGACTTAGGCACAGGGTTTGTTGGCATAGACCCAAACATAGATGTAGGCTCAAGCTCAAGCCCATGCCCAGGCTCTTGCATAAATACAGACTTAGTTGGCTACAACTCAGGTATATATCATAGCATTGACAACTGAGAGGGACACTATCAAATGGGCTACAGAGTAGGCTCAGGGTCAAGTCGAGAGAGTGCAAAGATTAGCAGATGGTACCACTTTAGCACATTACATGGTAGAGGTTTTTCATGTTGGTCGAGAGGTTTAGTACTATAGAGGTAAATATCATGATGTAGTTCCCTCCTAGTAGTGAGTTAGCTACACGTAGTCTCGATCAAGTAGGACCCATTCCCAAACTATCAGTGTGGGTGTGACTCAGCCTCTTCATAGAGACCCCAAATATCTTGGTACTTCTGGTGGTGGAGGAGGTACTAGCCTAGAGATTCCTATACCATCAGGAGCTAGCACTACATAGTCTTCGTGATGTGATTTCTCCATTGTATTTTGAGTTGATGATGTACATTCCGATTATAGCCATTTTTTTGATGATATATCTCTTCATTTTAGACATCACTGTATACTTGACATTTATGATTTTAAGATCTATATGATATGCAATGGTTTTTTTATCAGTTTATCATGTGTTCTATATGATTCTATGTTGGATTCATTTATTTTCCACATTCTATATGTCATGTGATGATCCTTTTATTATGATATTATGGATGAAATTTTATATTCAAGATGATATGCTATGATTTATGATGTTCTATTTATGATGTGCATAATGATGATGTATGGATGCATGATGTATGTATGCATGATATATGATGATATGTATTTTGAAAGTATATGATAATGTTCCTTTTATGAATTATTATGGATATGATGTCCTAAATGATATATGATATGTGATGTAATATGTGCACTTTTATTCTTGTGTAAATGCAAATATATTCTTAAATAAGTGGATGAAAATGGTGTATGATAATGGTATGTTGAATATATGTGAATTAAAATGCACTTATATGATGTAATAAGTGGATGAAAATGGTTTTGATGTATGATATGTTTATGATATGTGATATGTTGAATGGATAAAAATGATTTATGATATATGATATGTTGAATGGATTTATGATATGTGATATGATAAATGGATCTATGATATGAAACTATAGAGATTTATTATTTTTGAGATTTTCTTATGCAATTTTATGACATGTAATATGAGAAATATGATATTATCATTGTAATTTTTTTTTTGATTCAGATGTATGAATGATGAAATGATAATTAAATTCTTTCTAATGTATGGAATGAAAATGATGATGCAACTACATGATAATGATGATGTTTTTGTAAATTTCAAGTATACTCAATCTATTATGATAAAAGATAGTCATTAATTTGAATCATTTCATGAGCTTTTGTAACAAACACTCTACAGATGTAAAATATATTATGAGTGCAATCTAATTTTTACCATGCAAATCTACATGCAAATATTGGCATTCTAATAGTACTTTTTCTTTGTATCATCACAGAGCTTTTAAAATGTTGAAAGTGAGTACAAGCATCAATGGTATAATGTAGACCAATGATGACTTGAGTACTACTTCCAGGATTTTTGATATTGTAAGTGAACACAATCATCTAGGTATAATTAAACCAAGATGACCTGAGCATTTCTTATATAAACAAACAATAATTTACCACTTTCTTATGTGAATTGTAATGTTATCCATGATACTTTGTAGAGAACTTCCCATGACAATTCACATTGTAATTATGATTAGTTCACAAACAATAGATAAAGAAAAATACCATTCTTCGTCCTAGCTTCTCTAGTTTAATATATCATCGAGTTGCTCTAAAGAAATGATAATAATGATCAATGTACAACATATCCAACCTTAGCTTAAATTATTTCTACCATTAATTCAAATAAGATCATCCTAAAAAACACAAAGAGTCAAACAAAATCAAAGCAGTGAAATTTATGATTAGGGATTGGAAATCCACAAAGTTTTTCAAGAAATCCCTCACAACAAGAGTCAAGAAACCAAAGAAGCAACTTAGTTAGAAACACCTTTTGAAAATAAGATGCATCTTGTATCAAATTAGAACAATCTTGCTTCAACATAGAACTTTCATCCATAGGTTTCATGATTTTGCTAGGGGTTATACTGATAATTATGCTTTAGAGCCTTTGTATTCACAAGCCTATTTCCAAAGAAGAACTCTTTCATAGGAACCTAATCATAGTCAACATATTCGTTAGTCTTCCATCCCACAACCAAAAATAGAATACTCTGACAGGTCAGATCAGTTCTTACAGTAGACAAAACTTGGAAACATTAGGCTTGTCATCCAAAATCAGAGAGTTACTATCGAAATACCAAAAATCCCAAAAATTACACCAAAAAAGTTAGTCTCTTCACGAAGAGGAAAATTAGATAACATTGTGCAATCCCAAAGTAGTGCTTACACACTCTATTTGAGCACTTTTACACTATCTTTTAGCACATCCATAGTTGAAATAATGCTTTTGCTCAATATCATTTGTGTTTGAGGACTTAGATTTGGGTTTATTGAACTTTTGTAAAAATTCAAAGACATTGAACTTGGATGATGTAGTTTTTGGTGAAGAAGGTCTCATGTTCATTATTTGGTCAAGAGCATATGGGTAGATGTTTGGTTGCAGATATCTTTTTGTAGTTTCTCTTTGTATGTCTTGGAATTGTTGTTGAAGGTTTTCCATCTACTGAGTTAAAGAATTCAATTGATCCTCATCTATGTCAGCCATGGTGGTTTGAGTTTCAATTTCTTATTTTTTGGATTTTTAGTCTTCGTGACCTTGTGAAAATGGACATACGAATTTTATTGTTTTCAATAAAATTTTGATCTTAGTTTGGTATAGTGTTAAGTATATTAACTCAAGACAAATAGAATGATAGATTCTACTGATTAGACTAAGTTGATAAGTTTGATTATATGGTTTTGTTTCTTTGATTTAGGATGGTTGATCCTAAAACTTAACTTACTAATCAAATGTGTTTGATTGAGACACTTTTGGATGGTAGATCTTGGTTTGATTTAAACAAATTCAATTCTAAAGCCCAATTTATGCAGGTTTAAGACTCTGTTTTGATTTAGGAAAGTTTATGTTTTGAATTTTTTTTCTAAATTTTGATGTTAACTATTTGACGAGGGTTTCTAATAGCTTTCTATTTTCTTTTTTTCTTTGTGTTTTTCAGGATGATCTTATCTGAATTAATATTTTGCAAACATAGCAAGAAATTGTGGAACAATTGTTTTTAAGTCCCAAAATCTAAACAATAAGTGTATGTTCAAGAATCAAACATTATCCTCCTTGATTTCCACTAGTTTTTTTTATTTGACAAAGAAAAACACTTCAAGCAGACACACTCTTAAGGTCAAAAAGGTCATTGTTATACTCAACAACCCACATCTTAAAATTGCATTGACTCACATAGTCGTGTCACCCCCTAGAGGGTGCACATGTTTTTGTCTTTTCTAGGCATGTACTTGAAGTTAGATTTCTCAATCCCTTGAGCAAACAGTCCTTGGAAATTATATGGTGAGTGTCTTGGGGGAGAATTATTCCCTCCCCTTTCACCATGAGTATTACAATGTTTGCTTACTATCATAGCTAGATTCTATACTATGGTTCGTAGATAGGGTTTCTGTTCAGAGTGGAAAATGATAAACTCCCTCAAGATACCTCCCAATCTTTAGAACAAAAATTTTGGCGATGGTTATCTTGCATGCTTTTGGTAAATGTGGGTTTCCCCAGATTCACTTTTATTTTATAGTGGGTTGGAAAACCTGGCTTTCGTTGTTCCCACATAGGGCGTTCCCATAGGGTGTGTACTTTTTCCCACTACAGAAGGCCTTCTAAAGGATTTAACAAAGTATGAAGTGCATGGAATTAAAATATGAGTTTGAAATTTTGATCACCCAGTTAAGGGGAGAGCATAGGCCTATCACCACACAAGCACAATAATCAATGTTTAATTTTTAAGTCCAAATGATAGTTTTCTATTCTATGTGAATATATTGCTTCACAAAAGACATGATGTTCATTTTAACTGAGATAGCAATGTATGATGACTACCCTAGGATTGGTGTATTTTAATCCAAATGACTACCCTTGGATTGGTTCATTTTATTCCAAATGGCTACCCTAGGATTGATTCATTTTAATCCAAATCCAAGAACCAATGAGTTTCTAATGTTCTTTTTAACCAACTTTGACAAAGCTTGTGTACATGGTTAATTTTAAACTCAAAGTAATGCTAGTTGGTCCTAAAGCATGAATGAAAAATAACATATTATGGGTTATTTTCCCATGAGTGTTTGAAAACACTATTACAATGGATATCAAATATTTTTTCTTTCACTTTAATGCTCTATGTTCCTCTTAAAAACTGCAATAAATGCTCAAAATGTTAGATGAGATCAAGAAATAAGAAGCTATAAGGGTTAGATGAATGATTAAGCATAAAAACCCTAAAACTTAGACCAAGTTACAATGTTATTTGACTGTAAATGTAAAAATGAAACTTTTAACTCAACAAAAAGTAATAAATATCTACATCATTGCATAGCTTATGAAATTATACCCCATTTCAAAAAAGAAACTTTCAAAAAAGACCTCCATGTGACCAAGATATGACCATTTTAAGATTGACTGTCAAAGTGCTAAAATAGATGTCAGAAGCACTTAAACAAAGGTTAGAAGCACTAAAACAAATTGTAGAAGTTCTATTTCAACTATGGATGTGCTAAAAGATAGTGAAAAAGCACTAAAAATTGTAGAAGCCCTAAAAGATAGTGCAGAAGTGCTAAAACAAAGTGTGTAAGTGCTACTTTGGGATTGCACAATGTTATCTAATTTTCCTATCCATGAAGAGATTAACTTGTTTGGTGTAATTTTTGGAATTTTTGGAATTTTTGGTATTTCAATAGTAACTCTCTGACTTTGGATGATAAGCCTAATGTTTCCAAGTTTTGTCTACTGTAAGAACTGATCTAGCCTATCAAAGTATTCTATTGCTAGTTGTGGGATGGAAGATTGACAAATAGGTTGAATATGATTAGGTTCTTGTGAAAGAGCTCTTCTTTGGAAATAGGCTTGTGAATAAAAAGGCTCTAAAGCATAATCATTAGTATATCCCCTAGAAAAATCGTAAAACCTATGGATGAAAGTTCTATGTTGAAGCAAGATTTTTCTACTTTGATACAAGAAGCGTCTTCTTTTCAAAATGTTTTTGTAACTAAGTTGCTTCTTTGGTCTCTTGACTCTTGTTGTGAGGGACTTCTTGACAAACTTTGTGGATTTCCAATCCCTAATCATAAATTTCACTATTTTGATTTTGTTTGACTCTTTGTATTTTTCTGGATGATCTTTGTTTGGATTAATGATTTAAAAACACAACAAGCAATTGTAGAAAAGTTGTCTTTAAGAACTAGAATCTAAACAATAAGTGTATGTTCAAAGAACCACGCATGGTCCTTTTTTCACTAGTTTGTTAACAAAAATACACTTTTGACAGACTCACTATTAAGGTCAAAAAGGTCATCGTTATACTCAATAGCCAACATCTTAAAATTCCGTTGACTCACACAACTATGTCACCCCCTAGAGGTCGCCCATTTTTTTGTCTTTTCCAGGCATGTATTCAAAGTTAAATTTCTCAATCCTTTGAAAAAATGGTCCTTGGAAATTATATGGTGAGTTTCTTGGGGGAAGATTCTTCCCTCCTTTTGTACTACGAGTATTACAATGTCTGGTTACTGACTCAGCTATATTCTACACTGTGGTTCATAGATAGGGTTTCTGTTCAGAGCGGAAAATGATAAACTCCCTCAAGAGACCTCCCAGTCTTTAGAACAAAGACTTTGGGGATGGTTATCTTGCACACTTTTGGAAAATGTGGGTTTCCCCATATTCACTTTTATTTTATAGTGGGTTGGAAAACTTGGTTTTGGTTGTTCCCACTCATGTCATTCCTGTAGGGTGAGTAATTTTTCCCACTATGGAAGGCCTTATAAAGGATTTAATAAAGCATAAATTGCATGAAATCAAAGGATTAGTCTGGAATTTTGATCACCCAGTTAAGTGGAGAGCATAAGCCTATCACCACACAAGCACAAATATCAATGTTTAGTTTTTTTTAAACCCAAAAGATAAATTTTCTATTTTATGTGAAGATTTTGCTTCACAAAAGTCATGATGTTAATTTTAACTAATATAGAAAATGTATGATGGCTACCCTAGGATTGGTTTTTTTTAGTCCAAGTGTATCAAAATAAAATTCTAGCCACAGTCACATCAGATCTAGACAAAAACTTACAAAAGTGCTAAAATAGACTACATAAGCCCTAGAACTTTTGGTAGAAGCACTGCAGAATTTGGTAGAAGCACTATAGAATTTGGAAAAAGTGCTATAGAATTTGGTAGAAGCACTAAAAGGTGATGGACATGGAATAGTAGACCATACTAAAAGCTTTTTGGTGTATGTGCTAAAATAGATTACAAAAGCACTAGAAATTTTGGTAAAAGCACTAAAACAAAATGCAGAAGCGCTAGAAATTTTGGTAAGAGAACTGTAGAATCCCTTGACCATGCTAAAAGAAAGCACGCCTATATCCTATATGAACACTTTTCAAAAACAAATTAAAATATGGTGTTAGAGCCCCATGGTGGGTGCAAAAATGTAAGTGTGAAATAAGTAAATAGTAAAACAACTAAAAACACTTCTTAATGAAACATTATATCAAGTTTTAACAACAATTAACTAATTTAAAGCACATAAAATTTGAAAGCATCTCATTGTTTCCTATCTCCAAAGATTTATTAAATCACAAAGGGCTCTCAAATTTGGTAAGCACTATGATTGTTAAAATCCCAATCTAGAGAATGGAGTGATGTTAAATGCAATGATGTAATGATATATGATTTCTAAATAATATTGATGCTACTATAATCTATGCTGACATGAAACTTGATCGATGGAAGCTATAGTAAAACTATGATGCAGTCATGATATTGATTCTACAAATGCTATGATTGCTATGATGCTAAGATGCTATTGCTAAATGATTGCTTGATTTCTATTCCCGCAAAGTAATTTTGCACAAATATGAGAGATTCTAGAGGCATTACCTCTAGAGAAAGGCTGCATATATAGATTCACGACAAAACATTGTGATTGGGTAGCACAACAAAGGCTTGGATTTAATTTGGAGATTTGAATTGTAAGAGATTGAGAAACTTGAGCTGATTATGGGAATGGTTTCTCCCATGAAAACATCAGGCTAGATGATAGGAAGAATTAGAGGAATTAGATTTAAGAAATTGATTCCAATTTGTCTCCAAAGTTTTCCCGTGAATGCTAGTTGAATTACATTGGATATTTGATATCTAATTTGATAGGTGAGTGAATAGAGGAAATTTTCCTTAATGCCTTTATTTGAATAATTTATGTTTTTATTCAAATTAGTAAAAGGGGATAAATAATTTAATAAAACAAACTTATAAAAAAAAATTATTAAATAAATATAGAAGGGATATGATAATTAAACAAAAAAGTATTTAACATTGTTTAATTAATTAAGATAGAATAATGTGATAATTAAATAACATAAACTATTGAAGTTGTATATTTAATTAAAATTGAAGAATAGGAGAATGAATTATAAATAAATATTTTTATTTATTTAATAGTAGATGAATTTAAGGTTAATTAATAAAATAAAGCGTATTTAATTAATTAGATTATCCAAACCATTTTTAGAATTGTCTGGGAACAACTCAATTAAGAAAAGGATATATAATCTTCACAACACTTGCAAAACATAATATTCATAGTAGATGAAGTAGTTAACTTATTGACACATTATCACACAAATATTTATCTTGAAGAGTCTTTAAACATTTTTATAGCATAATCCTCCACAGTACAAAATGAATTGTTATATTTCTTGATTCATCACCATATAAAACACGATGAAAGATGTATATGTCACCTTTTGCAATATTATTTCCTATATAGGAAATGGAATTAGGAGAAAGCTTTATAATTTATAATACAAATAAGAAATGGACTTGAGTGAAAACTTTATTTATCACACCAAATAATAAATGTACGTGAGAACATCACTTGTTTCTCTTAAACTCCAATTTTCAAGCATAGAAAATCATTTCAAATGAAAATGACAAAATGCTTCACAACCAAAGTTGTTAATTGAGGAAAAATAAAATGTTTCCAAGTTTCACCATTGTACGCATTTACAATTGGTTGTATATTGTTATGTAATGGAAAGGATAATTAAAAACATCTTACACTTTAGACTTGAAAATAATCATATGCTTTTTATTAACAAACTCGAGACTTCTCAAGCTATCATGTGAATATTTCTCTTTGATTGTTACCGCATGCCATCATAAAGGGATCAAACCCGATTGAACATAGCTTCAGAGTAATTTAGAGTATGTTTAGGGGTGCCGAGACCATGCATAGCATAAGCATTTCTCGGGATGTGTTGGAATAGTTTGTTTGGTCACTAGGTTGTAGAATGAAAGTTACCACTTTGCAACTTTACATTACCATTGACACTTTTTCATCAAGTGAAATTGGATACCACGAAGACAACTACGGAGTGGCAAAACTAGAGAGGTTATTGGAGAGGAGCCCAACACAATCTTGTAGGTTTAGATGAATAGTTCGTAAGAATCATGGTTTCTGAGTAATAGCCCGTCAAATATTGTAGCCATTTTGCACTTTGAACCTTAAGGGATCGAGCTAGTTGAGCGGTAACCGGGGTGATTCGACATGTTTTGGGTGTGAAGAGGACCATTCCTAGCATAAACGTGCCCATTTGGATGTGTTGGAATAGTTTTTGGTCACATGAGTTGCAAAATAAAAGTTGCATCACTTTGCAGCTTACACTGCTGCATTTGACACTTTTTCATCAAGTGAAATTGAAATATAGGAAAATGAATTTGAGATAACAAAAATTGAGAGAGGTTATTGTAGAAGGGCCAAAAGCAATGTTGTAGGCTCAGATGGAGAGTTTGTAAGCATCATGGTTTCTGAGTAATAGACTATCAGAGATTGTTGTCCTTTTTGTACTTTGGAGCCTTAAGGGATCAAGTTGATTGAACATAGCTCAGAGTGATTTAGCATGTTTGGGTGTGAAAGAGGACCATACCTAACATAAATGTACCCATTTGGATGTGTTGGAATAGTGAGTTTGGTAACACGAGTTGTAGAATGAAAGTTGTGCCACTTTGCAGCTTTACACTACTTGCATTTGACACTTTTTCTATCAAGTGTAAACTAGACACCACAAGAAAATGACTCCAATATAACAAAAACTGAGAGAGTTTGTTGTAGAGGGCTTGCGATACAATCTGTGAGGGCTCATCTGAGTTTAGCATCGCGTTTTACAGTATTAGCCATCAAAGATTGCTACCCTTTTTCACTTTAGGCCCTTAAAGGTTGAGCGATTAAGCGTAGCTCGGGAGTGATTAAGCATTTAGGTAAAAAGTGCGATTCCTGAGTGTAAAAAGCCACCCATCGCCAGATGTGTTGGAATAGTCCATTTTGGTCACACAAGTTGTAGAGTAAAATTTGCCACTTTACGCAGCTTTACACTCTTTTGTATTTGACGCTTTTTTTCATCAGAGTGAAATTACATGGACACCGCGGAGAAAGCAACTCTGGGATAACAAAATTGAGAGGTTATTATGAGGCTGACCTGATCTCATGGCTCGAGATGAAGATTTCTGTCATCACAATTTCTGAGTAATAGCCTATCAAATATTGCTTCCCTTTTGCACTTTGGACCCTTAAAGGATCGAGTCAGTTAAACATAGCTCAAAGTGATTTGACGTGTTTGGGTGCAAAAGAGGACCATGCCTATTGTAAATTTACCCATATGGATGCATTGGAATAATTTGTCTAGTCACATGAGTTGTAGAACAAAAGTTGCACCACTTTGCAACTTTACACTACTTGCATTTGACACTTTTTCCATCAAGTGGAAATTAGACACCACGGGAAAAAGACTCCTAGATAACAAAAAGTGAGAGTTGTTATTGTAGAGGTTCCCAACGCAATCTCGTAGGCTCAAAAAAGGTTTATGGCATCATGGTTTTGGTAATAGCTCGTCCAAAGATTGCTACCCTTTACACTTTGGACCCATAAGGATCAATCGATTGAACATAGATCGAGTGATTCGGTGTGTTGGGTGTGAGGATCATTCCTAGCATAAACATATAATTGGATGTGTTGGAATAATCTGTTTGGTCACACAGAGTTGCGAGAATGAAAGTTGCACCCTTGCATCTTTACCTTTGCTTTCATTTGTACTTTTCCATCAGTGAAAATTGGACACCATGGGAAAATGACTCTAGATAACAAAAATGAGAGAGGTTATTGTAGAAGGGCCTAACACAGTCTCATAGGCTCAGATGAAGAGTTTGTAAGCATCATGGTTTTCAAGTAATAACCCATGAAAGATTGTTTCCCTTTTGCACTTTGGACCCTTAAGGGATTAAGTCGGTTGAACGTAGCTTATAGCGAATCGACATGTTTGGGTGCAAAAGAGGAACATGAATAGCGTAAATGTATCCATCTTGGTCTGTTGTGGTCACATGAGTTTGCAGAACAAAAGTTGCCACTTGCAACTTGCAACACATACAATTGCCACTTTTTCCCATCAGTCAAAATTGGACTGCAGAAAATGACTGCAAGAGATAACAAAACCAAGATGGAGTTATTGGAGGTTCTACACGATCCCAGTTCATAGGCGAATTCCGATAAGCTGACATGGTATTCCAGTAACGTATACGTCAAAGATGCTACAACACCAATTTGGACTATTAAGGATTACATTCATGGATTACAAATGTTTGAGGCAATAAATTTCGGGTGAGTAAATCTCGTAAATATTATTTAGATAAACACTATGCTATATTGATATTGATATATAATCATTAGAGTTGATTTTTAATAAATGAAGTGTTTATAATAAGTTAGTTAATTGGTGCTACTTATAATAGGGAGAGAATAAAAGAAGGAAAAGAATGATTAATAACCATCAATGGTTATTACACTCACTATATTAATAATATATGTTTACAATAAAATGAGATTTATTTGGTTGTCCTAATTCTTTTGTTTGTGCTACAATTGTCTAATATTTTTTATACACCGTTCTAAAACCCAAGTGCTTGTACTTGTAGGCACAATGCCTTAGGTACTTCATTCTCATAGATCTTTTACAATGCCGCTCATACATTCAAGATTATCTTATAATTTCTACATCATAGGTGCTCATGATGAGGTTAACTTCAAATGAATAACTTGAGATTACCTTGCTAAGATTTATTGATATATACATTGAGATTTGTCAAGATTATCAAAATAAGGATGTTACATTTCTTTTTTGGCTGAGATTCTCTTGGATGGCTCATAAATCAATTTTTTTTGCAAGGAGACACCAATAAATTTTTAGTAGTTAACTTACAAATAGGAAAAGTAAAAGAAGAAAAACAAAGATCATCCAAAATGGAAATGAAATGAAAATAGATGGAAGACACTTATGAACAACAAATTCACACTATTTGGTTCCAATTCAGGAACAAAAAGACATAAACCTTGATGCTTCAATTGAGGATAGGCATGCTAGTCTCTCAACTTAGTCACTCCTAGTCATACATCTTCATTGGGAGTTCCAATATACCTATTGCACACAATACCTCTCATGAATAGAATAACTTGAAATTCAAGATTCTCTTATAATGTCTAAATCATAGGTGCTCATAATAAGGTTAACTTCAAATGAATAACTTAAAATTCCCTCGCTAAGCTTCACACACACTTTTATAATGGCTTAAAATCATAATTGAGATTTTTCAAGATCATCAAAATAAGGATGCTGCATTGCTTTTTTGGTTGAGATTCTCTTAGATGGCTCATAAATCAACATTTTCTGCAAGGGGACACCAATGATTTTTTAGTAGGTTACTTACAAATAGGAAAAGTAAAAGAAGATGATATAAACATTAGATGATAGCATTGGCATCATAAAAATTAATGTCCATACAAGTATAAAATAATAAAAACCAATGTGCATACTTACAAATTAATCCAACGAACCATCTTGGTCTACTCTATTGTTTGTTGTGTCAATTATTGCATCATGGTCAAACTCACAGACCTTCCACAAGGTCTTCTTCAAAGGTCTACCCCCATATTTGGTCAAACAAACATTGGATGCCACGAAAAGTTTTGAGTAATGAAGAATCTTTCGATGCGTGTCAAAGTCTTGAAACAACCAATATTTAACACTCTTATGTGGGTACCTTCTAAGCCACATTCCAGTAACAAAAACTAAGCCTATAGGGTATTCCATTTAATGGCATATATAGCTTGATATGCAATATTTAACCTATGATCAATAACATATAGTTAGTCGATCATATAGATCAATACCACACAATGCAAGGATTGGAATGATAAATCCATTCCTCCTTCGTTTGAGGTGAATGATGTAGACTTAATAAACAATAGTGATGATTTTGAATTACTCTGAGATTCTAATAAAACCTATGCACCATCATTCATTCTAGTTGAATGAGATATCAAATACTATTAAAGAGAGTAACGGTCATAATGATGGTAGTAATAGAGTCATTTCCCTAAAGGGAATGATCAACAATTTTACTTTACATTGTTTCATATAACACTACTTCTGCAACTATTCGGATTTAATCTGAATATCCATAAAATAGCTAAATAAACTCACATGCAAGACAATATAGATAAAGGTGAAAAACATATGGAAAACTTAGCTTGACCAAGGTTGGCTAGCATGTTGATAGGATGAAAAAAAATGCATAAGCTAGAAGCATACACATGGACCACCAATAAAGCCCTAGTTTCATAGACAAAGAATGATCGATTTTACATGAAAATGACCCAGCTCTAAGTTGAATACATTTGGAGAAAAATATTATTTTACCACTGATTCTAATAGAATCAACAAACTAAAAGAATATTGCAAGTTTTTCGAAGAGTTACTAGGAAATCAAGCATATTTTCAAACAAAATATCAAATTACCTCAAGATCAAAGCTTTTCTCCTAATATTTTTCTTCTATTTCCCACACAAATGAGTCACTTTCCTTCTTTTTCCCTAGATACTTGTTGCCACTGCTTGATGTGTGCTTGTGATATTTTTTGAAAATGGAAATATTTTTCCTTCTTACCTATTCAAATGAATATGGGGTCATTTCTTTCATGATGGACATTAATTTTTCCACCCTACTATGTCAATTTAATTACTTGGCCTTAAAGTTGAATATAGGCCACTTCAACCAATATGTCCTCATTCGATTTTATTTGAAATCAGCAGTATACAATTTAATAAATTTGATACATATTTGATTTTTATATGGAATATAAATATATATATATGTATATATATATTATATATAATATATATTATATATATATATATATATATTTATTCATCTATACATTTACACACATTTCTACATTCTTATATATATGTGTGTGTGTATACATATATACATGTGAATATATATATATATATACATATATATATATATATTTGTATATGTATATGTATTTTTTATATGTACTTATATCACTAAATACTAAATAAGAATGACTTTCATTTAATTTCTTATAATGAAATTATTATCCTTTTAATCATACCTTTTGAACTCATACATGTGTATGTGTTTAATTATACTATCATTTTCTTTCAAATTTGAACACACACACAAGATCAAAATAGATAATTTGAATATGAAATCGTATGTTTTACATTCCACAAGATTTTCATTTTCAATCATTTGATCAATTCAAATCAAGTAAATAAGTTCTTCTATATGAATTTTCAAATGAAAACATCATGACATTTTGTGGTGTGTGCACACAGATTCATCAAGCTTATTGTTTGATCTAGCTAAATGATCCTACTTCAACCATGTTCTCATCCTTCAACCTATTATCCTATAGTTTTACACACTTTCACTTACATAGTTCATCAATAACATTCAATCTTGATAAAATATAAGATAGTTCAAAAGATCACATAGTTAATGACGGTCAAGTTCTTTTGAACTTTTAAAAAATATCAACATTTTCATTCAACATATTGAATTTCCTCAATAATTAAATTTATCATATTATAGTTTAAATGCAATAAAAATTGGGTTATGATATTCTTCACCTCTTGGAAGAGACATCAGCTTGATGTCTATTTAATCGAAGTTTAAGCATGTATGTCTATTTTAGCACCATATCTTACTATTCCAAGCCAAAACATATAATATTCAATCTAATTTTTTTCAAACAAAATTATCAAAAGTATCTTTTAAGAAAGAAAATGTGGGAAGGAGCATTCTATTTCTTTCACATCCTCCCAAGTAGCACTATCTTCTAAATACTAGTCCCATTGGACCTTTAACTGAGCAATATCTATGCTCCACAACTTAACGTTGCATCTATCCAAGTTTCTAAAGGGCTCCACTAGCACCACTCCTGGGTCCTGTACCTACAAATATTTCCAATCAAGTACATGAGCTACATCAAGATGATATGTCTTAAGCAAAGAAACATGAAACACATCATGAAGTCAAGCTAGAGCAGGTGGTAGAGCAAGTCTACAAGCAACTAGGTTAATCACTTTCAAGACTGCAAGCAAACCCACATATCTCAAGGACAACTTGGAAGACTTTCCAAGGGTAATGGAACTTTTATGAGGTCTGAAACTTAAGAAGACTTTATCCCTTGCTGCAAATTTTCTAAGAGTTCTATTCTTGTTGGTATAACTCTTCTATCACTCTACCACCTCCTTCAGTCTACTCTTAATGACTCTCATTTGTTCTTCCATCTCCTTAAGAATTTTAGGTCCTATTATGATCATGTATTCTAATCTATCCCAACTAATGGGCATACAACACTTTCACCCATAGAGAGATTCAAATGGTACCATACCTAAAAATGTGTGCTAAGAGTTATTATAAGCAAACTCTACCAACAATAAGTATTCTTCCCACTTATATTATTGTTCCATGTAGTACATTCAGAGGAGGTGTTCGACTACTTGATTCACCCTCTTCGTCTACTCGTTGGTTTGAGGATGATAAGCTGAGCTAAAATTTAGCTTGGTTCCTAATGCAAAATTTAGGGTCATCCAAAATCTTGAGGTCATCTCGGTGTTCCTATCAAAAATGATGGTCTCTAACACTCCATGCAAGTGGAAGATCTCCTAGAGAAATTTCTTGGATAAGTTCAATGGTCCATCCTTAAGGTTTCCTAGAATGAAGTGCACTACCTTGGTCAACTTATCAATCACAACCAAGATAACATCATGTTGATTCTTTCTCAAAGGTAACCTCTATATGAAGTCCATATTGATCACCTACCAATTATGCTCAGGTATGTCATGAGGATATAGTAGCCCCACTGGATGGGCATGCTTACCATTAACTTGTTGTCACTCTAATAATTTGGCTACGTACTCCACTACATCCTTCTTGAGTTTAGGCCAAAAATATAGAGTTTTCAGTTAAACGATCATCTTGGATACTCTGGGGTGTCCTGAATAAGGTGCATTATGAACCTCATCTAATACCAACTTCCTCAGCTCTCTAGAGTTTGGAATATACATTCTTCTCTAGTATCTCAAAATACCATTTGGTTTGATCTCATACTCATCAAAATAATGATCTGATGGATCCTTTGCTATGCTGCTCTTCACTCTTTCATAAGGCCCATCCCTTAGCAAATGTTGTATCACCTGATGTCTCAAATTATACCAAGTGTCGAGATCATGGTTGCCAGATGTCTTTGTCTACTAAGATAATCAACCACTCTATTCTCTTTTCCATTTATATACACAATTTTGAATTCATACTTGCTAAGGAATTACAATCACCTTCTTTATCATGCATTAAGGTTTGGTTGAGTGAAAATGTATCTCAATCCCAAGTTTTTTGTCTTGAGATCAAACAACTTCCCTAAGAGATAATGCCTCCACATCTGTAAGGAATGGACTATTGTAGTCAACTCTAAATCATGTGGTTCCTAATTCACCTCATGTTTTTTAAGCTTCCTCGATTCATATGCTACCACTTTTCCATACTACACTAGTATTGCTTCCAATCCCTATCTTGAAGCATTTATGATTATAGTGAATCCTCCATTAGGATCAGGGATGGTTAGCACTAGTGTTATCGTGAGCCTCTCCTTCAGGAGTTGGAATGTCTATTCACACTTCTTAGTCCATTTAAACCACATTCTCTTTCTTTAGAGTGATGTGATTAGAGATGCAATTTGGGAGAACCCTTGCACAAAATTTCTATACTATCCTATGAGGCCCATGAAGCTACAAACTTCTGACACATTCTAAGGCATCAACCATTTCATGATCACCTTGATATTTTTAGGGTCTACAGAAACTCCCTTAGCTAAAATAATATGGCTTAGATAGTGCACCCTATCTTGTTAAAATGAGCATTTGGATAGCTTCCTAGAGAATTTATTTTCTCTCAACCATTGTAAAACTATCCTCAAGTGCCTATCATGCTCTTCAATATACTTTGAGTAAACTAGGATGTCATCAATGAAAATGAAAATAAATTCATCCAAACAGTCTCTAAACACACTATTCATGAGTTTCATGAAATTTTTAGGTTAATTGGTCAAACCAAAAGGTGCCACACTGAACTCATAATGTCCATACCGATTTCAAAAGGTAGTCTTTATAATATCTTCTTCCTTTATTCTCAACTAATGGTATCCCAAACTAAGATTAATTTTGGAGAATGTTGTCACTCCCTTCATTCGGTCAAACAACTCATCGATCCTCAAGAGTGGGTATTTATTCTTGATGGTTTCCTTGTTCAACATCTGATAATCTATACACAAACATAAGGTTCCATCCTTCTTTTTCACAAAGATAACTAGAGCTCCCTAAGGAGGCACACTAGGTCTTATGAGACCCTTGTTCAAAAATTCCATTAACTAGGCCTTCAATTCATAGATTTTGATGGTGGTTATCTGATAAGGTGCTTTGGATTGAAGCTCAAATATTGGTACAAGATCAATGGAGAAGTCAAATTCCAATTTTAGAGTAACTCTATGAGTTCATTAGGGAATACATCTCGAAACTCCTTGAGAATAGGGTAGTCATCTAGATATGGTTCCTTGTTGTCAAGGTTATTGATATGCACAACATAAATAACACATCCCTTCTAATAAGATCTTTTGAGCTACATAGTAGAGATCTAAGA
>VDFB02000008.1:271519694-271552125 GCA_007258455.2 Sequoia sempervirens
CTATTAGATATTTTAAAATCTTTGGGTGTAGATGTCATATCAAGAGAGATGAAGATATAGGAAAGTTTGATGCTAGGAGTGATGAAGGAATTTTTTTGGGTTATTCTACTAAAAGCAACACCTATCGGTGTTACAATAAGAGATTGATAAAAATGGATGAAAGTGCAAATTTTAAGGTTGATGAAGACTTTGCAAGACCATCCATAACCTATGGATATGATTTTGATGATCAAAATGATAGTACAAACAAAGGTCAGACTTCAAATCAAGTTCAGATCATTCTGGTGAATCAAGAAGATCAAGAGGAAGAAGAAACTGGTGAAAGAGCACAAGAGGGATTAGAAAAGTCTGAAATTCAAGAACATTCTAAGAAGACTCTGAGGTATGTAAGATTGAATCATTCAAAAGATCAAATTATTGGTGATAAGAATAAAGGTGTCTAGACTAGGAGAAGAATTGAAGAATAATACTACTTGATTTAAAAGATTGAGCCTACCAGTGTGAATGAAGCATGCAAAGATGAACATTGGGTTGAAGCAATGAAATAAGAGCTACACAAAATTTAGAAAAATGATACATAGATTCTTGTTCCTAGACCTAAGGATAAAAATGTAATTGTAACTAAATGGGTCTCTAGAAAAAAATTGAATGAGCAAGGTGAGGTGGTTAGAAACAAAGAAAGACTAGTTTGCAAGGGATATTTTCAAATGGAAGGAATTGATTTTGAAGAGAATTTTTCCCCTGTTGCTAGAATTGAAGTTGTGAGACTGTCTCTTTCCTATGTTGATCACAAGAACTACAAAGTTTATTAGATGGATGTCAAATCAGCATTTCTAAATGGTGAATTAAAAGAATTGTATGTTGAGCAACCTGATTGATTCTAGTTGGTTGATAAGGAAGATATGGTGTGTCAGCTAATGAAAGAATTGTATGGACTCAAGCAAGACCCTAGAGCATGGTATGCAAGATTGGAAAAGTATTTGCTGAAGCTTGGATTTAACAAAGGTACTGCTGGTAGTAATCTATATTTCAAGATTGATCATAATAAATATTTGATTGTTGAAGTCTTTGTTGATGATATCATTTTTGGAGAATTTGATAGTTTGTACATGAATTTTTCTAATGAGATGCAGAGTTTGTTTGAGATGTCAATGATTGGAGAGATGGAATTCTTTTTTGGATTGTAAATTACTTAGTTAGATAAAGGGATATTTATATCTAAGTCCAAGTATGTGAAAGAATTGCTAAAGCAATTTGGTATGGAAGATTCAAAGTGAGTTGGTACACCTATGGTGATTGGATGTAAGTTGGAAATAGATGTTGATTCTCTGAAGGCAAATAAAACTAGATAAAGATCAATGATGGGTGGATTTGTTTACTTGACTCAAACTAGACCAGATATCATGAATTTTGTATGTATTGTGCAAAATTTCAAGCTGATCATAAGGAATCTCATGTGACTGTTGTGAAGAGAATTTTTAGATACTTGAAAGGGATAGTTGATTTTGGTCTATGGTATGCTAAAGATGATGATCTTTCATTGAGTGCCTTTACTGATGTTTATTGGGTAGGAGATGTGGATGATAGGAAAACTACTAGTGGTGGTGCATTTTTCTTGGGTAAAAAGCTAATTTCATGGTTGAGTAAAAAGTGGAATGCCATTTCTTTATCTACTACAGAGGTTGAATGCATTACTGCTACTAAAAATTGTACTCAAGTATTATGGATGGAGTAGATATTGAAACATATCAAAGTTGTGTATGATGAGCCTATTGTTATATTATATGATAATTCAAGTGCCATTAACATTTCAAAGAATCTGGTGCTACATTCAGAAACCAAGCATATATCTATCAAGTTTCACTTTTTGAGAGGAAAGTTAAGTGAAAAGGAAGTCAGATAGGAGTGTGTGCCTACTAAGGAGCATATTGCAGATATCTTTACAAAGCCATTGCCTAAGGATACTTTTGAGTATCTCAAAGAGAAGTTAGGGGTGATTACCCCTCCTAATCAGAACTAAGGATGCATTGCTTTGCATCATTCTATGCATTTCATAATAATATCTTGATTCAGATTGATGTTGTGGTGCCTGCTACTCATGGGGAGTAGTCAGATGGTTCAAAAGTGTAGATATGTGGTTTAGAGCTTAGAAATATTTGTCATTAATGTTAAAGGGGGAGAAGAGTAATGTGAAAAAATAGTGGTTATCTAGGGAGAAGAGCCTTCTGGGGAGAAGATCATGTGAAAGAGTTAAGGATAAAATGAGTCAGAACCTAAGGGCGAGTAAGTGTCAAAAGTTAGTTGTGTTGATGGTGTTTTTCACATCATGTGTTCCCATCAATTCCAAAGGGGGAGATTTTTGGATGTTTTGGTTGTGTTGCTGATATTTGGTTGCCATTGATGTCAACACTATTAGCATTAGTGCATTTGAAGCTATATATGTTGAGGATATTGAGAAAATTGTAATGGAATGAGTTGTAGGTTGTTAGTGGTGAGTGAAGTAATGTCTATCGGTGAGTTTTGTACATTTTTGATAAAACGTTGTGGACTAAAGGGTTTTTTGTTGAGTATATCTAGTTTATCCATGTCAATTTTCAAAGATCCATATGAAGATTTGATCGAGTTATGAATATTTTCATTCTGACAGTTTTTCTATTGCTTTAATTGGTATTTTTGATTGAAGATGAAGCTATTTTAGTTATTTCAATTGTTACAAATTCTTCTTTAATGTTTCATAATGTTTGTGGATATTTCTAGATCATTCTCTATTTCTTTTACAAGTCTGCATTGATTGTTGTGCTCGTGGTTAATGATTTTCTCTTGCGTGTTCATGTTTTTCTTGTTCTTGGCCAACATGGTGTTGAAGCATGTTGTCGATCTTCAAGGAGATATTAATTGAAGTGTTTTCATGTTGAATTTGTTGTTTTGGGTCTTCACTATGTTGTGGCTAACCTTGGTTGATTCACATTGAAAATTATTTGTTGTTTTGGGCCGACAGTTTGTATTCATTTTATTATTTCTTTGTGGTTGACTTGTCATGATTTAATTTCTTGTTTTGTATATATAAGAGTGATTGTTTATTCAAATTGAAGTGTTCGAAGGTGTGCTTTTGTATGAGATGTGTGGATAATTTCTTAATCATTTGAAGGAAAAGAAGAGTGTGAAGAAGAGTGAAGAAGAGAAAAGAAGAGTATGAAGAAGTGTTCATGAGCCTAAATAGAACTATAATCAGGCATTAGCAGATGCTATTTTCTCAATTCAAAATTTGGATGGTTGTAATCTGAATCTTTCTATAAGACGGTGTGTATTCCTTTGTAATTGAGGAGTGAGCTCTACGTAGTGTGCTTGAATGCATGTGCATTCCCCATTTATTCTTCTTATACTTTAAACAAGGTATAATCTTGTGGACTGACCTCCACCATGGTTTTTTCCCTAAGAGGGTTTCCACGTAAAAAATATTGGTGTAATGTGTGTTTTTTATGTGTTTTTGATGAACATGTATTCATTGATATTGAACATATATTAGAATAAGGATTAATAAGTTTAATAAGTTTGAAATTCAGTGAGAACTAATTCACTCCCCCTCAACTCTTAGTTGTATGCCCTTGTGCTGCCAACACTTATCCCATCCTAAACTGATAGACACTAGTGGTGTTGATTATTATCCTTTGAAAGAAATGAAACAAGCAAAGAAATCTTTGCTTAATGTCAATTCCATCTCACGAAACACTAATTATTTGAATTTTTTAGATTTTACACCTTCATTTAAAGAAGATTACAAAATATTACAATCTAGAGAGTATTGTGTAAGTAACACATCATGTACTAAAAAAAGCATATCTTTGTTGCAAAATAAAGAACCATTTTCTACTTTTGATCAAGAGATTCTCTTGTTGAGACTCCTCCAAGATCATTTGATCTCTCTTCCTCTAGGAACATGAAATAAATTTTACTACAAGAGTTCATTTTGTGCATATAATAGAGTTCACGGTTATGCTACTAATGAATGTAAGGATTTATGTGATAAAATTCAACATATTAAGGAGTTTGGTTCTCTCCCGTGTATTGAAGCACCTAATTTCTCTAATTGATACTGATTTTTACAAGAGCGTGTTTCTCATCAATCATTTCAACTCATCCTTGTCCTGCACTAAGTGGGGGAAAGGGGTTAGGTAGCATTGTCCTCATATGTCACTTGTCATTGTCTCCTTTGGCTGGTTGATCACCTTTCATGTACATATAAGAGAAATCTTAGGATGTATATGACATGCCTTAAGTTGACTCACATGTGCAATACTTCTTCATGATGTAGCTTATTGGAAGCATATGACTCAACATAGGGATTTCTGAATAATATCTCATGTATTCTTCTAATTTAAAGAAATAACTCATAGAAATGGTGTTAGCAACCACTTTAAAGTGAGGGAATACATCTACACTCATGTTTCATTGTGTGATTTTATTTCTTCTTGTGATGTTTCCTTTTCTTGGTGGTGTCATTGGGTTTTATTTCCTTTGAGAGTGTGATATTTCTTTGAATTTTCCTCTCTTGGATACATTAGGCACAATTTTCTCTAAGATGAGACCTTGCATGAACTAAGAAAATCCCCTTCGAACATCTCTCTTTCTTCTTGAATTTTATTTTTGTACTTATCATAGTCATGGGGGTATGAATTTGATATGGATCTCTTGGGGCTCACCTAGTGGACAGCTAGCTTCACTATCCCTTGTGAGCATGTGTTTTGTTTTCATAGTGGATAGCATGTTCCACTTCTAAACCTTTTTGGACAAAAAAACTAGACCCAATCCATAGTGTGTTGGATGGCTAGTTGAAGCTTGATCCGTTGCATTTTTCTTTTCCCTTTCTCCTTTTTCTATCTTTTATTGTGTATGTTGGTGATCTAGTTATGGCTTCATATATCATCCACATGTGTGTTCTGTTGTGCCTATTTTGGTTTGTCATAGGATCTTGATCCTGGGGGCTTGGCCACCCTCTTGGTTATTGTCATCCTATCTTACTAACATTTTTACATTTGAACCCCTCTTAATTATGTGGTTGGATACGTTTGTGTGATTTTGAAGCAAGTTCATCCTCTCACTAAAGTAGGGGCTAAATAGTTAGCTTGTGGCTATCTTAACTCTCTATTAAGTCATATTATCATTATTATATTGTTATTTAGTTGTTTAGGTCGGCCTAAGTCTTATATAGGTGTTTCTAAGTCGGCCTAGGTGATATCCTTAGCATAAATAGGTATATATAGGAGGTTGTGAGTCTTATTTCATCATCAAGTGTGAAGTGTGTTCTCATTAGAGATATTTGGAGGTTTTCCCCCTCGAAGTGGATTGTTATTCTTAGTTATTATCAATAATTTTCAGCATATTTCATATCATATTCTTCTATTGTGCAAGTTATTCCATAACAAGTGGTATTAGAGCATGATCTTGGCACCATAGAAGCAAGGTTTTTCTCAATTTTAGAGGCAATTTTTGGAAGAGCATATCTTTCAGATTTTGGTGAATTATTTTATGATTTTTAAAGGGTTTTTGAAGAACATATTAGAGAAGCTACAGTCCATATTTTAGAATAATTGGAGTAGAATTAAGCGAATTATTATAGAATTAGGGTTTCTACACTATTTTTTTGGAATCTACATATCTCGCACATCTTGTTGAATTGGAGTATGATTTTTATTGGGTTTTTGAAGACATAATAAATTAGATTACAGTAAAAATTTGAGTGAATTTAAGTTTCATTTGTGTGATTTATTTCAACATTAGTGGTTTCCATCATGTCGGGGCTTGGAATAAGGGGTAAGAAGAATGTCACTCTGGGGAAGTCTCTTGATAAGGATGGTGAAACAATTGAGGATATTACTCATAATGAGGAAATCAATAAGGTAAAGGAAGAAATTTCCTCAATTAAGATGGATATATGTGACCTAAGAGGAGATATATCAGACATACGAAACATGTTAAGCACCTACAGGGTTGAATCAAGAAAGGAGTTCTCAAGTGGCCAAGGTGAAAATTCTAGGTCAGCTACTACTGACACAAGCTTTAGTACTCCTATGGGATCTAGGAATTTATTTCCAAAGGTGGATATGTGCAAGTTTCATGGTAAGGATCCTCTAACATGGATAAACCAAATGGAGAATTTTTTTGAAGTACACCAAATCCCAAATGGACAAAAGGTCACGATGGCTTCCTTATATCTAGAACTAGATCAATTCATTTGGTATCATTGGTTTTGCACTCATCGAAGTAAAAAGAGGCTCACCATCTCATGGTCAATTTTTACAGAGGAACTCCAAGCACAATATAGCAATAGTGTCATAGACAACTTCTTTAGCCAGCTAGCTAAACTTCAACAAACAGGATTAGTGAAGGATTGTATTCAGCAATTCGAAAATCTATCCTTAAGGGTGGATAAAATTATGGAGGAAAACTTGAATGACTTATTCTTGGGTGGTCTCAAGGATCGCATTCAACATGAGGTACACATTTTTAGCCCTAGTTCCATAAATGAGTCTTTTATCTTAGCACACAAGGTAGAGGATAAGTATTTGATTCCTAAGAAGCAAGGAGCTAATGTGACAAGAGAGAAAGGATATCAACACAACCTACTAAGTTGACTCCACAAAAAATTGAGGAGAAAAGAGCAAAAGGCTTGTGTTTCAATTGTGATAGCAAATACAGTCAAGGACATAAATGTAGTGAACAGTACAGGATACACCAGATGACTGATTAGAAGGACACGATAATGAGCATTGCACAGGAACAATTGAGATGAACTTCCAAGAACTATTCATGAGATTTCAATCAAAAGGAAGGCTAGTAGAGCTAAGGGGGTTGAAGGAAAAATATCCACAAATGATAAGCTCTCATCGAATGCAAAAATTTATTAAGAAAGGAGTGGATGGATTTGTGGCCCAACTATGTTCATTAGAAGTCTCTCAATCTAATACTCCTACTCATCTAGATTTGCAAGCTATAATTGATCATCACTCAGTTGTTCTTGGAGATATTCCTAAAGGACTTCCTCCTAAGAGGGATCATGATCATGCCATACAGTTAGTCCCAGGGAGCCAACCACCGAACATCAGGCCTTACAGGTATCCACACATACAAAAGAGTGAGATAGAAAAAATTGTTGAAGAGATGCTAGAGGCAGGAATCATTAGGCATAGCCAAAGTGCTTACTCCTTGCCTATAGTGATGGTACATAAGAAGGATGATACTTGGTGCATGTGTCTAGATTATAGAGTACTCAACATGTACACCATTAAAGATAAGTTTCCAATTCCAATCATTGATGATTTGCTAGATGAATTAAATGGAGCTATGTTTTTTACCAAGTTAGATCTTAGATCTAGTTATCACCAAATTTAGATTAAGGAGGAAGATATTTGTAAGACAGCATTTTGGACTCATGAGGGTCATTATGAATTTTTGGTGATTCCATTTGGTCTTACCAATGCACCATCTACATTCCAAAGTTTGATGAATTCCATTTTTAAGAAGTTCTAGAGAAAGTTTGTGTTAGTATTCTTTGATGATATATTCATTTATAGCGAGACTTGGGAAGAACATTTGCAACATGTGGACCAAGCATTAAAAATACTTGAAGATCATAAACTCTATGCTAAGCCATCCAAGTGTGCTTTTGGTCTTACAGAGGTGGAGTATTTGGGACACATAGTTTCACATGAAGGAGTAAAGGTGGACCCTAACAAAATTAAGGCTATCATGGAATGGCCTATTCCAAAAAACCATTAAGAAACTGAGGGGTTTCTTGGGATTGACAGGGTACTACAGAAGATTTGTGAAGAATTATGGTAGTATAGCAGCACCTCTCACCACCTATTGAAGAAGGATTATTTTCATTGAAACGAGTCTCGCTTAATACAACATTTGAAAGATTGAAGGAGGCTGCGTGTACAACTCAATACTTGCCACTCCCCCACTTCACCAAGGAATCTATTGTGGAATCGTGATGCTTCCGCAAATGGATACAGGAGTAGTGCTCATGTGAAGGTTAACCACCCCTTTTCAAAGTCACACTGTGCTGCAAGAATCAACTAAAACCTATTTATGAGAAGGAAATGCTAGCAATACTCCATGTTGGAACAATGGCGGCCTTATCTATTGGGTAGACATTTCAAGGTTAAGACAGATCATGATAGCCTAAAATATTTTTTGGAACAACGACTATCTTCTGAAGAGCAACAAAAATGGGTCACTAAGATGTTAGAATATGACTTTGAGATTGTATATAAGAAAGGGAAAGAAAATATTATCGCAGATGCGCTGTCAAGGAAGGATGAGAAGGATGAGGCCTTATTGTGTGCCCTTTCAATATTACAAGCAAATTGGGTGGAGGAAGCCAAAGTAGAGTGGCAAAATGATGTTGTGACAAGCAATCTCATTGAGCAATTAAAAAGTGATCCTAGTAGTTCAGATAAGTTTTGTCGGAAGGGAGATACTCTTTGGTATAAAGAGCATTTGTATCTCTGCAAGAATTCCAACCTTAAAATCAAGATTCTCACAGAGTTGCATGAGTCTCCAGTGGGTGGTCATTTAGGATTTTTGAAGACATATCATCGAGTCAAGTAGGATTTCTTTTGGGAGGGGCTTAAGGGTGATGTTCAAAAATTTGTGGCTGAATGTTTGGTGTGTCAAAGGCATAAAGGGAGACAATTAAGGCACCGGTCTCTTGCAACCCTTATCTATTCCTAGCCAGCATTGGGAAGAGGATCCATGGACTTCATCATAGGGCTTCCCAAATCTAAAAGGTCATAATAGTATCATGATGGTAGTTGATCAGCTCACTAAATATGCACATTTCATTGCATTAGCACATCCTTTTACAACAAGTGCAGTGGCTAAAGCTTTTTGGAGAATATCCAAAAGCTACATGGTACGCCTAAAGTTATTGTTAGTGATTGTGATCCTATCTTCACTAGTCACTTTTGGAAAGATTTATTCTCATGTTTGGGTACTCAATTGGCTCTTAGCTCTTCATACCACCCTCAATTAGATGGGAAAATGGAGGTTGTTAATAAGTGTTTGGAAGGATATCTACGTTGTTTCACTTTAGAGAAACAGTCTCAGTGGGTAGATTGGCTACCACTTGCGGAATGGTGGTATAACACTTCTTTTCATAGCTCATCAAAAATGTCTCCATTTTTGGCACTTTATGGATATCATCCTCCTTCCATCACATCATCAATTAAGGTGTCCCCAAGAGTTTAGGCAGTAGAAAACCACTTGCTTCATCAACAAAAAGTAGTTTCAGGACTCAAGGAGAATTTAACCATGGCACAAAATCGAATGAAACAATAGGCAGACCAACATCGTAGTGAAAGAAGTTTTGAAGTTGGGGATTGGGTCTTCTTGCGATTGCAGCCTTATATGCAAATCTCACTAAAGCAGCAAAGAAAGAATAATAAGTTGTCTCCAAAGTATTATGGTCCATACCAAATCATCCAGAAGATCGGTAGTGTTGCCTACAATCTTGAGTTGCCACCAACAACAAAGATACATCCAGTTTTTCATGTTTCTTGTTTGAAGAAGGTAATTGGGAATAATATTCCCACTCAAACAACACTTCCTGAGTTAGATGAAGAAGGAAGAATCATTTTGGAACCAGAGTGCATTCATCAAATACACACAAAGAAGCTGAGGAATAGAACTATCACTGAGTATCTCATCCAATGGAAGAAGTTACCAGTTGAAGATGCCACATGGGAAGACGAGGAGTTCATTCAAAAGTTTCCAAACTTGATTAGCATTGAGACAATGTTTCTTTGAAGGGGGCATGCACCTTAATATTATTGTACATTGTTATGAATAGTCGCCTTGTACATCTTAATTTCATTATGTCATATTATCACAGTATATTGTTATTTAATGTTTAGGTCGGCCTATTCTATATAGGTGTGTCTAAGTCGGCCTAGGTGATATCCTTGGCATAAATAGGTATATATAGGAGGTTGTGAGTCTTATTTCATCATCAAGTGTGAAGTGTGTTCTCATTAGATATATTTGGAGGTTTTCCCCCTCGAAGTGGCTTGTTATTCTTAGTTATTATCAAGCATTTGCAACATATTTCATATCATATTCTTCTATTGTGCAAGTTATTTCATAACATTCCACTTCTAAACCTTTTTGGACAAACAAACTAGACCCATTCCATAGTGTGTTGGATGGCTAGTTGAATCTTGATCCATTGCATTTTTCTTTTCCCTTTCTCCTTTTTCTATCTTTTATTGTGTATGTTTGTGATCTAGTTATGGCTTCATCTATCATCTGCATGTGTGTTCTATTGTGCCTATTTTGGTTTGTCATAGGATCTTGATCTTGGGGGCTTGGCCACCCTCTTGGTTATTGTCATCCTATCTTAGTAACATTTTTACATTTGAACCCCTCTTAATTGTGTGGTTGGATACGTTTGTGTGATTTTGAAGCAAGTTCATCCTCTCACTAAAGTAGGGGCTAAATGTAGAGTAGGAAAATGCATACCCTTAAATTTTCACACATTTTTGGACCCACCTTGCTTTTATTATCCTTATTTATGTCTCAAATGGTCCTATTTTTCATCCACAACCCTAATAAATCATATCCTTTTATGGCTAATCTCGACAATCATCAAAGGGGAAATGATAATTTAATGATTTTGGTTGTGTCCCTAATTTTTGGGTTAGGACTAAGATGCCACCTAGGGCATATTTTTCCTCCAAATTTCTTGGGAACCTCTTTTCAAATGCACCATAAATGGGCCCCGTTTTTGATTTTGTGCCCCAAGTTTCAAGCCTCCAGACTAAGATGCCACCTAGGGAATCTTAGTCCCCCTCAAGTTATTTTTGGAATTTAATTTCAAATATTGGTGGGATTTAGCCTCATTTAATTGATGAATTCATATGTCAACTTGTTATGGTGTAGTTTTGGGATATTAAGCATAGATAAGTATAAATACAAAGTTCTTTCACTCATTTATCATCTAAGCATATATAATTATCTAAGTATTTATGTATTACAATAATTTTATGATCAAGAGATCATTCAAGAGCAATTCATCAAGAATTTGGATCCATCATATCAAAAATGTTATTGCATCATTTGTGTTTTTGAGCTAACATTTATGATGTAGGGTTTTGATTCAAGCAAGCAAGTCAAATCAAGATCTATCAAGCATTCCTTTGATTCAAGATCTATATCCAAGCTAGCCACCTCACACAAGTATGTAGATTTCATGACAAGAGTTTGGTGAGTTGCAACATAGCACTTAGTTATTTCATCATTTCCTTCTTTTAGTTTATTTCATTTGAAGGTTTAATTACCAACAAGGTATTTGACAAAGGAAAACCCCCATTTACTAACAATAAGCAATTTTTTCCTCTCTTCCATGTTTGTGATTGCAGATTTAGGTTGATGAATTGAAGATCATTTGGAGTGGAAATTTGAAAAGTTCCAAATTTGCATTGCAAATTTATCATCTTCACATAAAGTCACCTATCGTCCATATCTAGAAGTTTTAGGACCTAAGATCGGAGAAGAAGCAAGTACGAACATTGAGCCTCAGGATCACATTCAGAGATTTTAGAAATTCAGAATTGGACTAAGTCAGCAACAAGGGCATCTTATTCCTCCCAAGGTTATTTTGTAGAGATTATTTTAAATATTGTTCATGCATCTGAAGATTCTGCAACTTCCCCAAAAAATAGAAGTGGGACTAAGACAATATTAAGTATTTCTTAGTCCTCCCTAACATATTTTGACAATTTTTTTGCATTTCCATAATCCTCATGACATTTCTAGAATTCCTAGGTACATACATCATAACTTTCTATTGACTAATTTCATCATTTGCACTTATCATTTGACTTGCATTACTTGGTTTTGTGAATTGAATGTTAATTTGTCTTTTCCAAGCTTTTTCTTGGTCATGAACCCCCCAAAGCTTAAAGTACCCCCTTCTAGGTCTTCCTTATTGTGAATTGACTCACCTTTGGGGTTGATAGTCAATTAAATTTGGGATCCTACAACATTCTTGAATGACCTAAGGAGAATAGTGGAATTTCCACAACCTATTTTCTTTATGGTTCAATTCAAAAAAAAATATCTATTAAAGGTCATATGAAAAGATGCACTTGAGTCAATTAACCATGAATCATTACCTACACGAGTTGCCAAAGTTGTAATGAATGTGTCACCATCTACCTTCTCAGACTCAGAATGAGAATAAAATTTCTTCTTTCTCCTCTTCTTTTCTTCTTTGCATTCCTTACAAACATGTCCAAGCTTAACACAATTCTAGCAAATAAATTTTGACTTTCTAGGAGATTTAGATATCCCCTTGGACTTGGATTTGTCATGCTTCTCATTCTTCTTTCCTTTTTCCTTGGGTATTCCATGAACATTTAGGGCCTCCTGGGCCATGATGGATACCTTCCTCCTCATATCTTTAGAAATCAAAGAACCCACCACATCTTTAGTCTTCAATATAACAAAAGTACTCCCAATAGCCATAAGAAGAAAATCCCATGAATCAGGAAAAGAACAAAGCAAGATCTAAATTTTCTGCTCCTCGTCCATTTTGACACCAACTGATGCCAATTGAGCCACCAACATATTGAATGCTCCTATGTGGTATGTGATTCATCCACCCTCTTCCATTCTCAAAGAATAAAACTTCTTCCTTAAGAAAATCATGTTCATTAAATATTTGTCCTTATACATATATCACCAAGATTCTTCCATAGTTTCTATGAAGAGGTCTCTTCATGGAAATTAATTAAAATAGAGTTTTCCAAGCACAATCATAATAGACCCTTGGATTTATAGTCCATAACATCATATTGAGTATCTTTAGTAGGATCTATAGGCATTGAAACATTCTCATCAACAACATCCCATAGCTCTTGATCTATCAACAGATCCTACATCTTTAGTTTCCACATCTCAAAAGTATTTCCATAAAATTTCTCCACCTCTATTCTTCCTAATGAAGCCATATGGAAATTATTTTAATAACATCACAAAGTGTCTTATACACAAGCTCCCACTTAAATCTATATTAGTTCAAAAAAAATCCACAACTTAAAACAAAGGTGATCAAGCTTTGATACCACTTGTAAGGAAGTCAAGGTAGTGAAACAAATTCCTACACTAATCATGAGAGGAGAAAAATATAAATATTTATAAATATTTAACAGTTGTAAAAAATTAAATAGAAATAAACAAAAATATCACGCATACCACAACACAATGATCTACATGGGGAAATCCCTTTTGGGAGAAAAACCCCACACTCCAAAAGCTACACAATATATTATTGAAAAAACAAAATATTAAAATATACTTGTAGGGAAAGTTTCTCATAGGAGTATCACCACTAGAGACCAAGAAACAACATGATCATTATAAGACTCTTAGAATATACACCCTCATCTACTTACATCCCATCTGCTTATAACAAGATTTTTGGAACCTTCTAGAATTAGAGCTTTGCAAGGTGATTTTTCATTTGATGTGTTAATGAAAAAACCTTGACATGTCAATGATTTATTTTTTTTGGGTGATGCCCCAAACCCCATATCTTGCTACAAGTGTATAGTATTTACATTATCATTCACCACATACCAACATACATCCTATCAATAATAAACTATATATAATTGCAAGGTCACATTTTCCCAACACATATACCCTCAAATTTTATTTCTAGAAGAAATTAGATACGAGAATTTTTAAATAACTAATGAATTGATGTTGTGGGATTCAGTTCCTAACATTGTGGTTTTTTAGATAGGGCTATGTGCAGGATCATGATGGGCCAAAAAGTGGTGATATGTTGGGTATTTGTAGGGTATGTTGCTGATGATTTTTTTTACCCAAAATTGATGAAATGAAAAGGGTTTTTAAAGGAGATTCTCATATTTCCACCAATATAAATTATGCTTTACTTTGAATTTAATAAATAATTATTATTCATTTTCTATTTGAATTGCAACTAAAGTCCTGATTGATAGGCTGATTGAAAAACATCTATAGATTTCAAACAATATCGCATTTTGGAATCCAAAGCATGCATCACATTCTATACTTTGAATACTATAGGATTAAAAAAAGAAAAAACGAATTTCATGAAGTTTTGACCAAGTTAAGGTGGTCAGACATACAAGTTTTTATATTTTTTAAAAGTTGTAATAAAAATTCATAATTAATTATTTACTTGGAAAAAAATTACAAAAAAATATGCATCACATCCAGACATGAGTCATCTACTTAAGTCTAAAATATTATTAAAAATTATTATCATTTTATTGTGGTTAGGGTGGTCAGACAGACACCTACTTCTTATTTTTCCCTAAATTTAAGTACTACTACATTGAAATTTCAAATTTTCACCAAATAGATTAAAAAAAAAAAAAACCTACTAGTTTAGAAACTACATTCAATTTGCTATAGATTCTATTCTTACATATTTTTGAAATAATATAGATAACTTATTCAAATTTTTACGTCAAGTTGCCTAACTTTGATTTTTCTGAATTTTTTGCCACTTAAGGGCCTATTTTTTCCATGATGATCCTGCACATACCCATAGCTACAATGGGGGCTTCATACTCCCATACTGTAAATGAATCCATATAAGTATCCTTTTAATGAAATGAAGTTGATTGTTTGGATTCCTTTAGCTTGCATATGCATGTAGAGTCATATGGACACTAAAGTGGGGGCTAGATATAATGACAAGAATTGTACTCCCTTCTTGGATATGGTATAATTTCTCATTTAATCTAGACCTATTTTAGTACCCTTGCATTTATGACCCTTTAAATCATCATTAGTAGGCCCCTAAGAACCTTTATTTTGAATCTCAAGGCTTATTTCAACTAAAATCCTGACAAAATCAACAAAACCATTAAATTTTCTCACAACCCATCGTTGGACCACCCTAAAAAACTAGGATGAGACTCATATGCCACCTTGGGAATATGAGTCCCCCTAGGTGGTACCCATATGCCACAAGTGGTGTATAAGTCCTATGTGGCCCCTATTTAGGGCTTGAGTGGGAAACTCGAGTTTTTAAGTCAAATTTTTGGTTGATGATGGTTTTTGAGATCTAATAAATAGTAAATTAGGTGTAGTGCCTATATAAAAAAGTTTGTAAGTCACTCTTTCAACTAGAGAAACTAATTCAAGAGCTAATTCATTCTAGAGTTTCAAGCAAGAGTCTTCAAGAAATATCTACAAGTTTTCATGAGAAAGAAAGGTTGAAGTCTTGGAGCAACATAATTGTGTTTTTGTAGGTCTTCAATCTCACCTTCACTCAAGATATAGCATTATCAAGGATTGATTATGATTTCCTATGGTGAATCATGATGGATTCTAGGTTGGAGTGATGCAACTAGCCATCAAGACAAGCCTATTGACTTGTTTCCTAAGTGATTCCATCATCCATCATCATTCTACTTTTATCCTAAGGAAGGTATGTGTCTTATTATGGCTTATTAGGGTGATTAGGTATCTCCCAAAGTAAGTCATTCATCTTCATGCTTCATTCATGCATCTCATTCTATCACATTAGAAAAGGGTTGCATTACATTTCAAATTTCCTAATCTTAGAGACACTTAAGATTGGGGTTTTATGCACATTTACTTTCAAGATCCATTGTTTCTATCAAGGTTTAAATACCAAAATAGGGGTTTGACCAAGGTAATCCCTCAATAATAAAATCAAAAATATATTCTATTTTGTAGGTCTATTTATAGGTTTAGATCTGAAAATTGTTGGAAGAATGAAGAAGGAGAGATCTAGATCGTTGTCTTTGTTGTTATTGATGCTGACATTATTTAGTGTCTAATTATGTGCCCATCTGGTAAATTATGTTGATCCAGTAATTTGGTCTAAAATCATTGTGAAGTGAATATTGGCTCATATGATTTTGATATGTTTCTCAAAGGGTCTTAGATGCATCTTTGGTTAGGAACTCAATAATTTTGGTTGAATAACTTGAAAGTTATAAATGTCAGAATTTTGGCTTATAGTTTTTGGTATGATTTTGCCTTGGATGACTTGCACATATAGTGCATTCTTTATGAAGGTTTAATGTGTTCCCTTTTAGGTCTAGGCCAACCTAAATTGTTTATTGCATATTTTCCTTTGAGAAACAAAGAAGTTTATGTTTTGAAGCCAATAAGATATTTTGAGTTAAACATGCTTACATCCAATTAGGCTAACCTAATTAATGTATGAAGATGTAATCATGCATATAATAGTGTGAAGTCCTTGATATTTGATGATAGTTGTTGTATACCTTCAATTTGGTGCAAGATTTCCTATTTTCTAGAGCTCAATTAGATCTATACTCAACACACATAATCTGCATTCCACTCAGTTCATATTCCTGGAAGTGATCCATATCTTTTTGTATTATGGCAGCAATCCATATCTTTTGTACTCTAGTTATGAGCCTTTCAAGGGAAATGAGTCTTGGCAATGTGTCATCTAATATTTTTTAATTGGTTGCAATATATTGTGAGTTAATCCTTACTGTGGTTTTCCCATTCTGGGTTTTCCACATAAAAATATTGGTTTCTATGAGTTGTGTGATATTATGTTCATTTCCATGTTTTTACTTACAACTATGACAAGGTATATTTTAATAATTGGATGGTTAGTAATCAATTTGTTTATTAGAATACTTATTCACCACCCTCTCAATATTTTGCATGTTAAACAATTGGTATGAAAGCTTGGATCCTCTTAAGAATCTTAACAGCTTGAGGAAGATCTTGAAGTTTGAACACATGGCTAATAAAATGTATCCTATTCCTCTAAAAGAGATCTCTGCAACTGAGGAAATCCATGCTTCTCTTAAGGATCTAGATAAAAGTGAAGATGAGAAAGAATATTTGAAGAAAAACTTGATAGAAGCAAATGAATGCATCCAAAAATTAAGAGAACAAATCAAGAAGTTCAAAGAAAGGAATATAGAAGTCAGTGATCAGTTGAAGAAAGCTAATGAAGACACCACCAGACTAAAGGTGCAAATGGAAGAAAAGAAAAGGACTGAAGAATGTTAGAAAACTAAAATCTAGAAAAAAATTAGTGAATGTACAAAGCTTGAACAAGAAGTTTGTTACACTAAGATTTGACCTAGTGAAGGTAAGAGCCCATGAAGATATATTCTAAACAAGAACCAAAAATATTTATGAATTGATTACTTTTTAAAAACTAGCTAAGGATTGTTGAAGTGTTTTTTTGCACCTCTGAACACAAGCAATACACTAGTGCACTACCTCTCTTAAAAGGAAACTTCCTATAATAAAGTTATAGAAAATTACCCCAGGGTCTCTTGGGTGTTAGGTCATGACATGCAAAAACAACTCAGTGGATTGATGTGATTTGTTGGTAATCATAAGGGGGATAGAAAATTGTTAAGTTGGAAGGAGATTGGATCTTCCAATGGAGTTTCTAAGATTTCAAGAGTGATGTGCCATTGCTGCAAGTTCAAAACAGTAGTCTAAAACTCCATGTGCGACATCAAATTTGGCTTTACAATGATGTTGGAACTTTTCCTAAACTAATATTTCAAAGAAAGGTCAAAAGGGAAAAGGGAGGTAAGAGTTCCTAGAATTGCAACTATTTATGAATAGTGATAATGGATGATGCTACAATGGAAAACCTTCCTACAACTAAGTTCCACTTAACCAAAACACACAGTATCATGAAACTAGTGCTATCTTTTTAGGTCTATAGATTTTCAGCTATTCATTCACCATAAATCATGAATAAAAGATGAAATTTAAGTGCAACAATGAATTAGTGTTCAGACTATCTTTACATTTTTGTTCATCATCAATAACTAGCAAAAAACCGTGAACATGGAAAGCATCAACACAATAGCATTCTTTACGACCAATGGAGAACATCCACTAATCTACTAAAAAAACTTGAAAACAATTAGAACAGAGCAATAAAGAAATATAAATCTATCAAATATGAGTAGAAGAATCATGCAACATGTGAGACACACAAGAATCCAACAAAGCAATGAAATTCTATTAAATTTTTTGCAGCATGTCTTTACAATAACTCAACTCTCTCTTTGAAAATGAGAGGATACCCCCTATTTATAGTTTTCCAATGCCCAAATGAATGGCTAGGATTGATTTACATTATGTGGCCAAGATTCATTATAAGTTGGGGTTTCAATTAGCCCCAATATTTCATAATTTAAAATAGGATTTTTTGTCCTCTTGTCTATTCTATCTTGTAGCCTATTTTGTCATTTAGCTACCCTAGCACTATAGCAATTTTGTCTTGTAGTGACCTGCCCTTTGGCTGTAGCTATACTACTAGGAACTCATAATCTATTATAGGATTTCCCTCATTCTTTTGAATATTGGCGTACTCCACAAATTTACCAATCAACACCTAAAGCTTATCCCATTCCAAGATATCCAATTGGAGATTCTAAAAGGTAAGTTTCATGAACCTCTCCATGATCTATTCCCAATGTTTTATGTATTTGGGTGTATCCTTGATGATCGATTATTATTGGAAGAATACCCTTGATGAAAAATCCATGAAATATGGTGACAATACATCAACTGGTCTTTGTTCCATATTCTTGTGGAAGAGTGGCTTGATCTTTTTAGGGTCCAATTCTAGAGCGAGCATGTGATAGTTAGTCAACATCTTCAAATAATCTTCATTGTTGGTATAATGCTTTGTGACCCATTGGAGGTCGAGCTCAATATCATGTAAATTTTTTTCCAATAGCTCCTTTCTATGATCGAGGCCCATTCACTAGATTTCTATGAGCCAGTGATTATCTTTAACTAGCACCAATTCCTTTTCCCATGTCCCTTCTGGAAGCTTAAGGATTCTTTCAACCTTAGGATATGTAATCCTATAGAGCTCAATGAATCTATGACATGTCCTTTTGGTGTCTATAAGATAATTTTTCATATCTCAAAACTTATTTATCATCCGAGCAGTGTGTCATATGCCCATATCACCATTGTATAATACTCGCCAGAACTAATCTGCAGTAGCCTTGGTCTAGTTGTTCATTTTCTCCATCTTAGTGAGCTCATATTGGGAAAGAAGCTAAGGTGCAGACGATGTAGTGGGAGTTTCCTTAGTGGACATCCATTGTTGAAAGTAGGCAGTGACATTTTCCACTTATTCTTTCATCTCTTCCTTGGAAGATTGATCCTACATAACCACCCCCATTACTCTCGACACTTTTTGCTACTATTTGTTACTCTTGTGTGTGAGCTTGATACTAGTTGTAATGGTGATTAGTTCACCATCTTGGTGTGTGAGGATGCCCCCTGTATTAGGGAATCTTATTTTCTTTTGTTTACCGGCTTCCAGGAGTAAGCCAATTTTATGGGAGGGAGGATGTAATACCCCTCCTCTTACTGTTTGGATTTATTAATTTCTATGCTTTAACTTGATAGATTGATACTATGATGATACTATTATGGTTTGATTTGGTTGGTTTGAAGTTTGATGATGTTATTCCTTTAGTGGACATGATCATTTGATATGACATTATTAGTAGGATTTGTGTTACTCTGTGTGTTGATTGGATTATTGTTTATTCAAATAGTTGTTCATTAATGTTTTATATGTCGATGTGATGATTCTATGGTGATTATGTTATTTGAACTTAGTATTATTTTATAATGCAATGGTTTAATAATTAGTTATGATGCAGTAGTTAAGTATCATGTTATCTTATGATCAATTTGGTTAGAAATGTTAGTTCGTCATGGATATTGTAATTGTTAGAATAGAGTAGGTGAGAGGATAGTGTAGCATCACTCGTTCACGAGTGCCCTGCTACACTGCAATTCCTTCTCATGATAGGATGTTTGATTATATATATACATGTGCTACTTGACGTTTATTTGGATGCAGGATTGCAGGAATAAGTCTCAATTCCACCTGCTTCGGCAGGACAGGGTGAGCAATAAATTAACCCAATGGGAAAATGTTGAAAAAGGGAGTAGGTTTGGAAGTGTCCCCATCCCAAGTCCGTCGTTTGTTGTGAGTCGTGTGTCATGACTGAAGTTTTGTCCTTGTCATTGTGTAGTTAATTGTTGAGTTTTTATTTAATTTATGGTTAGTGTTTAATTAATTAATCTTATTTGATAAGATAATTAATTAAAGTTGTTTTGTTGTTTTGATTTAATTGTTAGTAAATGGTTAAATTTAAATATATTATAAATTAAAAGTGATTTAATTAATTAAAAGTGCAAATAATTATAATTAAATTAATATTGTTGAGAATAATTAGATATTATCTTTTATTAATATTAGATTAGAAAATCATGTGAGGATAATATCTTGATTAAATAAATTATTTTAATTAAAATTATAGATAAGTTGTGCTTTTAAAAGCTGGGAAAAGGACCAATAAGAGAGAAGGATTTTTGAGAAAAGCAAAAGAGCTTTATTGAATCTTTATTTTTGGTTATTATTTTTATGAGATAATTATTCACACGCAGGGGTTTTTTCTCTTTGTTTTTGGGGATCTAGAAATTAAAAAAAAAAGAAAAGAAAAAGAATTTTGGGGAGACTTCTGAAGTTTTGGGTTTTGTGTTTTCTGGGTAAAAAAAAAAATATTGTGAATGAAGAAAAGATAGATTCAGAAGTGAGAAGTGAGCTAAAGGCAGGAAATTGGAAAAGAAGTTGTAGAGGGGTTCCACGTTCGAAAGAAGATTATTGTGTTGGATTCTTAACCAGACGAAGGACTCCAGGTTTTCTTCTGTTATTTATTAGTATTTTCGTTGTGCTTTGAACAATATATGTAGGCTGTGTTTTGAAAAAATTATAGAAAGAAGTTCTCTGATTTGAAAATTTATTCATATGAAAACCCTGTATCTTATGTTGAAAACATTAGTAAATCATTTTGAAATTCTTTAGTTTAGTAGTGAAAATTATTGTTTTTGAAATAGAAATAGTTTTAGATTAAATTTTGAATTTGCATGTTAGATCTGTATTGGTTTATTGAAAATCTATGATTATATTGTTTTTCTAAATTTATGTATTAAATATATAGTTATATGTACATTTATACAAAATTTAAATATACATATATTATTATTTGTCTAAATCATTGGAATGGATATGTTTATAAATTTATGAACTTTAATAGCTTCGTTTATACAAATATTAAATAAAGTATAATAAATTTGTTGCAAATTGGAAATGAAAATTATTTTTATTATCGGATTGAATTTGTGTGCCCAAAATTAATAGTGTTTGAAACAAAATCGATTGTCCTTTTTATTCTATTATAATTTAGGGATAATTATATATATATATACATTTACTGAAAACAAATATAGATATGTATACAAAATACATATATACATATCTTATTTTTATAAACTCTCAGTTTGTGCAAATTCTAATTCTTTTGAATGAAATTAAATTACATTTAAAATTCTTGAATTTCACAATTATTTTATGATAGATTTAAATCTATGGAAAACGATTATTAAAAAATTTATTATATTATAAAAAAAATTATATAAATGAAATTTTTAAAAAATAAATTATAAAAGTCTGTTTGGGGGTGGGATGTCGGCCGAAGCCGTACCCCCACAGCCCTGGCATGTTGTGGTGTGTAGTCACTACGGCTGCGCACAGCAGCCAAAGCTGCTGGGTGCAGTCCGTAGGGATTGCAGCCTCCCCACAGGGGGGAGGTGCGTAGTACCTCCCGCCTGTGTGGAGGTTCGGTAATAAAGTTTTTTTTTAATTTTTATTTTTTTTATTCAATTTAATTTAATTTTGTTTTGTTATTCGCTGTTATTTAATTTGTGTGTTTTCAATTCTATATATATTTTTGGCAATTATAATTATGACATTTATTAAATATTTTATAAAATGATTATTATTATTTATATATATATGTTTTATTTATGAGTATAGGTATATAGTTGCTTATTTATGTGTAGTTAGTTGGATATGTTGCGGGTAGGAATTTAATATGAAATTGTTAATTTTATAATATGTTTTTATAAAATGGTTTTTAAAATATAGTTATTTATTTATGTATATATATATTTTTATATAAAAGATTTTATTTATTGTGATTATGTTTTTTTTAATATGATTATTTTTTAACAATTTATAAGAATATAGTTTAATTGAGGAAATCGAGAATACGATATGAGATTATTATTAAATTGATTGGTCAAAATTAAAAGATGCAACATTATAGTGTTATTATGTGAAGTAGAAATAAATTGTGCTTTGAATTTAGTCGAATACTTTCGAGTTGTTGATCTATTTATTTGATGAATTTTGTTATACATTATAAATTGTTTTATGGTGTTGTTGATGTGTCGGTTACTCTCGAGATTATTCATTTTATTTAATTTGATTTTCTCCTTTTTGGGTTTATGTCATGTGGTAAAACCCTAGAGTTAACTTGTCCGGTTTTAGGAACTTAGGTTGTATTTAGGACTTCCAGAGGTGGGAATACTGGTATCTACATTCAATCCTGTAATTTGATGGTTGTTCTTATATTTTGGTTTTGGTGGTGAGATTAAAGTACACGAAGATTTTACCGTTTGTAAACATTATATGTATGATTTTGGGTGAGAGGGTTATGCCTGGCGGTTGATCCATTGTTGGGTCAGTTTTTCTTTGTTGATACAATCCTGTTCAGTTGGATATTCTTGTGCGAGTGTCTAGAGAGAGTGGCTCTAGTGGGGGCCGATGCACAAAGGGGCTATTAGGGTAACCCATCTAGAGTTAGATTTAATCAGTGATAACCTAAGTAATAAATCATGGGTGGGATTAAACATTAACAAGATAATTGTGAAGCCTCATCCACTTGTTAGTGCTATCACATACTAAAGGGGACTAAGAAGGTCGTGTTTGGCAAGGTCGTTGCCTTGTCTTCACGAGAGGTTAACGACTCCGCATGAGTAACCCTATGGGCCGGCCTTGAGATAGGTGGGAGGGGAGCCATAGATGGAGACACCTTAACTTGGTTGTCACGGAGAATCCCATGTGTGTAGAGAGATGGAGAGGCTGACACCTTCTTGTGATGGGGTTGTCTAAGATAATAATCCATGTGAAACCATGTGATGACACTCGTCCTATCATTCTATTTGTATTGATTTTACGAAGTCCTGGAATGTTTGTTGGTTGTCTTTGGTTATTGTTGGAAGTAGTCTTTGATATTATGCCTTGAGTTTCATTGATGTTGTGAGTGTGACTAGTTGTAATTTGGAAAGGTGTTTTATTGTTATGTCTAGAAGTGATTTGTTGTTGTGCCTTTTGGATTTGTCGTTGTGAGTTTTATAAGTGGTCTTTGATGTTAAGTTGTCTTCTAGAGTTAGTCTTTGTTACCGTTAGACGTGCTTGGTTGGGGATCCTTCCTTGTCTACTCCCAGCACGGGGGTGGTTGGGTGGAACGTGCTTCGCACCCCGTTGGTTTCCCTTTCTGTTGTAGATGTATCTTTTACTGCAGGGTTTTGGAGGATGTTGATGATCCAGTAATTCTTTGTACCAGATGTATGTTATACTTCAGATGTAATGTATTCATTGATGTATTGTCTCCCACATGTGTTGGGATGACCTTGTTGTAAATTGTATATGTGGTTGTTGAGATGTATTTTCAGTCAATTGTATTTTACTATCATTTGGATGTAATGTATATTCAGGCCATGTATTTATTCAGGAACGATCATTGGTAATAGTTGTGTTAAGTTGTGTTATTTCTGTGGTAATATAAATGCTTCATATCCTTATAGTATCTTTCGTTGTCATATGTACATATGTTATAAATATGGTTATTGTTTAATAGATATTTTAAATGATGAAATGGGAATGAATAGATTTATATAATTGTTTAATTGTTGTTTATTCTATTATCATTGTTATGGGTTAGTGTAGTAATGTCACCTCGTGTACCCCAATGGAATTAGTCATGTAACTTAATACATTGTTATGTTAGAATACTTAAGTATGTTTATTATAATTCTTTAAAAAAAAATTCTCCGTTGTTATCTGTTCCTTTGGGGTTATGGTGGTTACATAGATCCCCTATTCATCTATTAGATGATTGTTTCCACTGACCCATAGAGTTGATGAATCTTGTGTTCTCTTATGACAGAACCCAAGTCAATGGTGGAAATATTGTAACTAACCCCCTCTCCTTTGTCCATCACTGGGGTGGAAATTTCCATAGTCCTTGATCCAGATGCATCAATTGTTATATGGGAATGGAATCTCAGATTATTTTCTTTCATTGTCTTTGTTTGTTCTCATGACATGATAGTGTTGGGTCTAGTCTTTTGATCAACAAGGATGGGGGATTTCTTCTATAGTTGTGTCTACAACCAGTTGGGCATTTGAGACTCCCCTTTTGGTGATTCATGATCACCTTCCACTCTTTGTTCAAGTTGGAGCTATTTCTCCTCATGACTTGGGGATTCTTTCTCTATTATTTCTTCCTCTTCATCCAATTCTTGAATAAATATAGCCTTTTCTCTATCTAGCTCAGTTGTGGCTATGTTCTCCTCAGTGACACCCTCTATTTGCAGTGTCTTTTCCACTTTTTTCTCAATCTCTTTTTTATGTTCTAGCTTGGGAATCTGTTTAGGCTCGACTTCTTCTTGTTCCATTTCAAGTTCCTTTTCTCCTTCCTTTTCAAGGAGGACCTCCACATCTTAAATGGAGCCTTTATCTTTCCCAACCAATGGAGTCTCTTCTAGAATTTCCATATCATCATCAATGTCATCCTTTTCCTTGAAGGGTTGCTTTTCAAGTTCAACCTCTTCTCCAACATCTTTGAGATATTTGGACAACTCCTCTTCAAACTCTTAATCTGAGGTTTAAATTATATATTTTTCAATGAGTTCCTCTGCGTCCTCCTCTAAAGAGTATGACTCCTCGTCTGTATATGCTACTTCATCTATAGTTACATTCATCATGCCTTCAAGGTGCTCGTAATAATCATCCATAAAAGGATCCTCAAACTCCTCAACTATTCCCTTGGCAACCTCTCTTTGACATCTTTCTATCTCTTCTAATATCTACATGGTGGCCTTCATTTTTGGTGGCTCTATTAGAGGGGGAATGGTGAAGCGAACAATAGAATTAACCATTTCAGCTTATACGACATGATTCATCAAAACCCCAGAGAGTTCATTGGGTATCTTTTGCATATGCCTTGCACAAGATTCTAGTAGGGTAAGAGAAGGCATAGTAGTTGTGGCAATTGAGGGTATTGCAGCAAAGGGAGATAGTGAGGAGGATGATAGTAGAGAGCTTGTGGCAGAGGAAGAATTTTGTGCCATAATTGGGATTGTTGGTGGGGTGGAAGCAAGGTGGATAGAGATTTCCATGACAAGTGGGGATGAGATGAACAGTGCTTGAAATGTAGGAGGTGAAGTAGCAATGGTGGCAGCAATGGTAGAAGCAAAGGTGATAGGTGATGACTGTGGGAGCTCAGCCTCTTCCTCTCCTTCATGTTGTGGGTCCTCTTCAATTGTTGGCATCTTAGTAAACCCTCCTGACTTCTTTCCATTTTTGGAGGACTCCCCTTCTATAGTCGTCCTTGAGTATACCTTAGGATTAGGTTGTCATTGTAATACTTCGCTTGTTTTCCTCGATCGTGTTGCCAGAGGAGATTTTGGGGTTTCCTCAGCTGGGGTGACAACTACCCCACTATCAATCTTACTCTCAAGTTCATCTTCAAGTTCACCATATGTTAGTGTAACTCCTTGCAGCTTCAATTGAGTGATTCAGGGATCAACCCATTACCTCATTTTATTCTTTACTATCTTGTTTACAATATTGAGGTCATTGACCTCCTCCTTATCCTAGTCTATCAGTGGTAGTGGCAAGTTAGCCACAACATCAAATCTTGGATACAGAATGGTGTCATCTTCCTCCACAACCTGGTTGGGTACTGAGAATAGATTGATTGATTTCAAAAAGTGAGTGGTCATATGCATGTATTTCCTCATTCACAGCTCCTTATCATATTGGAAATTATCCCAAAAGTCTTCAATATGGGGTAGATGGGCATATTGTTTTCCAACAAACTTCTTTAGTTTGTTGTAGGGATCCATGCTAGGTCTAGCTAAGTGGAGGTCCAAATGATACTCCATTGTTTCATTCTCTAAGTATTCCACGCATTGGGCCATAGGAATAACATACATGCCTTGACTAAAGGTGAGAGGGTAGGGGATTCTTGCCTAGTGTTTATCACTCAATAGAGTGTGAGAATTTTGCAACTACTTGGAGACTTCGAGTATGATCATCATGTCATTAGGGTACCAAGGTAGCTTGTAGGGCCTTCTAGAGAAGCCTTCTATTCTAATGTAAGTAAATTTCGAGAATTGCATAAACAAGTACCTGAATCTATGGAGAAACGCACAAGCACTATGTGAAACTCATCTTTTGAAATCCTCTCCCAGAAGTCTGATGATATACCCAATAAAGGCATCATTTACTCTATGATACTCCTTCTTGAGGTTTTGGTATTGTAGCTATAGGTATCTATTATACACCTTGATTTCCCTTCCTAGATTCAGACTCTTTTCAATAAATAAGCCTTTGTAAGGGAAGGGATCTACCAGGAGGTACACCAACTAATAAGTCATGTAAAATTGAGATGTCTTCTTTACAGTTATGAAATGATTATGAAAATTGTCACTGATCATTTTAGCCCAATGGAACTTTTTTTCCATGGATAATTTCCTTGATAAAATAGAGCATCCACTCTTGGAAGTAGGCAACAATGGGGATACCCATCACCCGACTCAACAAGGTCACCAGGTCATGATAATCTTCATAGAAATCACTTTGAAATAGCTCCTAGGGCACCTTTGTAGTACTACCCCCATGGTAAGCTTATTTACATGCCATTACTAGTTTTGGGGCCACATGAGCAAGTGGATAGATAGTTTCTTTGGCGAGACTACTTCTTCAAATTTTCCTCACATTGTCTGTGGTTTGGTTGATTATAACCCTTTTTTGGAATTCATCTATGTCTATGTGCCCGAGGTTGGTACTTGAGACTATGTCCCAATCAGAAGCGACTATGGAGGTGATATCCACCCCTTGGAACTGGTATTTCATTTGTTCCTTCTCATCTTTTCCCCTCGATATCTTAGTAGTATTCTTTCCTTTCTCCTTCTCTATGGACACTCTAGATGATCCCATAGTCGATTCCATAAATCTTACAAACATGAATGTAGTAAGCATATTCATATGAAAAAGCATAGGAACCATTAGTGGAATTTTACAAAAATGAGGGTCAAATCAAGCAATACATCATTAGAGATGATAAAATTCATTAAAGCTCATCATTTAACACTCATTTGGACCAATTAAGGGAATGCAAGCTAAGGGATGCAGGTTTCCCTAGGCTAGGATCCATCAAAAGAAATCTAGAATGAAATTGAGTTGGGGTCACGGCAAACCACATGTGGCCACCCTCATCCAAATTTTTGCATTTGAAGTTTAGGGGTTGGTCATGGAATTAAGGCATTTGGGGTGTTGCGTAGTTAGCCATGAATTCATTTGAAAGCATTTGATTGATTGTTTTATCCATGCGGGAATAAGGCATGTGGGGACATCTAGGCTATTTATAGCTCTGCCATTCAATAATAACATTCAAGGGGAGGAAACCCACAAAGGGAATCCCGCACGGTGGGACTTGTAGGTGGTTTAGATGGCTTCAGTTTGATCATTAAGGTTTGGTCACTTGGGAACTTGCGGGAAAGGAGCTATGGAAGGGCATCACCAGAATGGAATTTAGGGATGACGAAAATGAGGCAAAAGCCTATAATAAGTGGCCCGCATCGATGGGTATGCAAAGGACTTCATCATTGGCTAAATTTTTTAAGGGATACTAGACGATGGAGGAAAGCTTGGGCTCCACCATACTGTAAAGGGCAGCTTAAGCATAGTCGTTAACAAACTGTGATTACATGATGGCGGGCCACAGGCGGCGGCCCACAATAGAATGTTCCCAAGGCAGTTTACTTGATTACTTTCACTAATAGCTTGAGGGGAAACAACATGGTTGGAGTTTGCAAGGTAGATGGATGTGGGTTGTCATCTATTTCACAAATAGTAGTGAGGGTGGAGCAGTCTACAGATGGACCCCCATAAGGCCTGGCCTACCAAGAAGGTTTAGACTTAGGTTTTTCTTTCTTTGAGTGAGCTTCAAATGACAATAATAATTGTGGGATCTATAGTATGGGTAAAGAAACCATCTCGGCCACTAACGATGGTATTTTGAAATGATGATGGTGGAAGACAAAATTTTTTGGGAAATGACTCTCAAAGGAGACCTTGGTGTTGACAGTTAAGTGGTCACAACCCTAGCGGGATCCATAGGGTAGAGCACAGGCGTTAGATAGTCATTCAGGAATAGAAAAGGTAATGCGAAGTCCCACCATGGGAAACTTACATGTGGAAGTCTGCAAGAGTAGACCCATAGTGACCCTAGGATTTTTCAATTCTCACTTAGTGTTTTCTGGTTTAAATGGTGGTGGCGAAGGGATGGTATTTACCCACATATGAGAACCCACCAAGGGTGAAGGACTCAAGTTTCACACTTAAAGATTTAAAATGTTAGATCTATAGTGAAGTGGGGTTTTCAGGTTGCAAGGGAATGAATGCATTGGTGAAGAATGGTGGCAAGGAGTTGAAGTTTTTCAAGGTCCTAAGGGGCTGAATTCGAACGATTTTTAAGGTTTTCTGAGATGGTTTGGTGCAAATTTTGATGTTCAATGGAATGCCAAGATGAGTTTTACAATTTACCTCAAGATTTTAATATTTTTTGAAAAACTTAATTTACAAGGATTCTTTGGAGGTGGTGGTGGCAAACATACCGATAGGTCCTAAAGAAAATGGTGGAGGAAACACTTGAAATCACCTAGAAGGTTGCGTGGGCATGAAGGCAATGGCAAGTGGTTGGAGCTCTTACAAATTTTTGACTGGATTAATGAAAATGATAGATTGAAAGACCTATTTATAGGGATCTTGGAATTAATGGCCTACATTAATTGCTCGTATGATAGCCGGTGAGGTAGTTTGGTGTAGTTTTCAAAAAGCACCAGAAATGGGAAAGTCAAAGCCCACAGTGTGGGCGGAACCTAGGTGATCGTTGTTTGACAGGTTTGCAAAAGGGGCAACAATGGAGGACATGTGACCCACCATGTGAGGGGATGTCTTGGGTTAGCCATTGGTAGAATGATGAAGATAAGGTACAAACCCGCCAGAGGAAACCCATAAGGGTGGACCTGCAACATGCAAAAGATGTTAGTTTTGAATGCAAAGGGAAAACTGCCAACAAAACTCCGTAGAAGCAAAGGACTTAGAAATTTTTTGGGTGGTGAACTTTTTTTAACTCAAGATGATAACTTTAGGACTCCTTGACCACTTGGAACTTGAAAACAAGGGCACAAAAAATGAGGTGAAGGAAAAAAGCAACCTGGCGAAGGTGCAAAAGAGAGGGTCTCTATTTTGAACAAGGCATGTTGTCTATAGGCACAAAAAGGATAAAAGTGTTTTGGGACTTGAGGAAGGACAAAGGACAAAGGAAAATTAGTTTCCCAGAAAAGTGGAAAATCAAAGGAAGATTCAAAGCAATAACAATCAATTCAAGAATCAAAGAAGAAAATCGAAAGGATTCGTATCCAACAACCTAATGCTCAAAGGTACTCATCTTTTAATGGAATTTATTTTTGATGCAACAAAATTTGTCAGAGGGCAATAGACCATAGGAGTAGAATGAATCAAAATAGAATAAATCAAAATTTTGGATTCTTTGCTGGATAATTTTTTGCTTGCAATAAGTATATACATAGAGCTACCGAGTGTAGAAGTTAGACAATGATGAGTTGATTTAATACTAGTAGAATGACTCAATATTTTCAAGGTTATTGTTATATATGTTATGATTTTTGAAATAAAGGTATTTAGTGCAAATCAAGATTAAATGCAAATCAATTTCATTGGAAACATGTGTTACACTTGCGACAAATCAAGACAAATTTCAAAATTTTGTAGAAACAAAAATGAGAAGAAAGCTCATTCAGATAAAACTAATAAAAATATGAATAAAATTGGTCCTACTAATGTTAAAAAGGAAATGGAGACATTTTGGAAGAAAAAGGAAGAATCTTAGAATAAGGATGAATCAAATGCATCTGCATCTACATCTAGTGCAGATACTTTTTCTAAAAACTAAACCCAACAATGGTTGTAGGGGGAGCATTGACTAAGAACTCTAACAAACCCCTAGAATAAGAAGTATCACATAAGGACACAAGGATATATGATGTAAAGTGTCATTCTGAAGATGTTGAAAAAGTTTCTAGTAGAAAATATGCAAAAATAGAGAATTGCATAGAATTTTAGGGTTTATAGTGTACTCTATAAAGGGTTTATCAACTTTTGAAGTTGGAATGCATTTAATTCAAAAATAGGGAAAAATTTGTACATAAAGTGAGAAGCTAAGTTGAATTAAATCACAATTTGCACAATTAGGAAGAAGCACAGTGAGTTGAAGAGTTTGAAAGTGATTTAGGGTAATTGGCATCAAACCCTAGTTTTCAACAAAGCTTGAAAATAAGGTATTATTGGAAAGTCTATGAAATGGATCTTGTGGGTGTGTTCTCACACATTTCAAATAATTTTCTACCCATTGAAAACACTAGAATGAACATTCATGGAAAATTAGAAGAATTCAACCACCAAGAACTTAGGGATTTATGAATGGAAGAATTGACAAGAGATGATCACTTTGTAAAGCCTTAATATGAAAACATAGTACGGAAGAAGCTAGATGTATGGAATTGGTTTCCTAAAATTTCAAATGAGATGGACTCAAATTCTTTTAGGATGGAACTTAGTAGGATGCATGATAAATTCATGTAGACAAGTGTAACAGAGTTAATCACCAAGGAAGTAATCCAAGCTGGAGTGGGTCTTTTTGCCACTAGACCCTTACCAGTCCTAAAAGCAGTGAAAAATGATGCAGTTATGAAGCTAACTGAAGCCACATTTGATGGGAGAACTCTAGCTACTAAACCTATCACAAACCCTACCATGAGATATGTTATGGTTATCATTGAACATAAAATGTACTTTACCAATGGAGAGAATTTTATGTCTACTACAACAATTCATACTACCTATCAAATGGTAGTGAATAGGAAGATTATGATCTATGTGAGTTGTTCCAAACTACAACTTATGGAGAATCTGAGCTTTATCAAGTCAAAGAAACACTCTTTTAAGTTTGGTATATTGGAAATTTGTTTGCTATTCTACTTTATGAGGGAATTATTAAGAAGGAAAAATATTATATAGGAATGCAACAAGCTAATTTCACATCAAATATTTGAACACCTACATAGTCTTGTAGATTTTAAAGCACAAACTAATGCTTTGACTGCATTCTTTGTAGTATTCTAGAATGGTATGCATGAAAGAGAATGAGTTCCTAGAAGCCTAGTGAAGAATTATGCAAATGAAGTAACTTTTCTTGTAAGCACAGATGAATGCATCATAGAAGTAGCTAAAACCATAACTCTTTGGATAGAACCTCTGGGATATGAGGTTGATGAAAAAATGTATGAGAGGTTCATTGAAATTTTGTCAAGAAGTCCAATGGATCCCTCTCTAACCGAACACTAAATTGATATTTTTATTTGAATAATAAAAAATGTTGAGGAATTCTTCCAAGAGAACTCATTCTCTAATTATGATATTGATCAATTAAAGGAAGCTCTTGATGAAAGGAAATCTTGATTACCTAAACTATCATCTGGACCTAGGAAATTTGGAAGAATATCTTCTACTACTACACCTTCTTCTAGTGTTGTTGCAACAAAAAAGGGAAATAAGAAAGAATATAGTACTCCTGCATTAGTCAGTGTAACTACCTCCACCAAACCAAGTACGCATGCTTCTAAAAGAAAGAACATCCCCCCTGTTGCACCATCTGTTACTCCTGCAAAATAAGAGTAAATAAAAAGGAAAACATGAAAAGAAACCTAAATGATGTTGTATAGGAAGAAATAGATCTTGTCCTACAATAAGAGATATAGTTGAAAATCAACAAAAGGAGCAGTACTTTATCTAGCAATGAAGAACTAGAAACCATAGTCAATATCTGAATAGATTAAGAGATAGGGGAAGAAGAAAATACTTTCAAAATCTATGTGCATGAGAAGAATAATGAAGAAGGCTCATCTAATCCCAAGGAGGACATGCTTACCTCTCCTCCAATAAGTGATCGACCATCTCTAAATCTAGGAGCCTCAGTGAATAATATGAGACTCTGAAGATCTTATGTTGACTACTAAGTTATTTGATGAAGTCAATAATTAAGATAAGTAAACTGTTATTATTCCATTC
>VDFB02000008.1:271552225-271594829 GCA_007258455.2 Sequoia sempervirens
TTCTTTAGTTGAAATGGTTTAAATTTTGGTGCTTTGGAAGTCATTTTATTAAGTTGCAGTGTATGGCAGAGTTGTTCGAGTATACTTCCAGAGTGTACATTTCTCAATTATAAGTTGTTGCGAAGGAGTTTGTTTTATTTTAGGGTTTTTATGGAATATTATAGGTTAAGTTAAGGTGACATTTTTTTTCCATGAGGTGTTGTTGGATCAAAGGAATTGTGTACTTAAAATTTAATAGTTTTTATATGGGTAACAACCAACCTTGGTGTTTACACTAATTGTGTTGGATATTTATTATTTGTAGAAGCATGTTGTAGTGTGGTGTTATAGTTTTGGGTCCTAAATAAGGTGTGGTGTGATCTTCTTTCACTTGTATCCACCATGGAAGCATTTTGGTACTGACCTAATTGAAATTTGTATGGTTGAGGTGCATAGCCTACCTTGGAGAATGGTTTTAAGGTTGAAGATGGTATAAGTAAGAGTTTAATTTTTAAAGGATGATGAGATACACAAGAAATATGTGAACTATGCATAGTGTAGAGTATTATAGTACAAATTTGAGAAGTGAAATGAGAGCTTTCATGTGTTAGATCATTGGATGCAGTGAGCAGAAGGTGTCTACAATTTTGTAGTTATGTTGTGAAGGTGTTGATGATATTATGGTGGATTTCTCTATTTCATTGAGATTGATTTATCTATGTACCATTCTTCTCTATCTTCTTTTATATTTTGGTAGTGAGACTTTTGGTAGTGATCCTTTCTTCTTTAGGTGGTGAGTCATTTGGTAGTGAGCCTTACTGTATTCGATGTTAATATTACTTTATATTATGAGATAAGCCTCACCATTTTTTTTCACATCTTGGGTTTTCCATGTAAACATTTTGTTCTCTTGTGCATGGTATTAATTTGTTTCATTTTTTGTTATTTTCCTTTCATCCTAAATCATAATTAAAGATTAAAGGTTAATAAAGTTAATGTGGATATGAATGTGTATGAGGGTTTTGAAGGTTTAAGCTACAGTTGATTCACCCCAGCTCTCAATTGTCTTGTGCATTCAAAATTATGGAGTATTATGCATTATACCACCAAAAAAGGGACACATTAATGAATTACAAGGCCACAACTTAGGTGATATCACACATAATAGCACCAATATAGGGGGACACCATGGAATATAGGGAAACACCATAGGGGATATCATGCATAATATCACCGCTAAAGGGGAACAACATTAATTGAATCCTTAGTAGATTCCACAATAGACAAGGGAATATCTCCCCTTACAATTTTGGTGTAATTGCTACACTAATATTTGAAGGAGATAATGGATGAAAAGGGAATACTTTAGAAAAAATACACAACTCATAATATTAGTTATCCTTTCTTCCCATATGTGTGGATAAGGATAACCATTATAGATATTATCATGTTGCTCCTTATTGATTAAATATGTTTACAAAAAATGTTTTTGTGCCCCTATGCATGACAATGAGCATCATATGACTTGATGAATGCCACATAGAAAGGATCAACACCATAATAAATAATTTATTATTTTTTATGGACCCAAATTGATGTCATACAATTGAATAGACCATTATATTTTTCCTTTTAAAACACAACACACATATATATAATTCTTAAAAATTTGATAATATGCACAAAAGGATTTATATATTTTCTTCTCATGAGGATGTGGTAGGGTGATTAATTCTACTCTTAAAAGTGTGCATAATGTATGCTCTACCTTGGATAAGGGATACAAAGTAGGAATGAGTCCATATCCAAATGTATAATGGGGTGGTGTTTGCATAGAGGGTGAAATGAATGTCTTATGCATAGGTGAAGGGTATTGGGTATGTGTAGGATCATGATGGGCCAAAAAGTGGCAATATGATAGGTATGTGGCTGACGACTATTTTCTTACCCAAAATTGATGAAACGAAAGGAGATTCTCAACTCTCCAATCGGCAAATTTGTTTTACTTTGAAAGAGACTACGCTCAAATTATGACTGGAAGTTCGATTCAGGGCCAAACATCTATAGCTTCCAGTCCGATATCACTTTTTGAATTCTCAACATGCATCACATCTCTATGCTTCTTGCATAATTATAGGATTGAAAAGAAAATTGAATTGGCGAGTTTTACCAAAAGGCAGGAAACATTGATAAGCGCTTCGGTACCGCGTTGCCCATAGCAGCATCATAATACTGAGGCCATTTTAGAAAAAAATTATTAAAAACATATGCATCTGATCGCAAATGAGTCTTTACTATATGCCCAAAATATTATAAAAAAAATATCACTTATTAGCACATATATCTTAAAGACACCTACTTCTTTTTTTTTCCCTAAATTTAAAAGCACTACATTTCGAAATTTCAAATTTTCACCAAAATAGATTTTTTCTTTTAAAAATATGTAGTTTAGAAACTACATTCAATTTTCTACAGATTCTATTCTTACATATTTTTTAAATAATATAGATAACTTATTCAAATTTTTACGTCAAGTTGCCTAACTCTGATTTTTTTGAATTTTTTGCCAGTTAAGGGCCTATTTTTTCCATGATGATCTTGCACATACCCTATTGATAACCAATTCATGTTGTAGAGGAATGTGATATATGTGTGAAGAGAGTCTATGTTTCATGCTTCTTGTTTGAATGAAATCCTTATTTAGAAAGGATTTTAAATCCTTTACCATAAATTTTTTCTTGATATATACACATATCACCAACTTCATGTGGAAAGAAAGTATCCATATTGGTATCAGAAAGAGAATTATTTTTGGGTAGATTCAATGGATGAGGAATGAATTGTATTTGAGTCCCTTTTTGATGGGATTGAAAAAAATAAACTAATGGTATGATAGATATTTTTTAATCTTGTTGAGGATAAGTATGTAAGTGTAACAATGGAAATAGGGTGCCCCACATTTGAGGGGATAGGGTTCCTACTACACATTTATTACACTCAAGGAAACCTTCAAGACCTCAATCTAAAGGTAGAAAGGGGGAAAGAGATATTTCAAACAAGTATCTTAGGGTGTGATTAAGGATTAAATGGGGGTTCACCGCCAAGCTAGGCCTTTCAAAGACAAGTAATATGCAATACCTAATGATCAAACCTAATGAAATATTCAAAACTTCGACAAATGACCTAGAAATGAATGCAAAATAGAACAAAAACCCAATAGTCAGAATGGTGCATTTGGAAATATGAATGTGCCTCGAATAAGCTCTGAAATCCTAAAAAATGTAAATTTTAGGGCACACTAGGACTCTTACGCCAGGCTGGGTGTATTAATCCAAAACTATGGTTTCTGAGCTGAAACAGGAATTTGGTAGTGTTGACTCAGGATCTTCAAAAATTTGAAAAATTTATTGTATTGGGACTCATACACCACTTGTGCCATATTAGTCCAATTCTACTTTTTTGAAAAGTAAAAGTCTAGATCTACTTTCCAATCTCCACTCTATCTTCTCAACCTGATTTATGTTGAATACATAAAATAATGAGAGAGGAGGTGAATAAGTATTCTACTAAACCAATTTATTACTAACCACCTAATTATTAAAATATATCTTGCCATAATTGTAAGTAAAAATATGGAAATGATCATAACATCACACAAATCATAGACACTAATATTTTTACATGGAAGAACTAGAATAGGAAAAAACACAGTGAGGATTTACTCACAATATATTGTAACTAGTTACAAAATATTACATGGCACACTGCCAAGACTCACTTTTGTTGAAAGGCTCATAGTCAAAGTACAAAAGATATGGATTGCCATCAAAATACAAAAAGATATGGCAAACTTCCATGAATATGAACTGAAAGGAATTTTGGATGATAGAAAATCCTACACTAGATTGTAGGTATACAATAACTATCATCAACTATCAAGAACTTGACACTATATCACTTTGTCGCACATCTCACATCATAACTTCTTATCATCTCTACTCTTTGTAGGTATATATATGTATCTTGTATGTATGTTCAATACAAGGATGTTTCATATATATGTACGATTACATCTTCATACATCAATTAGTTTGGCCTAATTGGATGTAAGCATGTTTAACTTGTAATATCTTGTTAGCTTCAAAACAAAAAATTCTTTGGAACTCAAATAGAAATATGCAAGATACAATTTAGGGGTATGTACAAGATCATCATGGAAAAAATAGGCCGTTAAGTGGCAACAAATTTAGAAAAATCGGAGTTAGGCAACTTGACATAAAAATTTGAATAAGTTATCTATATTATTTCAAAAATATGTAAGAACATAATCTGTAACAAATTGAATGTAGTTTCTAAACTACTAGGTTTATTTAAAAATAGTAATCTATTTTGTAAAATTTTGAAATTTCAATGTAGTAGTACTTAAATTTTAGGGAAAAAATAAGTAGGTGTCTGTCTGACCACCCTAACCACAATAATTTAATAATATTATTTTTTTATAATATTTTAGATATAAGTAAAGGACTCATGTCCCGATGTGATGCATATTTTTTTGTAATTTTTCTAAGTAAATAATTAATTATGATTTTTTTATTACAATTTTTTTTAAAAATAAAAACTTGTATGTCTGACCACCTTAACTTGATCAAAACTTCATGAAATTCATTTTTTTTAATCCTATATTATGTGAAGCATAAAATGTGATGCATGTTTCAGATTCAAAAAAAGTGATACCATTTGAAAGCTATAGAATTTTTTCAATTATCCTAATAATCGAGACTTTAGTCGTAATTCAAATAGAAAATGAATAATAATTATTTATGAAATTCAAAGTAAGGCATAATTTATATTGGTTGAAAGTTGAGAATCTCCTTTAAAAAATCTTTTCATTTCATCATTTTTGGGTAAAAAAGAAAGTCGTCAGCCACATACCCATCATATCACCACTTTTTGGCCCATTATGATCTTGCACATACCCTTAGGTCAACCTAGACTAAAAGGGAACACATTAAGCCTTCATGAAACATGCATCGTATGTAAAAGTTAGCTAGAGGAAAATCATACCAAAAACTGCAAGCCAAACTTTAAACATTTATAACTTTCAACTTATTCAACAAAAATTGTTGAGTTCTTGACGAAAATTGCATCTAAGGCCCTTCATAAACATATCAAAATCATATGAGATGATATTCACTTTAGAATTATTCCAGATCAACATAGTTTACTAGATGAGTAGATAATTAGACACCAAAAATATTTGGCATCATTGACAACAAAGACAAAGTTCCAAAGGTCTCCTTCATTCTTCCAACATTCTCACACTTCTTCATTGATGGAAACATGTGCCAAAAATGAAGCTTACTTCAAAACCAAAATTTTAAGACCAAAATTGTGCGACATAAAAAATTTATTGAACTCCCCCTTACAAAACTATTAAACTATTTTTAAAACCAAACCAAAATATTATTTACACTAAACCTTCTCCACATAGAACCTTCTCCCCCTTTGACATCAAGGAAAAAGGGTAAGGAAAATAAAAATAATCAAGAGCTAGGGGCACCTTGTAATTCCTTGAGAATTTCTTCCCAAGTAGGTTTACCATTATCCCAAATCCCTTTATCGCCTGATAAGAGATTTATGCAACGATTCAAATTCCACTAAAAAATCTTCTCCTTCTTTTGGAGTGGATAGAATGATGTTCATCTTCTCCAGTTTTCATGCATCTACCAAGGAACTTGATGTGAAGATATGTTTGGAAATTACCACATCTCCAAGCTACCCAAAGCACCTTATTGCATATTATTTTTTCCTTTGCAGAATGAAGAACTTGTTCTGAAGGTCTACAATAGAAGTCCAACCAATGTATTTTCTATCATCTGCAACTTTGTAGACTCCAAAGGCATCAACAAGTTGAGAATCAATTGATTCCATTAAGTCCTTAATGCCTTGAGTGGAATTATGCCACTACATGTAGTAAGAAAATAATAACTGAACTTCCTCATCACAATCCACTTTTCTTAGAATTTTTAATAATTTATCATGAACAATTGCACACTTATCTTATAGACTGAATAGTATTTTCTCTAGAAGACTTGTCTCCACCACTTTCACAGTCTATACCTTGACGTTAGAGCCATATATTCCTTGATAAAATCAATTGCACACTTTAGGTTCTCAATCAGTGCTAAAGAATCATTAGTGTTGACATTGGGGGATGTCTCTTATGAAGCTTTAATAGCTTCATTTATCAATTCATTTCCATTATGATATTTTTTAGTAGTTTCCTATGTAACAGAGTTGAGAAAAGTACCAAAAATATTTATTTTCTCAGTTGGTGCAATCTTAGTCAAACGTACATAACCTAGATGTGATGGTCATTTAATTAACTGAGGTGGTATCACAAGGTGAAGTGTTGTTTTCCTTGTTACACAACCTTTGAGAATGCTTCTAGATTATTCTATGATTGGATTTGGTGGATTAGTAGCTTTGGCATTCTCTTCTTCATTTCTTTCATCTTGAGTGGCTTTCTTGACTTTCGCTTCCTTCTTTTCTTCTTCTTTCTTCTCTTCCTTTTCTTCTTCTTTTGCTATTTCCTTTTCTTCTTCAGAGGATTTTCTAGAATGTTTATCTTTGTTTTCTTTCTCCTTCTTATCCTCATCATCCTTTTCATCATTTCTCTTTTTATCCTTACTTTCTTCATCTTTATCTTTATCTTTATCTTTTTCACCATTATTTCAAATAGATTCATGGCGTTTTGTTGAATACCCAAGATACTGAGGGTTGTTTAACCAGTATCTTCTTAAACTTATTGAACAAATACCATCCAATTACTCCAATGCATATAATAGTAAAGATGAGAAAAAGAATTAATAGAACATAAGAGCACACAACACATGAACATAATTTTTATGTGGAAAACCCAAAATGGGAAAAACCATGGTGAGGATTAGCTCACAATATAGTATAACTAATTATAAGATATCACAAAGGGTGACTTACTATCCAAAATTGGAGGCTCACTACCTACGAAAGATACAATAACCAAATGTCTTACAACTAGAATATGAACTAATAAAGTTACACCTAAGAAGTGTAGATTCAATTCCTTTGATGCTCAGTAAACTAACTTTACACACTTCATCATTTTTGCATGTGTATCTCTTTTTGCACTTCACTCCTCTTTTCGACTACACACCAGCAATCCCAAAACTATCCAATATATAGCTTATTCATCTGCAAGCATCAATTAGGTTAGCCTAATTAGATGCAACCCTTATTCACCAAAAAGATAACTATCAAGATCAAGCATGTAAAAAATATTTCAAAAAACATTCGAAGTATGTAGCACTCTACAACATGTCAGCATGGAGCAATGATAGGTCACACGTACATACACAACAAAAAATTAATCCATTAGAACATTAGCAATACATTAGGTTGGCCAGAGATAGACCTAATAGAAAAATGTAACAACAAAGTAATGCCAACTCTCCATACGAGCACTTGTGCACACGAGATTCTAAACATACAAGCTTCCAACATCCAAAAAATGATTCCCAAAACTATAAGCAAAGATAATCATTTTTATTACCTTTGGTCCACAATCCTCTGCTGATTATTATCATTGCTTGCAGTATTGGGAATTGGTTTTTGGATGTTGGAAGCTTGTATGTTCAAAATCTCATGTGCACAGGTGCTTGTATGGAGAGTTGGCATTACTCTATTAAATTTTTCTATTAGGTCTATCTCTGACCAACCTAATGTATTGTTGATGTTGTAATGGATTAATTTTTTGTTGCAGATGTATGTGTGACCTATCTTTGGTCTGTACTAACATGTTGTGGTGTGCTACACACCTGGAATGTTTTTGGAAAGATTTTGTACATGCTTGAAGCTGACAATAATATTTTTGGTGAATAAGGGTTGCATATAATTAAGCCAACCTAATTGATGTTTGTGGATGAATCAACTATATATATATTAGATAATTTTGAGATTGCTGGTGTGTAGTAAAAAAGAGGAGTGAATTGCAAAGAGAGATAAGAATGTGAAAATGATGAAGTGTGTAAAGTTAGTTTATTGAGCATCAAAGGAACTAAGTCTGCACTTGTTAGGTGTAACTTTATCAGTTCATATTCTGGTTGTAAGCCATTTTGTTATTGTATCTTTTTTAGGTAGTGAGCCTCCCATTTTGGATAGTGAGTCCTAGTAGTGAGCCACCCTTTGCAATATCTTATAACTAGTTATACTACATTGTGGGCAAATCCTTACTGTGATTTTTCCTATTTTGGGTTTTCCATGGAAAAATCTTGGTGTTCATGTGTTGTGTGCTCTTATGTTCTATTAGTACTCTTGCTCATTTTTATTGTTATATGCATTAGAGTAATTTGATTGTGTTTATTCAATAAGTTTAAGAAGATACTGATTCATCCCCCCTCTTAGTATATTGGGTATTCAACATGTTTGTCTAGTTCATTACCGGTATCATCTTTGTGTTGATCTTGTCTATTTTCTGGTTGTTTCCTTTGCATCATTCAAAGGGGTAGGTGTCTCTGAAACATCATGGATTTCACCAACAATTTCAAAAATTGGATGATCCATTGCCTCTATGACATTAACGTGCTCATATGCCTAAGCTATATGGGATGAAGAATTGGTTCTAGTCCCATAATTCCTTTCCAAATTTCTGATTGTGTCTAGAGTTTCTTGTCTTACCTTTTCTCTCTCTTAGTCATAAGCATGTTGACTCTTTGTTTGACTCTAGATGGAGTAGAAAATTATTTTAATAGATTAGGAGCCTATTATTGAGATAAAGAGGATCCATAAGAAATCAAGGAATCATTTTTCATCTTGTAATCAACATTTATAGCTTCTTTCCTTTTTTGTACTAACACTTTCTATACATTATTAGTCACTTTCTTTTAGATAGTTTACAGACTCACATTGCAAATAACTATATAGTGAAGGAATGGAACAATAACAGTTTACTTATCTTAATTATTGACTTTATCAAATAACTTAGTAGTCAACATAAGATCTTCAGAGTCTCATATTATTCACTGAGGCTCCTAGATTTAGAGATGGTCGATCACTTATTGGAGGAGAGGTAAGCATGTCCTCCTTGGGCTTAGATGAGCCTTCTTCATTCTTCTTCTCATGCACATATATTTTGAAAGTATTTTCTTCTTCCCCTATCTCTTCATCTATTCATATATTGATTATGGTTTCTACTTATTCATTGCTAGATAAAGTACTGCTCCTTTTATTCATTTTCGACTATTTCTCTTCTTGTAGGACAAGATCTATTTCTTCCTATACAACATCATTTAGGTTTCTTTTCATGTTTTCCTTTCTATTTACTCTTATTTTGCAGGAGTAACAGATGGTGCAATAGGGGGGATGTTCTTTCTTTTAGAAGCATGGGTACTTGGTTTGGTGGAGGTAGTTACACTGACTGATGCAGGAGTACTATGTTCTTTCTTATTTCCCTTTTTTGTTGCAGCAACACTAGAAGAAGGTGTAGTAGTAGAAGATATTCTTCCAGATTTCCTAGGTCCAGATGATAGTTTAGCTAATCTATATTTCCTTTCATCAAGACATTTCTTTAATTGATCAATATCATAATTAGAGAATAAGTTCTCTTGGAAGAATTCCTCAACATTTTTTATCGTTCGAATAAAAAAATTAGTTTAGTGTTCGGTTAGAGAGGGATCCATTGGAATTCTTGACAAAATTTCAATGAACCTCTCATCCATTTTTTCATGAACCTCATATCCCATAGGTTCTATCCAAAGAGTTATGGTTTTAGCTACTTCTATGATGCATTCATCTGTGCTTACAAGAAAAGTTACTTCATTTGCATAATTCTTCACTAGGCTTCTAGGAACCCTTTCTCTTTCATGCATACCATTCTAGAATACTACAAAGAATGTAGTCAAAGCATTAGTTTGTGCTTTAAAATCTCCAAGACTATGTAGGTGTTCAAATATTTGATGTGAAATTAGCTTGTTGCACTCCTATATAATATTTTTCCTTCTCAGTAATTCCCTCATAAATTAGAATAGAAAACAAATTGCCAATATACCAAACTTAAAAGAGTGTTTCTTTGACTCAATAAAGCTCAGATTCTCCATAAGTTGCAATTTGGAGCAACTCACATAGATCATAATCTCTCCTATTCACTACCATTTGATAGGTAGTATGAATTGTTGTAGTAGACATAAAATTCCCTCCATTGGTAAAGTACATTTTATGTTCAATGATAATCACAACATATCTCATGGTAGGGTTTGTGATAGGTTTAGTAGTTAGAGTTCTCCCATCAAATGTGGCTTCAGTTAGCTTCATAACTACATCATTTTTCACTGCTTTTAGGACTAGTAAGGGTCCAGTGGCAAAAAGACCCATTACAGCTTGGATTACTTCCTTGGTGATTAAATCGGTTACACTTGTCCACATGAATTTATCATGCATCCTACTAAGTGCCATCCTAAAAAAAATTGAGTCCATCTCATTTGAAATGTTAGGAAACCAATTCCATACATCCAGCTTCTTTCGTACTATGTTTTCATATTAAGGCTTTACAAAGTGATCATCTCTTGTCAATTCTTCCATCCATAAATCCCTAAGTTCTTGGTGGTTGAATTCTTCTAATTTTCCATGAATGTTCATTCTAGTGTTTTTAATGGATAGAAAATTATTTGAAATGTGTGAGAAAACACCCACAAGATCCATTTCATAGACTTTCCAATAATACCTTATTTTCAAGCTTTGTTGAAAACTAGGGTTTGATGCCAATTACCCTGAATCACTTTCAAACTCTTCAACTCACTGTGCTTCTTCCTAACTATGCAAATTGTGATTTAATTCAACTTAGCTTCTCACTTTATGCCATACAAATTTTTCCCTATTTTTGAATTAAATGCATTCCAACTTCAAAAGTTGATAAACCCTTTATAGAGTACACTATAAACCCTAAAATTCTATGCAATTCTCTATTTTTGCATATTTTCTACTAGAAACTTCTTCAACATCTTCAGAATGACACTTTACATCATATATCCTTGTGTCCTTATGTGATACTTCTTATTCTATGGGTTTGTTAGAGTTCTTAGTGAATGCTCCCCCTACAACCATTGTTGGGTTTAGTTTTTAGAAAAAGTATCTGCACTAGATGCAGATGCAGATGCATTTGATTCATCCTTATTCTAAGGTTCTTCCTTTTTCTTCCAAAATTTCTCCATTTCCTTTTTAACATCAGTAGGACCAATTTTATTCATAGTTTTATTAGTTTTATCTGAATGAGCTTTCTTCTCATTTTTGTTTCTACAAAATTTTGAAATTTGTCTTGATTTGTCGCAAGTGTAACACACATTTTTCTAAGCAAATTGATTTGCATTTAATCTTTATTTGCACTAAATACCTTTATTTCCAAAATGATAACATAAATAACAATAACCTTGAAAATATTGAGTCATTCTACTAGTATTAAATCAACTCATCATTGTCTAACTTCTACACTTGGTAGCTCTATGTATATACTTATTGCAAGCAAAGAATTGTCCAACAAAGAATCCAAAATTTTGATTTATTATATTTTGATTCATTCTACTCCTATGGTCTATTGCCCTATGACAAATTTTGTTGCATCAAAAATAAATTCCATTAAAAGATGAGTACCTTTGAGCATTAGGTTGTTGGATACAAATCCTTTCGATTTTCTTCTTTGATTCTTGAATTGATTGTTATTGCTTTGAATCTTCCTTTGATTTTCCACTTTGTTGGGAAACTAATTTTCCTTTTTCCTTTGTCCTTCCTCAAGTCCCAAAACACTTTTATCCTTATTGTGCCTATAGACCACATGCCTTGTTCAGAACGGAGACCCTCTCTTTTGCACCTTCGCCAGGTTGCTTTTTTCCTTCACCTCATTTTTTGTGCCCTTGTTTTCAAGTTCCAAGTGGTCGAGGAGTCCTAAAGTTATCATCTTGAGTTGAAAAAATTTCACCACCCAAAAATTTTCTAAGTCCTTTTCTTCTATAGAGTTTTGTTGCTAGTTTTCCCTTTGTATTCAAAACTAACATATTTTGCATGTTGCAGGTCCACCCTTATGGGTTTCCTCTGGTGGGTTTGTACCTTATCTTTGTCATTCTACCAAAGGCTTACCCAAGACATCCCCTCACATGGTAGGTCCCATGTCCTCCATTGCTGCCCCTTTTGCAAACCTATCAAACAACAATCACCTAGGTTCCGCCCACACTGTGGGCTTTGACTTTCGCATTTCTAGTGCTTTTTGAAAAATACACCAAACTACCTCGCCAGCTGTCATACAAGCAATTAATGTAGGCCATTAATTCCAATATCCCTATAAATAGGTCTTTCAACCTATCATTTTCATTGATCTAGTCAAAAATTTGTAAGAGCTCCAACCAGCTACCATTGCCTTCATGCCTGCACAACCTTCTAAGTGATTTCAAGTGTTTCCTCCACCATTTGCTTCAGGACCTATAGGTATGTTTGCCACCACCACCTCAAAAGAATCCTTGTAAATTAAGTTTTTGAAAAAATATTAAAATCTCAAGGTAAATTGTAAAACTCATCTTGGCATTCCATTGAACATCAAAATCTGCACCAACCCATCTTAGAAAACCTTGAACATCATTTGAATTCAGCCTCTTAGGACCTTGAAAAACTTCAACTCCTTGCCACCATTCTTCACCAACGCATTCATTCCCTTGCAACCTAAAAACCCCTCTTCACTACAGATCTAATGTTTTAAATCTTTAAGTGTGAAACTTGAGGCCTTCACCCTTGGTGGGTTCTCATATGTGGGTAAATGCCATCCCTTCGCCACCACCATTTAAACCAAAAAATACTAAGTGAGAAATGAAAAATCCTAAGGTCACTACGGGTCTACTCTTGCAAACTTCCACATGTGGGTTTCCCATGGCGGGACTTCGCATTACCTTTTCTATTCCTGAATGACTATCCAACACCGGTGCTCTACCCTATGGATCCTGCTAGGGTTGCGACCACTTAACTGTTAATGCCAAGGTCTCCTTTGAGAGTCATTTCCCAAAAAAAATTGTCCTCCCACCATCGTCATTTCAAAATACCATCGTTAGTTGCTGAGATGGTTTATTTACCCATATTACAGATCCCACGATTATTATTGTCATTTGAAGCTCACTCAAAGAAAGAAAAACCTAAGTCTAAACCTTCTTGGTAGGCCAGGCCTTGTGGGGGTCCATCTGCTGACCGCTCCACCCTCACTACTATTTGTGAAATAGATGACAACCCACATCCATCTACCTTGAAAACTCCAACCATGTTGTTTCCCATCAAGCTATTAGTGAAAATAATCAATTAAAGTGCCTTGGGAACATTCTATTGTGGGCCACCGCTTGCGGCCTACCATCATGTAATCACAGTTTGTTAATGACTATGCTTAAGCTGCCCTTTACAGTATGGTGGAGCCCAAGCTTTCCTCCACCGTCCAGTATCCCTTAAAAAAATTAGCCAATGATGAAGTCCTTTGCATACCCATCGATGCGGGCCACTTATTACAGGATTTTGCCTCATTTTCGTCATCCCTAAATGCCATTCTGATGATGCCCTTCCATAGCTCCTTGCCCACAAGTTCCCAAGTGACCAAACCTTAATGATCAAACTGAAGCCATCTGAACCACCTACAAGTCCCACCATGCAGGATTCCCTTTGCGGGTTTCCTCCCCTTGAATGCTATTATTGAATGGTAGAGCTATAAATAGCCTAGATGTCCCCACATGCCTTATTCCTGCATGGATAAAACAATCAATCAAATGATTTCAAATGAATTCATGGCTAACTGCGCAACACCCCAAATGCCTTAATTCCATGATCGACCTGTGAACTTCAAATGCAAAAATTTGGATGAGGGTAGCCGCATGTGGTTTTCCATGACCCCAACTCAATTTCATTATGGATTTCTTTTGATGGCTCCTAGCCTAGGGAAACCTGCATCCCTTAGCTTGCATTCCCTTAATTGGTCTGAATGAGTGTTAAATGATGAGATTTAATGAATTTTATGATCTCTAATGATGGACTGCTTGATTTGACCCTCATTTTTGTAAGATTCCACTAACGCTTCCTATGCTTTTTCATATGAATATGCTTACTACATTCATGTTTGTAGGATTTATGGAATCAACTATGGGATCATCTAGAGTGTCCATAGAGAAGGAGAAAGGAAAGAATCTTGACTACTAAGATACCGAGGGGAAAAGATGAGAAGGAACAAATGAAATACCAGTTCCAAGGGGTGGATATCACCTCCATAGTCACTTCTGATTGGGACATAGTCTCAGGTACCAACCTCAGGCACATAGACATAGATGAATTCCAAAAAAGGGTTATAATCAACCAAACCATTGACAATGTGAGGAAAATCTGAAGTAGTCTCACCAAAGAAACTAGCTATCCACTTGCTCATGTGGCCCCAAAACTAGTAATGGCCTGTAAATAAGCTTACCATGGGGGCAGCCAGAAAATCATTGATCGTGAGGGTAGGGTATTAGCTGATTTGTCAACAAAGTCCATAGGCGAAACATTTCATATTCTCACATTCGAACCTATGGAAGAAACAAAGAAGGGGTATGTAGAGAATATGTGGAAAGTAGACCCCCAAGGTTGTAAGAAGTTGATCAACCAACACTAGTGGAAAGAAAAGAGGGGTAGTACAACAAAGGTGCCCTAGGAGCTATTTCAAAGTGATTTATGTGAAGATTATCATGACCTAGTGACCTTGTTGAGTTGGGTGATGGGTATCCCCATTGTTGCCTACTTCCAAGAGTGGATGTTCTATTTTATCAAGGAAATTATCCATGGAAAAAAAGTTCCATTAGGCTAAAATGATCAATGACAATTTTCGTAATCAGTTCATAACTGTAAAGAATACATCTCAATTTTACATGACTTATTACTTGGTGTACCTCCTGGCAAAGCCCTTCCCTTACAAAGGCTTATTTATTGAAAAGAGTCTGAATCTAGGAAGGGAAATCAAAGGTGTATAATAGATACCTATAGGTACAATACCAAAACCTCAAGGAGGAGTATCATAGAGTAAATGATTCCTTTATTGGGTATATCATCAAACTTCTGGGAGAGGATTTCAAAAGATGAGTTTCACACAGTGCTTGTGCGTTTCTCCATAGATTCACGTACTTGTTTATACAAGTCCCAAAATTTACTTACATTAGAATAGAAGGCTTCTCTAGAAGGCCCTAAAAGCTACCTTGGTACCCTAATGATAGGATGATCATACTCGAAGTCTCCAAGTAGTTGTAAAATTCTCACACTCTATTGAGTGATAAACACCAAGCAAGAATACCCTACCCTCTCACCTTTAGTCAAGTCATGTATGTTATTCCTATGGCCCAATGCGTGGAATACTCAGAGAATGAAATAATGGAGTATCATTTGGACCTCCACTTAGCTAGACCTAGCATGGATCCCTACAAAAAACTAAAGAAGTTTGTTGGAAAACAATATGCCCATCTACCCCATATTGAACACTTTTGGGATAATTTCCAAGATGATAAGGAGTTGTGCATGAGGAAATACATGCATATGACCACTCACTTTTTGAAATCAATCAATCTATTCTCGGTACCCAACTAGGTTGTGGAGGAAGATGACACCATTCTAGATCCAAGATTTGATGTTGTGTCTAACTTGCCACTACCACTGATAGACTAGGATAAGGAGGAGGTCAATGACCTCGATATTGTAAACAAGATAGTAAAGAATAAAATGAGGTAATGGGTTGATCCTCGAATTACTCAATTGAAGCTGCAAGGAGTTACACTAACATATGGTGAACTTGAAGATGAACTTGAGAGTAAGATTGATAGTGGGGTAGTTGTCGCCCCAACTAAGGAAACCCCAAAATCTCCTCTAGTAACACGTTTGAGGAAAACAAGGGAAGTATTGCAATGACAACCTAATCCTAAGGTATACTCAAGGATGACTATAGAAGGGGAGTCCTCCAAAAATGGAAAGAAGTAAGGAGGGTTTACTAAGATGCCAACAATTGAAGAGGACCCACAACATGAAGGAGAGGAAGAGGCTGAGCTCCCATAGTCATCACCTATCACCTTTGCTCCTACCATTGCTGCCACCATTGCTACTCCACCTCGTACATTTCAAGCACTATTCGTCTCATCCTTGCCTATCATGGACATCTCTGTCCACCTTGCTTCCACCTCACCAACAACCCCAATTATGGCATAGAATTCTTCCTCTACCACAACCTCTCTACTATCATCCTCCTCACTATCTCCCTTTGCTACAATACCCTCAATTGCCACAACTACTATGCCTTCTCTTACCCTACTAGAAGCTTGTGCAAGGCATATGCAAAATATACCCATTGAACTCTCTGGGGTGTTGATGAATCATGTCATATAAGCTGCAATGGCTCATGCTATTGCTCGCTTCACCGTTCCCCCTCTAATAGAGCCACCAAACATGAAGGCCACCATGTAGATATTAGAAGAGATAGAAAGATTTCAAAGAGAGGTTTCCAAGGGAATAGCTGAGGAGTTTGAGGATCCTTTTATGGATGATTATTACGAGAACCTTGAAGGCAGGATGAATGTAACTATAGATGAGGTAGCATATACAGATGAGGAGTCATACTCTTTAGAGGAGGACGCAGAGGAACTCATTGAAAAGTATATAATTTAAACCTCAGATTAAGAGTTTGAAGAGGAGTTGTCCAAATATCTCAAAGATGTTGGCGAAGAGGTTGAACTTGAAAAGCAACCCTTCAAGGAAAGGATGGCATTGATGATGATATGGAAATTCTAGAAGAGACTCCATTGGTTGGGAAAGATAAAGGCTCCATTTAAGATGTGGAGGTCCTCCTTGAAAAGGAAGGAGAAAAGGAACTTGAAATGGAACAAGAAGAAGTTGAGCCTAAACAGATTCCCAAGCTAGAACATCAAAAATGATTGAGAAAAAAGTGGAAAAGACACCGCAAATAGAGGGTGTCACTGAGGAGAACATAGCCACAATTGAGCTAGATACAAAAAGGGCTATACTGATTCAGGAATTGGATGAAGAGGAAGAATTAATAGAGCAAGAATCCCCAAGTCATGAGGAGAAATAGCTCCAACTTGAACAAAGAGTGGAAGGTGATCATGAATCACCAAAAGGGGAGTCTCAAATGCCCAACTGGTTGTAGAAGCAACTATAGAAGAAATCCCCCATCCTCATTGATCCAAAGACTAGACCCAAGACTATCATGTCATGAGAACAAACAAAGAAAATGAAAGAAAATAATTTGAGATTCCATTCCCATATTCCAATTGATGCATCTGGATCAAGGACTATGGAAATTTCCACCCTGGTGATGGACAAAGGAGAGGGGGTCAGTTACAATATTTCCACCATTGACTTAGGTCCTGTCATAAGAGAACACAAGATTCATCAACTCTATGGGTCAGTGGAAACAATCATCTAATAGATGAATAAGGATCAATCTTCCAAGGAAGAGATGAAAGAATAAGTGGAAAATGTCACTGCCTACTTTCAACAATGGATGTCCACTAAGGAAACTCCCACTACATCGTCTGCACCTTAGCTTCTTTCCCAATATGAGCTCACTAAGATGGAGAAAATGAACAACTAGACCAAGGCTACTGCAGATTAGTTCTGGCGAGTATTATACAATGGTGATATGGGCATATGACACACTGCTCGGATGATAAATAAGTTTTGAGATATGAAAAATTATCTTATAGACACCAAAAGGACATGTCATAGATTCATTGAGCTCTATAGGATTACATATCCTAAGGTTGAAAGAATCCTTAAGCTTCCAGAAGGGACATGGGAAAAGGAATTGGTGCTAGTTAAAGATAATCACTGGCTCATAGAAATCGAGTGAATGGGCCTCGATCATAGAAAGGAGCTACTAGAAAAATTCTTACATGATATTGAGCTCGACCTCCAATGGGTCACAAAGAATTATACCAACAATGAAGATTATTTGAAGATGTTGACTAACTATCACATGCTCGCTCTAGAATTGGACCCCAAAAAGATCAAGCCACTCTTCCACAAGAATATGGAACAAAGGCCAGTTGATGTATTGTCACCATATTTCATGGATTTTTCAGCAAGGGTATTCTTCCAATAATAATAGATTATCAAGGATACACCCAAATACACAAAACATTGGGAATAGATCATGGAGAGGTTCATGAAACTTACATTTTAGAATCTCCAATTGGATATCTTGGAATGGGATAAGCTTCAGGTGTTGATTGGTAAATTTTTGGAGTACACCAATATTCAGAAGAATGAGGGAAATCCTATAATAGATTATGAGTTCCTAGTAGTATAGCTATAGCCAAAGGGTAGGTCACTAGAAGACAAAATTGCTACAGTGCTAGGGTAGTTAAATGACAAAATAGGCTACAAGACAAAATAGACAAGAGGACAAAAAATCCTATTTTAAATTTTGAAATATTGGGGTTAATTGAAACCCCAACTTATAATGAATCTTGGCCACATAAAGTAAATCAATCCTAGACATTCATTTGGGCTTTGGAAAACTATAAATAGGGGGTATCCTTTCATTTTCAAAGAGAGAGTTGAGTTATTGTAAAGACATGCTGCAAAAAATTTAATAGAATTTCATTGCTTTGGTGGATTCTTGTGTGTCTCACATGTTGCATGTTTCTTCTACTCATATTTGATAGATTTATATTTCTTTAGTGCTCTATTCTAATTGTTTTCAAGTTTTTTTAGTAGATTAGTGGATGTTCTTCATTGGTCGTAAAGAATGCTATTGTGTTGATGCTTTCCATGTTCACATTTTTTGCTAGTTAATGATGATGAACAAAAATGTAAAGATAGTATGAACACTAATTCATTGTTGCACTTAAATTTCATCTTTTATTCATGATTTATGGTGAATGAATAGCTAAAAATCTATAGACCTAAAAAGATAGCACTAGTTTCATGATACTGTGTCTTTTGGTTAAGTGGAACTTAGTTGTAGGAAGGTTTTCCATTGTAGCATCATCCATTATCATTGTTCATCGATAGTTGCAATTCTAGGAACTCTTACCTCCCTTTTCCCTTTTGACCTTTCTTTGAAATATTAGTTTAGGAAAAGTTCCAACATCATTGTAAAGGAAAATCTGATGTCCCACATGGAGTTTTAGACTACTATTTTGAACTTGCAGCAATGGCACATCACTCTTGAAATCTTAGAAACTCCATTGGAAGATCCAATCTCCTTCCAACTTAACAATTTTCTATGCCCCTTATGATTACCAAAAAATCACATCAATCCACTGAGTTTTTTTTGCATGTCATGACCTAACACCCAAGAGACCCTGGGGTAATTTTCTATAACTTTATTATAGGAAGTTTCCTTTTAAGAGAGGTAGTGCACTAGTGTATTTCTTGTGTTCAGAGGTGAAAAAAAACCCTTCAACAATCCTTAGCTAGTTCTTAAAAAGTAATCAATTCATAAATATTTTTGGTTCTTGTTTAGAATTTATCTTCATGGGCTCTTACCTTCACTAGGTCAAATCTTAGTGTAACAAACTTCATGTTCAAGCTTTGTGCATTCACTAATTTTTTTCTAGATTTTAGTTTTCTAACATTCTTCAATCCTTTTTCTTTTCTTCCATTTGCACCTTTAGTCTGGTGGTGTCTTCATTAGCTTTCTTCAACTGATCACTGGCTTCTATATTCCTTTCTTTGAACTTCTTGATTTGTTCTCTTAATTTTTGGATGCATTCATTTGCTTCTATCAAGTTTTTCTTCAAATATTCTTTGTCATCTTCACTTTTATCTAGATCCTTAAGAGAAGCATTCCTCGGTTGCAGAGATCTCTTTTGGAGGAATAGGATGCATTTTATTAGCCATGTGTTCAAACTTCAAGATCTTCCTCAAGCTGTTAAGATTCTTAAAAGTAACCAAGCTTTCATACCAATTGTTTAACATGCAAAATATTGAGAGGGTGGTGACTAAGTATTCGACTAAACAAATTGATTACTAACCATCCAATTATTAAAATATACCTTGTCATAGTTGTAAGTAAAAACATGGAAATGAACATAACATCACACAACTCATAGAAACCAATATTTTTATGTGGAAAACCCAGAATGGGAAAACCACAGTGAGGATTAACTCACAATATATTGCAACCAATTAAAAAATATTAGATGACACATTGCTAGGACTCATTTTCCTTGAAAGGCTCATAACTAGAGTACAAACGATATGGCTTGCTGCCATAATACAAAAAGATATGGATCACTTCCAAGAATATGAACTGAGTGGAATGCAGCTTATGTGTGTTGAGTATAGTTCTAATTAAGCTCTAGAAAATAGGAAATCTTGCACCAAAGTGAAGGTATACAACAACTATCATCAAATATCAAGGACTTCACACTATTATATGCATGATTACATCTTCATACATTAATTAGGTTAGCCTAATTGGATGTAAGCATGTTTAACTCAAAATATCTTATTGGCTTCAGAACATAAACTTCTTTGTTTCTCAAAGGAAAATATGCAATAAACAATTTAGGTCGGCCTAGACCTAAAAGGGAACACATTAAACCTTCATAAAGCATGCACTATATGTGCAAGTCAGCCAAAGCAAAATCATACCAAAAATTGTAAGCCAAAATTCTAACATTTATAACTTTCAAGTTATTCAACCAAAATTATTGAGTTCCTAACCAAAGATGCATCTAAAACCCTTTGAGAAACATATAAAAATCATATGAGCTAATATTCACTTCACAATGATTTTAGACCAAATTATCGGATCAACATAGTTTACCAGATGGGCACATAATTAGACACCAAATAATGTCAACATCAATGACAACAAAGACAACGATCTAGATCTCTCCTTCTTCATTCTTCCAACAATTTTTAGATCTAAACCTGTAAATAGACCTACAAAATAGAATATAGTTTTGATTTTATTATTGAGGGATTACCTTGGTCAAACCCCTATTTTGGTATTTAAACCTTGATAGAAACAATGGATCTTGAAAGTAAATGTGCATAAAACCTCAATCTTAAGTGTCTCTAAGATTAGGAAATTTGAAATGTAATGCAACCCTTTTCTAATGTGATAGAATGAGATGCATGAATGAAGCATGAAGATGAATGACTTACTTTGGGAGATACCTAATCACCCTAATTAGCCATAATAAGACACATACCTTCCTTAGGATAAAAGTAGAATGATGATGGATGATGGAATCACTTAGGAAACAAGTCAATAGGCTTGTCTTGATGGCTAGTTGCATCACTCCAACCTAGAATCCATCATGATTCACCATAGGAAATCATAATCAATCCTTGATAATGCTATATCTTGAGTGAAGGTGAGATTGAAGACCTACAAAAACACAATTATGTTGCTCCAAGACTTCAACCTTTCTTTCTCATGAAAACTTGTAGATATTTCTTGAAGACTCTTGCTTGAAACTCTAGAATGAATTAGCTCTTGAATTAGTTTCTCTAGTTGAAAGAGTGACTTACAAACTTTTTTATATAGGCACTACACCTAATTTACTATTTATTAGATCTCAAAAACCATCATCAACCAAAAATTTGACTTAAAAACTCGAGTTTCCCACTCAAGCCCTAAATAGGGGCCACATAGGACTTATACACCACTTGTGGCATATGGGTACCACCTAGGGGGACTCATATTCCCAAGGTGGCATATGAGTCTCATCCTAGTTTTTCGGGGTGGTCCAATGATGGGTTGTGAGAAAATTTAATGGTTTTGTTGATTTTGTCAGGATTTTAGTTGAAATAGCCTTGAGATCCAAAATAAAGGTTCTTAGGGGCCTACTAATGATGATTTAAAGGGTCATAAATGCAAGGGTACTAAAATAGGTCTAGATTAAATGAGAAATTATACCATATCCAAGAAGCAAGTACAATTCTTGGCATTATATCTAGCCCCCACTTTAGTGTCAATATGACTCTACATGCATATGCAAGCTAAAGGAATCTGAACAATCAACTTCATTTCATTAAAAGGATACTTATATGGATTCATTTACAGTATGGGAGTATGAATTCCCCCATTGTAGCTATGGGTATGTGCAGGATCATCATGGAAAAAATAGGCCCTTAAGTGGCAAAAAATTCAGAAAAATCAAAGTTAGGCAACTTGACGTAAAAATTTGAATAAGTTATCTATATTATTTCAAAAATATGTAAGAATAGAATCTATAGCAAATTGAATGTAGTTTCTGAACTAGTCGGTTTTTTTTTTTTTTTAATCTGTTTGGTGAAAATTTGAAATTTCAATGTAGTAGTACTTAAATTTTAGGGAAAAAATAAGAAGTAGGTGTCTGTCTGACCACCCTAACCACAATAAAATGATAATAATTTTTAATAATATTTTAGACTTAAGTAGATGACTCATGTCTGGATGTGATGCATATTTTTTTGTAATTTTTTTCCAAGTAAATAATTAATTATGAATTTTTATTACAACTTTTAAAAAATATAAAAACTTGTATGTCTGACCACCTTAACTTGGTCAAAACTTCATGAAATTCGTTTTTTCTTTTTTTAATCCTATAGTATTCAAAGTATAGAATGTGATGCATGCTTTGGATTCCAAAATGCGATATTGTTTGAAATCTATAGATGTTTTTCAATCAGCCTATCAATCAGGACTTTAGTTGCAATTCAAATAGAAAATGAATAATAATTATTTATTAAATTCAAAGTAAAGCATAATTTATATTGGTGGAAATATGAGAATCTCCTTTAAAAACCCTTTTCATTTCATCAATTTTGGGTAAAAAAAATCATCAGCAACATACCCTACAAATACCCAACATATCACCACTTTTTGGCCCATCATGATCCTGCACATAGCCCTATCTAAAAAACCACAATGTTAGGAACTGAATCCCACAACATCAATTCATTAGTTATTTAAAAATTCTCGTATCTAATTTCTTCTAGAAATAAAATTTGAGGGTATATGTGTTGGGAAAATGTGACCTTGCAATTATATATAGTTTATTATTGATAGGATGTATGTTGGTATGTGGTGAATGATAATGTAAATACTATACACTTGTAGCAAGATATGGGGTTTGGGGCATCACCCAAAAAAAATAAATCATTGACATGTCAAGGTTTTTTCATTAACACATCAAATGAAAAATCACCTTGCAAAGCTCTAATTCTAGAAGGTTCCAAAAATCTTGTTATAAGCAGATGGGATGTAAGTAGATGAGGGTGTATATTCTAAGAGTCTTATAATGATCATGTTGTTTCTTGGTCTCTAGTGGTGATACTCCTATGAGAAACTTTCCCTACAAGTATATTTTAATATTTTGTTTTTTCAATAATATATTGTGTAGCTTTTGGAGTGTGGGGTTTTTCTCCCAAAAGGGATTTCCCCATGTAGATCATTGTGTTGTGGTATGCGTGATATTTTTGTTTATTTCTATTTAATTTTTTACAACTGTTAAATATTTATAAATATTTATATTTTTCTCCTCTCATGATTAGTGTAGGAATTTGTTTCACTACCTTGACTTCCTTACAAGTGGTATCAAAGCTTGATCACCTTTGTTTTAAGTTGTGGATTTTTTTTGAACTAATATAGATTTAAGTGGGAGCTTGTGTATAAGACACTTTGTGATGTTATTAAAATAATTTCCATATGGCTTCATTAGGAAGAATAGAGGTGGAGAAATTTTATGGAAATACTTTTGAGATGTGGAAACTAAAGATGTAGGATCTGTTGATAGATCAAGAGCTATGGGATGTTGTTGATGAGAATGTTTCAATGCCTATAGATCCTACTAAAGATACTCAATATGATGTTATGGACTATAAATCCAAGGGTCTATTATGATTGTGCTTGGAAAACTCTATTTTAATTAATTTCCATGAAGAGACCTCTTCATAGAAACTATGGAAGAATCTTGGTGATATATGTATAAGGACAAATATTTAATGAACATGATTTTCTTAAGGAAGAAGTTTTATTCTTTGAGAATGGAAGAGGGTGGATGAATCACATACCACATAGGAGCATTCAATATGTTGGTGGCTCAATTGGCATCAGTTGGTGTCAAAATGGACGAGGAGCAGAAAATTTAGATCTTGCTTTGTTCTTTTCCTGATTCATGGGATTTTCTTCTTATGGCTATTGGGAGTACTTTTGTTATATTGAAGACTAAAGATGTGGTGGGTTCTTTGATTTCTAAAGATATGAGGAGGAAGGTATCCATCATGGCCCAGGAGGCCCTAAATGTTCATGGAATACCCAAGGAAAAAGGAAAGAAGAATGAGAAGCATGACAAATCCAAGTCCAAGGGGATATCTAAATCTCCTAGAAAGTCAAAATTTATTTGCTAGAATTGTGTTAAGCTTGGACATGTTTGTAAGGAATGCAAAGAAGAAAAGAAGAGGAGAAAGAAGAAATTTTATTCTCATTCTGAGTCTGAGAAGGTAGATGGTGACACATTCATTACAACTTTGGCAACTCGTGTAGGTAATGATTCATGGTTAATTGACTCAAGTGCATCTTTTCATATGACCTTTAATAGATATTTTTTTTTGAATTGAACCATAAAGAAAATAGGTTGTGGAAATTCCACTATTCTCCTTAGGTCATTCAAGAATGTTGTAGGATCCCAAATTTAATTGACTATCAACCCCAAAGGTGAGTCAATTCACAATAAGGAAGACCTAGAAGGGGGTACTTTAAGCTTTGGGGGGTTCATGACCAAGAAAAAGCTTGGAAAAGACAAATTAACATTCAATTCACAAAACCAAGTAATGCAAGTCAAATGATAAGTGCAAATGATGAAATTAGTCAATAGAAAGTTATGATGTATGTACCTAGGAATTCTAGAAATGTCATGAGGATTATGGAAATGCAAAAAAATTGTCAAAATATGTTAGGGAGGACTAAGAAATACTTAATATTGTCTTAGTCCCACTTCTATTTTTTGGGGAAGTTGCAGAATCTTCAGATGCATGAACAATATTTAAAATAATCTCTACAAAATAACCTTGGGAGGAATAAGATGCCCTTGTTGCTGACTTAGTCCAATTCTGAATTTCTAAAATCTCTGAATGTGATCCTGAGGCTCAATGTTCGTACTTGCTTCTTCTCCGATCTTAGGTCCTAAAACTTCTAGATATGGACGATAGGTGACTTTATGTGAAGATGATAAATTTGCAATGCAAATTTGGAACTTTTCAAATTTCCACTCCAAATGATCTTCAATTCATCAACCTAAATCTGCAATCACAAACATGGAAGAGAGGAAAAAATTGCTTATTGTTAGTAAATGGGGGTTTTCCTTTGTCAAATACCTTGTTGGTAATTAAACCTTCAAATGAAATAAACTAAAAGAAGGAAATGATGAAATAACTAAGTGCTATGTTGCAACTCACCAAACTCTTGTCATGAAATCTACATACTTGTGTGAGGTGGCTAGCTTGGATATAGATCTTGAATCAAAGGAATGCTTGATAGATCTTGATTTGACTTGCTTGCTTGAATCAAAACCCTACATCATAAATGTTAGCTCAAAAACACAAATGATGCAATAACATTTTTGATATGATGGATCCAAATTCTTGATGAATTGCTCTTGAATGATCTCTTGATCATAAAATTATTGTAATACATAAATACTTAGATAATTATATATGCTTAGATGATAAATGAGTGAAAGAACTTTGTATTTATACTTATCTATGCTTAATATCCCAAAACTACACCATAACAAGTTGACATATGAATTCATCAATTAAATGAGGCTAAATCCCACCAATATTTGAAATTAAATTCCAAAAATAACTTGAGGGGGACTAAGATTCCCTAGGTGGCATCTTAGTCTGGAGGCTTGAAACTTGGGGCACAAAATCAAAAACGGGGCCCATTTATGGTGCATTTGAAAAGAGGTTCCCAAGAAATTTGGAGGAAAAATATGCCCTAGGTGGCATCTTAGTCCTAACCCAAAAATTAGGGACACAACCAAAATCATTAAATTATCATTTCCCCTTTGATGATTGTCGAGATTAGCCATAAAAGGATATGATTTATTAGGGTTGTGGATGAAAAATAGGACCATTTGAGACATAAATAAGGATAATAAAAGCAAGGTGGGTCCAAAAATGTGTGAAAATTTAAGGGTATGCATTTTCCTACTCTACATTTAGCCCCTACTTTAGTGAGAGGATGAACTTGCTTCAAAATCACACAAACGTATCCAACCACACAATTAAGAGGGGTTCAAATGTAAAAATGTTACTAAGATAGGATGACAATAACCAAGAGGGTGGCCAAGCCCCCAAGATCAAGATCCTATGACAAACCAAAATAGGCACAATAGAACACACATGCAGATGATAGATGAAGCCATAACTAGATCACAAACATACACAATAAAAGATAGAAAAAGGAGAAAGGGAAAAGAAAAATGCAATGGATCAAGATTCAACTAGCCATCCAACACACTATGGAATGGGTCTAGTTTGTTTGTCCAAAAAGGTTTAGAAGTGGAATGTTATGAAATAACTTGCACAATAGAAGAATATGATATGAAATATGTTGCAAATGCTTGATAATAACTAAGAATAACAAGCCACTTCGAGGGGGAAAACCTCCAAATATATCTAATGAGAACACACTTCACACTTGATGATGAAATAAGACTCACAACCTCCTATATATACCTATTTATGCCAAGGATATCACCTAGGCCGACTTAGACACACCTATATAAGACTTAGGCCGACCTAAACAACTAAATAACAATATACTAACGATAATATGACATAATAGAGAGTTAAGATAGCCACAAGCTGACTATTCATAACCCAATGTACAATAATATTAAGGGTGTAGCATGCCCCCCTTCAAAGAAGCATTGTCCTCAATGCTAATCAAGTTTGGAAACTTTTGAATGAACTCCTCGTCTTCCCATGTGGCATCTTCAACTGGTAACTTCTTCCATTGGATGAGATACTCAGTGATAGTTCTATTCCTCAGCTTCTTTGTGTGTATTTGATGAATGCACTCTGGTTCCAAAATGATTCTTCCTTCTTCATCTAACTCAGGAAGTGTTGTTTGAGTGGGAATATTATTCCCAATTACCTTCTTCAAACAAGAAACATGAAAAACTGGATGTATCTTTGTTGTTGGTGGCAACTCAAGATTGTAGGCAACACTACCGATCTTCTGGATGATTTGGTATGGACCATAATACTTTGGAGACAACTTATTATTCTTTCTTTGCTGCTTTAGTGAGATTTGCATATAAGGCTGCAATCGCAAGAAGACCCAATCCCCAACTTCAAAACTTCTTTCACTACGATGTTGGTCTGCCTATTGTTTCATTCGATTTTGTGCCATGGTTAAATTCTCCTTGAGTCCTGAAACTACTTTTTGTTGATGAAGCAAGTGGTTTTCTACTGCCTAAACTCTTGGGGACACCTTAATTGATGATGTGATGGAAGGAGGATGATATCCATAAAGTGCCAAAAATGGAGACATTTTTGATGAGCTATGAAAAGAAGTGTTATACCACCATTCCGAAGTGGTAGCCAATCTACTACCCAGAGACTTTCTCTAAAGTGAAACAACGTAGATATCATTCCAAACACTTATTAACAACCTCCATTTTCCCATCTAATTGAGGGTGGTATGAAGAGCTAAGAGCCAATTGAGTACCCAAACATGAGAATAAATCTTTCCAAAAGTGACTAGTGAAGATAGGATCACAATCACTAACAATAACTTTAGGCGTACCATGTAGCTTTTGGATATTCTCCAAAAAAGCTTTAGCCACTGCACTTGTTGTAAAAGGATGTGCTAATGCAATGAAATGTGCATATTTAGTGAGCTGATCAACTACCATCATGATACTATTATGACCTTTAGATTTGGGAAGCCCTATGATGAAGTCCATGGATACCTCTTCCCAATGCTGGCTAGGAATAGATAAGGGTTGCAAGAGACCTGGTGCCTTAATTGTCTCCCCTTTATGCCTTTGACACACCAAACATTCAGCCACAAATTTTTGAACATCACCCTTAAGGCCCTCCCAAAAGAAATCCTACTTGACTCGATGATATGTCTTCAAAAATCCTAAATGACCACCCACTGGAGACTCATGCAACTCTGTGAGAATCTTGATTTTAAGGTTGGAATTCTTGCAGAGATACAAATGCTCTTTATACCAAAGAGTATCTCCCTTCCGACAAAACTTATCTGAACTACTAGGATCACTTTTTAATTGCTCAATGAGATTGCTTGTCACAACATCATTTTGCCACTCTACTTTGGCTTCCTCCACCCAATTTGCTTGTAATATTGAAAGGGCACACAATAAGGCCTCATCCTTCTCATCCTTCCTTGACAGCGCATCTGCGATAATATTTTCTTTCCCTTTCTTATATACAATCTCAAAGTCATATTCTAACATCTTAGTGACCCATTTTTGTTGCTCTTCAGAAGATAGTCGTTGTTCCAAAAAATATTTTAGGCTATCATGATCTGTCTTAACCTTGAAATGTCTACCCAATAGATAAGGCCGCCATTGTTTCACTGCATGGAGTATTGCTAGCATTTCCTTCTCATAAATAGGTTTTAGTTGATTCTTACCTTTTAATTGACGACTTTGAAAAGAAATTGGTTAACCTTCTTGCATGAGCACTACTCCTATCCCATTTGCAGAAGCATCACATTCCACAATGAATTCCTTGGTGAAGTCAGGAGTGGCAAGTATTGGAGTTGTACACATAGCCTCCTTCAATCTTTCAAATGTTGTATTGGCAGACTCGTTCCAATGAAAATAATCCTTCTTCAATAGAGTGGTGAGAGGTGCTGCTATACTACCATAATTCTTCACAAATCTTCTATAGTACCCTGTCAATCCCAAGAATCCTCTCAGTTTCTTAATGGTTTTGGAATAGGCCATTCCATGATAGCCTTAATTTTGTTAGGGTCCACCTTTACTCCTTCATGTGAAACTATGTGTCCCAAATACTCCACCTCTGTAAGACCAAAAGCACACTTGGATGGCTTAGCATAGAGTTTATGATCTTCAAGTATTTTTAATGCTTGGTCCACATGTTGCAAATGTTCTTCCCAAGTCTCGCTATAAATGAATATATCATCAAAGAATACTAACACAAACTTTCTCTAGAACTTCTTAAAAATGGAATTCATCAAACTTTGGAATGTAGATGGTGCATTGGTAAGACCAAATGGAATCACCAAAAATTCATAATGACCCTCATGAGTCAAAATGCTGTCTTACAAATATCTTCCTCCTTAATCTAAATTTGGTGATAACTAGATCTAAGATCTAACTTGGTAAAAACATAGCTCCATTTAATTCATCTAGCAAATCATCAATGATTGGAATTGGAAACTTATCTTTAATGGTGTACATGTTGAGTACTCTATAATCTAGACACATGCACCAAGTATCATCCTTCTTATGTACCATCACTATAGGCAAGGAGTAAGCACTTTGGCTATGCCTAATGATTCTGCCTCTAGCATCTCTTCAACAATTTTTTCTATCTCACTCTTTTGTATGTGTGTGTGCACGTAAGGCTGATGTTCGGTGGTTGGCTCCCTGGGACTAATTGTATGGCATGATCATGATCCCTCTTAGGAGGAAGTCCTTTAGGAATATCTCCAAGAACAACTGAGTGATGATCAATTATAGCTTGCAAATCTAGATGAGTAGGAGTATTAGATTGAGAGACTTCTAATGAACATAGTTGGGCCACAAATCCATCCACTCCTTTCTTAATAAACTTTTGCATTTCGATGAGAGCTTATCATTTGTGGATATTTTTCCTTCAACCCCCTTAGCTCTACTAGCCTTCCTTTTGATTGAAATCTCATGAATAGTTCTTGGAAGTTCATCTCAATTGTTCCTAATGTAGTAAGCCATTGTACTCCCAAAAAAATATCTGCTGCACCCATGGATATCGTATACATTGGGGTATCAAGTTGATAATATCCCATGGAATAATTTAATGCTATGACACTTCCCTAAACAACTAACTGTACCACCATCTGCAATCAAAACTTGAAACTCTGGAGCTGGATATATGAAACAATTTAGACAAGTAGCTAACTTTTTGTTGATGAAATTATGAGTACTACCTGAGTCGATCAACACTGTTACCTTCTGCTTCTTTAGGAACCCCACCACCTTGAGAGTTTGTGGAGTGTTGAAACCTGAGAGTGCATGAAAAGAAATGATTGGTTGAGAATCATGTGATTCCTCATTTGACTCCCTTTCATCTTCTAGTATGGGTTCCTCCTCTTCTTCCTCATTGGGACCTTGAATATAAAACATTTTCTGTTCACTACATTTATGTCCTTGACTGTATTTGCTATCACAATTGAAACACAAGCCTTTTGCTCTTTTCTCCTCAATTTTTTGTGGAGTCAACTTAGTAGGTTGTGTTGATATCCTTTCTCTCTTGTCACATTAGCTCCTTGCTTCTTAGGAATCAAATACTTATCCTCTACCTTGTGTGCTAAGATAAAAGACTCATTTATGGAACTAGGGCTAAAAATGTGTACCTCATGTTGAATGCGATCCTTGAGACCACCCAAGAATAAGTCATTCAAGTTTTCCTCCATAATTTTATCCACCCTTAAGGATAGATTTTCGAATTGCTGAATACAATCCTTCACTAATCCTGTTTGTTGAAGTTTAGCTAGCTGGCTAAAGAAGTTGTCTATGACACTATTGCTATATTGTGCTTGGAGTTCCTCTGTAAAAATTGACCATGAGATGGTGAGCCTCTTTTTACTTCGATGAGTGCAAAACCAATGATACCAAATGAATTGATCTAGTTCTAGATATAAGGAAGCCATCGTGACCTTTTGTCCATTTGGGATTTGGTGTACTTCAAAAAAATTCTCCATTTGGTTTATCCATGTTAGAGGATCCTTACCATGAAACTTGCACATATCCACCTTTGGAAATAAATTCCTAGATCCCATAGGAGTACTAAAGCTTGTGTCAGTAGTAGCTGACCTAGAATTTTCACCTTGGCCACTTGAGAACTCCTTTCTTGATTCAACCCTGTAGGTGCTTAACATGTTTCGTATGTCTGATATATCTCCTCTTAGGTCACATATATCCATCTTAATTGAGGAAATTTCTTCCTTTACCTTATTGATTTCCTCATTATGAGTAATATCCTCAATTGTTTCACCATCCTTATCAAGAGACTTCCCCAGAGTGACATTCTTCTTACCCCTTATTCCAAGCCCCGACATGATGGAAACCACTAATGTTGAAATAAATCACACAAATGAAACTTAAATTCACTCAAATTTTTACTGTAATCTAATTTATTATGTCTTCAAAAACCCAATAAAAATCATACTCCAATTCAACAAGATGTGCGAGATATGTAGATTCCAAAAAAATAGTGTAGAAACCCTAATTCTATAATAATTCGCTTAATTCTACTCCAATTATTCTAAAATATGGACTGTAGCTTCTCTAATATGTTCTTCAAAAACCCTTTAAAAATCATAAAATAATTCACCAAAATCTGAAAGATATGCTCTTCCAAAAATTGCCTCTAAAATTGAGAAAAACCTTGCTTCTATGGTGCCAAGATCATGCTCTAATACCACTTGTTATGGAATAACTTGCACAATAGAAGAATATGATATGAAATATGCTGAAAATTATTGATAATAACTAAGAATAACAATCCACTTCGAGGGGGAAAACCTCCAAATATCTCTAATGAGAACACACTTCACACTTGATGATGAAATAAGACTCACAACCTCCTATATATACCTATTTATGCTAAGGATATCACCTAGGCCGACTTAGAAACACCTATATAAGACTTAGGCCGACCTAAACAACTAAATAACAATATAATAATGATAATATGACTTAATAGAGAGTTAAGATAGCCACAAGCTAACTATTTAGCCCCTACTTTAGTGAGAGGATGAACTTGCTTCAAAATCACACAAACGTATCCAACCACATAATTAAGAGGGGTTCAAATGTAAAAATGTTAGTAAGATAGGATGACAATAACCAAGAGGGTGGCCAAGCCCCCAGGATCAAGATCCTATGACAAACCAAAATAGGCACAACAGAACACACATGTGGATGATATATGAAGCCATAACTAGATCACCAACATACACAATAAAAGATAGAAAAAGGAGAAAGGGAAAAGAAAAATGCAACGGATCAAGCTTCAACTAGCCATCCAACACACTATGGATTGGGTCTAGTTTTTTTGTCCAAAAAGGTTTAGAAGTGGAACATGCTATCCACTATGAAAACAAAACACATGCTCACAAGGGATAGTGAAGCTAGCTGTCCACTAGGTGAGCCCCAAGAGATCCATATCAAATTCATACCCCCATGACTATGATAAGTACAAAAATAAAATTCAAGAAGAAAGAGAGATGTTCGAAGGGGATTTTCTTAGTTCATGCAAGGTCTCATCTTAGAGAAAATTGTGCCTAATGTATCCAAGAGAGGAAAATTCAAAGAAATATCACACTCTCAAAGGAAATAAAACCCAATGACACCACCAAGAAAAGGAAACATCACAAGAAGAAATAAAATCACACAATGAAACATGAGTGTAGATGTATTCCCTCACTTTAAAGTGGTTGCTAACACCATTTCTATGAGTTATTTCTTTAAATTAGAAGAATACATGAGATATTATTCAGAAATCCCTATGTTGAGTCATATGCTTCCAATAAGCTACATCATGAAGAAGTATTGCACATGTGAGTCAACTTAAGGCATGTCATATACATCCTAAGATTTCTCTTATATGTACATGAAAGGTGATCAACCAGCCAAAGGAGACAATGACAAGTGACATATGAGGACAATGCTACCTAACCCCTTTCCCCCACTTAGTGCAGGACAAGGATGAGTTGAAATGATTGATGAGAAACACGCTCTTGTAAAAATCAGTATCAATTAGAGAAATTAGGTGCTTCAATACACGGGAGAGAACCAAACTCCTTAATATGTTGAATTTTATCACATAAATCCTTACATTCATTAGTAGCATAACCGTGAACTCTATTATATGCACAAAATGAACTCTTGTAGTAAAATTTATTTCATGTTCCTAGAGGAAGAGAGATCAAATGATCTTGGAGGAGTCTCAACAAGAGAATCTCTTGATCAAAAGTAGAAAATGGTTCTTTATTTTGCAACAAAGATATGCTTTTTTTAGTACATGATGTGTTACTTACACAATACTCTCTAGATTGTAATATTTTGTAATCTTCTTTAAATGAAGGTGTAAAATCTAAAAAATTCAAATAATTAGTGTTTCGTGAGATGGAATTGACATTAAGCAAAGATTTCTTTGCTTGTTTCATTTCTTTCAAAGGATAATAATCAACACCACTAGTGTCTATCAGTTTAGGATGGGATAAGTGTTGGCAGCACAAGGGCATACAACTAAGAGTTGAGGGGGAGTGAATTAGTTCTCACTGAATTTCAAACTTATTAAACTTATTAATCCTTATTCTAATATATGTTCAATATCAATGAATACATGTTCATCAAAAACACATAAAAAACACACATTACACCAATATTTTTTACGTGGAAACCCTCTTAGGGAAAAAACCATGGTGGAGGTCAGTCCACAAGATTATACCTTGTTTAAAGTATAAGAAGAATAAATGGGGAATGCACATGCATTCAAGCACACTACGTAGAGCTCACTCCTCAATTACAAAGGAATACACACCGTCTTATAGAAAGATTCAGATTACAACCATCCAAATTTTGAATTGAGAAAATAGCATCTGCTAATGCCTGATTATAGTTCTATTTAGGCTCATGAACACTTCTTCATACTCTTCTTTTCTCTTCTTCACTCTTCTTCACACTCTTCTTTTCCTTCAAATGATTAAGAAATTATCCACACATCTCATACAAAAGCACACCTTCGAACACTTCAATTTGAATAAACAATCACTCTTATATATACAAAACAAGAAATTAAATCATGACAAGTCAACCACAAAGAAATAATAAAATGAATACAAACTGTCGGCCCAAAACAACAAATAATTTTCAATGTGAATCAACCAAGGTTAGCCACAACATAGTGAAGACCCAAAACAACAAATTCAACATGAAAACACTTCAATTAATATCTCCTTGAAGATCGACAACATGCTTCAACACCATGTTGGCCAAGAACAAGAAAAACATGAACACGCAAGAGAAAATCATTAACCACGAGCACAACAATCAATGCAGACTTGTAAAAGAAATAGAGAATGATCTAGAAATATCCACAAACATTATGAAACATTAAAGAAGAATTTGTAACAATTGAAATAACTAAAATAGCTTCATCTTCAATCAAAAATACCAATTAAAGCAATAGAAAAACTGTCAGAATGAAAATATTCATAACTCGATCAAATCTTCATATGGATCTTTGAAAATTGACATGGATAAACTAGATATACTCAACAAAAAACCCTTTAGTCCACAACGTTTTATCAAAAATGTACAAAACTCACCGATAGACATTACTTCACTCACCACTAACAACCTACAACTCATTCCATTACAATTTTCTCAATATCCTCAACATATATAGCTTCAAATGCACTAATGCTAATAGTGTTGACATCAATGGCAACCAAATATCAGCAACACAACCAAAACATCCAAAAATCTCCCCCTTTGGAATTGATGGGAACACATGATGTGAAAAACACCATCAACACAACTAACTTTTGACACTTACTCGCCCTTAGGTTCTGACTCATTTTATCCTTAACTCTTTCACATGATCTTCTCCCCAGAAGGCTCTTCTCCCTAGATAACCACTATTTTTTCACATTACTCTTCTCCCCCTTTAACATTAATGACAAATATTTCTAAGCTCTAAACCACATATCTACACTTTTGAACCATCTGACTACTCCCCATGAGTAGCAGGCACCACAACATCAATCTGAATCAAGATATTATTATGAAATGCATAGAATGATGCAAAGCAATGCATCCTTAGTTCTGATTAGGAGGGGTAATCACCCCTAACTTCTCTTTGAGATACTCAAAAGTATCCTTAGGCAATGGCTTTGTAAAGATATCTGCAATATGCTCCTTAGTAGGCACACACTCCTATCTGACTTCCTTTTCACTTAACTTTCCTCTCAAAAAGTGAAACTTGATAGATATATGCTTGGTTTCTGAATGTAGCACCAGATTCTTTGAAATGTTAATGGCACTTGAATTATCATATAATATAACAATAGGCTCATCATACACAACTTTGATATGTTTCAATATCTACTCCATCCATAATACTTGAGTACAATTTTTAGTAGCAGTAATGCATTCAACCTCTGTAGTAGATAAAGAAATGGCATTCCACTTTTTACTCAACCATGAAATTAGCTTTTTACCCAAGAAAAATGCACCACCACTAGTAGTTTTCCTATCATCCACATCTCCTACCCAATAAACATCAGTAAAGGCACTCAATGAAAGATCATCATCTTTAGCATACCATAGACCAAAATCAACTATCCCTTTCAAGTATCTAAAAATTCTCTTCACAACAGTCACATGAGATTCCTTATGATCAGCTTGAAATTTTGCACAATACATACAAAATTCATGATATCTGGTCTAGTTTGAGTCAAGTAAACAAATCCACCCATCATTGATCTTTATCTAGTTTTATTTGCCTTCAGAGAATCAACATCTATTTCCAACTTACATCCAATCACCATAGGTGTACCAACTCACTTTGAATCTTCCATACCAAATTGCTTTAGCAATTCTTTCACATACTTGGACTTAGATATAAATATCCCTTTATCTAACTAAGTAATTTACAATCCAAAAAAGAATTCCATCTCTCCAATCATTGACATCTCAAACAAACTCTGCATCTCATTAGAAAAATTCATGTACAAACTATCAAATTCTCCAAAAATGATATCATCAACAAAGACTTCAACAATCAAATATTTATTATGATCAATCTTGAAATATAGATTACTACCAGCAGTACCTTTGTTAAATCCAAGCTTCAGCAAATACTTTTCCAATCTTGCATACCATGCTCTAGGGTCTTGCTTGAGTCCATACAATTCTTTCATTAGCTGACACACCATATCTTCCTTATCAACCAACTAGAATCAATCAGGTTGCTCAACATACAATTCTTTTAATTCACCATTTAGAAATGCTGATTTGACATCCATCTAATAAACTTTGTAGTTCTTGTGATCAACATAGGAAAGAGACAGTCTCACAACTTCAATTCTAGCAACAGGGGAAAAATTCTCTTCAAAATCAATTCCTTCCATTTGAAAATATCCCTTGCAAACTAGTCTTTCTTTGTTTCTAACCACCTCACCTTGCTCATTCAATTTTTTTCTAGAGACCCATTTAGTTACAATTACATTTTTATCCTTAGGTCTAGGAACAAGAATCTATGTATCATTTTTCTAAATTTTGTGTAGCTCTTATTTCATTGCTTCAACCCAATGTTCATCTTTGCATGCTTCATTCACACTGGTAGGCTCAATCTTTTAAATCAAGTAGTATTATTCTTCAATTCTTCTCCTAGTCTAGACACCTTTATTCTTATCACCAATAATTTGATCTTTTGAATGATTCAATCTTACATACCTCAGAGTCTTCTTAGAATGTTCTTGAATTTCAGACTTTTCTAATCCCTCTTGTGCTCTTTCACCAGTTTCTTCTTCCTCTTGATCTTCTTGATTCACCAGAATGATCTGAACTTGATTTGAAGTCTGACCTTTGTTTGTACTATCATTTTGATCATCAAAATCATATCCATAGGTTATGGATGGTCTTGCAAAGTCTTCATCAACCTTAAAATTTGCACTTTCATCCATTTTTATCAATCTCTTATTGTAACACCGATAGGTGTTGCTTTTAGTAGAATAACCCAAAAAAATTCCTTCATCACTCCTAGCATCAAACTTTCCTATATCTTCATCTCTCTTGATATGACATCTACACCCAAAGATTTTAAAATATCTAATAGTAGGCTTATGAGTAGTCCATAGCTCAAAAGGGGTCTTACCAATATCACCTTTGATTTGTACCTGGTTGAGGATATACAGAGCAATACTCACAACTTCTCTCCAATAGATATGAGGAAGATTTCCTTCTAGCATCATAGTTTTAACAACATCTTGAATTGTTTTGTTCTTTCTTTCCACAACTCCATTTTGCTGAGGGGTCTGCAGTGTAGATAATTGTCTCTTTATTCCATGTTCTTCACAAAAAAGAATTAAACTCACCAGAAGTGAACTCACCACCTCTATCTAATATCATACATTTCATCTTCAGACCTATCTTTGTCTCAACCATAGCATTAAATATCTTGAATTTTTCCAGCACTTCATATTTCTCCCTTAAGAAAGTAGCCCACATCATTCTTGAATAATCATCAATAAGCAAGATGAAATACTTGTAGCCTTGTAAAATTTTGATTCTAGAGGGACCACACAAATTATTATGCACAAGTTTCAACAATTCATTTGAACAATGATGTTCGCTCCAAAATGAAATTCTAGTTTGCTTAACCAACTGACATTCCTTGCAAAGACATTAGTAGGTTTTACCAACTTAGGTAGATCTTTCATAGCCTTTGTACAACCTATCTTAATAATGTTATCAAAGTTCACATGACACATTATCCTATGCCACAACTAACTTTTATCAACTTGAGAAATCAAACAAATTTTACTAGCAACATTTAGATGAAAGATATTACCTTTTGATTTTGTACCTGATGCAATGACATTTCTAGAACATCCCAATATTCTGCACTTTCCATCCTTGAACTAAATATTGTAACCCTTATCAACCATCTATGTGAATGAAAATATTATGCTTAAAACCTTCCACATACAGGACATCATCAGTATTATTCTTACCATCAAGAGAAATGTATCCTCTTCCACGGATCACACCAGTTGTATTATCACCAAATCTCACAACACCACCATCATACTTTTCAAAGCTCATAGACTTACTTTTATCTCTAGTCATATGATGTGAACATCCACTATCAATCACCCATTCATCTTTCTCTTCAACTCAAGTAGCTAGGGCTTTCTCCACATTTGTACAACTAGCAGATTCAGTAGATACAGGATTCTTTTCCTTGATAGAAATAAATACCAATTCATCATCACTTCTATTTACTTTACTAGATTCATCATCTATCACACCTTCATCGGCAACATAGTAACACTTCTTTTAAAATTTATGCTTTTTATGTCTTAGTTTAGAAGCTCTTTCTAGGCACCTTGATGTAAAATTAACTATCTTATTGTAAGAAAATAATTTAAGAGGCAATTTCCCTTCATACTTACCTTTTCCTCTCAGTACTATTTTGACAATAAGTGCTTCTAGCTCTCTTTCTTCTTCTTCAATCTATCTAACTTCATCCTCATACTTGAATTTCTTTCTAGATGAACTCTCACCTGGATCATATCTCTATCTATCGTTTCTAGAAGTAGTAGGCTTAAATGAAGATTCAACCATAGGAAGGGCATCACCAAATTCACTCAACTCAAAAGTAGTTAGCTTACCAACCAACATATCTTTGGTTATATTTGTTACAGTTCGGAGCTCTTCAATAGCACTAGCTTTGAATTTATAATAATCGGGTAGGGATCTAAGCACTTTAACAACAATCTTAGATTCATCTATCTATCCATTGATTAACTCTTTGCATGAAAGTATTAATGTTCTCATCATCACCCATTCTCAACCTTTCATATTTCCCTTTCAAACTTTGTAACTTAGCAATCTTCACATTAGTATCACCTTCATACAAGGTTTCCAAATTTTTCAAGATCTCATAAGCAGTCTTCAAATCCATAATATTTGTCATCTTAGAATTAGTCAAAGCACTCAACAAAGCTTCCTTAGCCCAGATATTATACTCAACATCTCTAATCTCAATAGTAGCAGTAGGACCATTCTGAGTAATAACATACCTATTATATGTAATGCTCTAGTAGGGTTCATCAATGTATCTCAGATGGCACTCCATTCAAGTCTTCCACAAAGAGTAATTTGTTCAATCAAATCTTAGACTATCCTTCTTATATGTCACCATCCTAGATCACCTCAAGCTATTAAAATTCTTCCAAGAAACTAAGCTTCGATACCATCTGTTGGAAACACAAGGGAAGCCAACTAAGAGGGGGGATGAATTAGTTGTCACTAAATTTCAAACTTATTAAACTTATTAATCCTTATTCTCTAATTTCATCAATATTAATGAAAGCATGAATCAAAAACACGTCAGAGATACACATAACACAAAGATTTTTTTATGTGGAAACCCTGTTAGGGGAAAAACCACAGTGTAGGTCAATCCACAAGATTATAACTTGTTAAAACTATAAGAAGAATAAATGGGGAATGCACATGCATTCATGCACACTACCTAAAGCTCACTACTCAATTACAAACGAAGACACACTGTCTTATAAAAAGATTTGGATTACAACCATTCAGATTTTTAACTGAGAAAATAACATCTGCTAATGCTTGATTATAGTTCTGGTCAGGTGCATGAACACTTCTTCATACTCTTCTTCGCTATTCTTCACTCTTCTTCACTCTTCTTCACACTTTTCTCTAGCTTCGAATGATTAGGATATTATTTTCACATCTCATACAAAATCATACCTTTGAGAAATTCAATTTGAATAAACAATCACTCTTATATATCTACAATAAGAAATTAAATCACTACAAGTTGGCCATAAAGAAATAATAAAATGAATACAAACTTTCAACCCAAAACAACAAAGAATTTTCAATGTGAATCAACCAAGGTTGGAAAAAACATAGTGAAGACCCAAAATAATAACTTCAACATGAAAACACTTCAATTTATTTCTCCTCAAAGATGCACAACACACTTAAACACCATGTCAGCCAAGAACAAGAAAAACATGAACACGTAAGAGTAAATCATCAACCACAAGCACACTAATTAATGCAGATGTGCAACAAAGATAGAGCACAATATAGAAACATCCAAGAACATTAAGAAACATCATAGAAGCATCTACAACAACTGAATTAACTTAAATAGCCTCATCTTCAATTAGAAACACCAACTGAAGCAACAGAAAAACTATTAGAATGAAAATATTCATAACTCAATCAAATCTTCATGCAGATCTCTAAAAATTGATGTGGATAAAATACATATACTCAGCAAAAAACCCTTTAGTCCACAACCTCTAATCAACAATGTATGAAAGTCACCAATAGATAAAACTTCACTTCACCATTCACAACCTTCAACTCATTCCATTACAAATTTTTTAATATCCTTGACATATACAACTTGAAATGCACTAATTCTAATAGTGTTGACATCAATGACAACCACGTATTAGCAACACAACCACAACATCCAATAGTAAGTTCACAAAGATGGTTCGCAAAATGGGGACTTAAGTGGACAACTTTTTTCTAAAATTAGGAAATACTGACCTTAGACATGAAATTCAGGATAACTACACTCAAGACTTTGAGATGGAACAAAAGCAACGATTGAAGTGCTCTAAGTCTACTTTCTAAACTACTAATTTATTCTGAAAATTTTTGAGATTAATGGGTTGAAATGAGGGACATGCACAATTTGGTGTTTTTTTTCTCATAAAAACATAACATAGCAACTCTTGTATGACCCTTGTACAGTGAATTTTTTTTTAGAATTTTTAAAATCGCTACAATCAGAAGTTAGCTAACAATATTTAGTTGATGCTTGATTTTTTGATAAGTTTTTTAATGAATTTTTTATTTTTTACTAATTTTCAAAGTGGACACTTCTTGAAAAATAGAATTTTGGCCATGCTACCCCTACAAATTTTGGAAACTAATTTATTTATTTATTTATTTTTAAATGTATAGAATGGATTCTAGTTTCTAAAAATGTAATTTATTTGAAATTTCCATGAATAGTTAATTTATAATGAAAAAAAACCAAACACTACTTTTTGCCAAAAAAAGAGACATACAAACAAAATATATTATGGATGAAAGGCTTAACATTTTCAGAAAGTGAAAAAAATTATGTCATTGGATAGCTAAGAGGGAACCTAACATTACCCAGATGTTCGATTTGTTTGATATTGAACCACGGACAATCTTGATAGTGAGCACGAATCTAATTATGTGAGAAATTGTAGAATTTGCAAAAACAAGTCTTTGGTCATTGGGAATGCCCTCCAAGGCTTTGGTTTGGTATTCCAAGGAAAACACCAATCCCAAGGCTTTGGAATTCCCAAACCAAGATATAACATGCTCATTTTATATCTTAGTTTTGACATGGTTTTTTTCATTTGTGGGGAGCATGTCTAGCAAGACATAACACGAGCGTGGTATAACATGCTCATGTTATGTCTTACTTTATGTTAAATGATACTCTGTTGAATGTATGTTTATAAATTTGTATGTTTTTATGTACATATATTCTTGTATGCCATGTATTTATGCCTATATTCATCAATGTGTGTATAGTGTATTTATGCCTCTATGTATGTAAGATATTATATATGCATGTACATGTATGCTTGTATGTATGTATTATGTATATCTTTAGAGGGAGGGAGAATTTTAAGAGAGAGAGAGAGATCTAGATTTGTCTAGGTAGGGTGGGAGGGGGAGGGGGAGGGGGAGGGGGAGAAGGAGAGGGAGAGAGAGAGAGAGAGTCTAGAGAGAGGGAGAGTGGGTGGAAGTGATATTTTAAGATAGAGGGAGTGGGAGAGAAGGGGTTGGAGTGAGAGGGTCTTAGCTAGGTAGGGTTGGATGGATTGAGGGAGGGAGAGAGAGAATTGAGAGAGAGGGAGAGAGAGAGGAGGAGGGAGAGAGATGGAGAGAAATAGAGAGTTATGTAGGTAGGGTGCCAGAGGGAGAGACTTGAGAGTGTGAGGGGGGTGAGATGGAGAGACTTGAGAGATAGGTAGTGAGAAGGAGTGTGAGAGAAAGGGAGTGGGAGAGAGAGGGAGTGTGAGTGAGAGACCTGAGAGAGGGAGAGGGTGTGGGAAGGAGTGACCTAATAGAGGGAGATAAAGCGGGTTGTGGAGTAGGAGAGACTTATCTAGGTAGGGTTGGAGGGATAGATAGAGAGGGGGGAGAGAGAGAGACCTGAGAGAGACATGGGGTGGGAGGGAGAGAGTGGGAGGGGGATAGAGAGAGATAGAGGGAGGGAGTGAGAGAGGGTGGTAGGGATAGATTGAATGAGAGGTACATAGAAAGAGGGAGATGGTAGATAGAGACAATTAGAAAGGGTATGAGAGAGGGAGGGAGGAGAGGTGAGATGTATAAATAGAGTGAAAGTGATCTATGGGTTGAGGGTATAAGGTTTAGGGATTAGGTTGGAGGACCTATAGGGTTGATGGTTTCTATGGTATTAGAGTTTAATGGTTAAATGTTGAAGGATTATGGTTGATGGTAGAGGGTATTGGGTTGAGGGTATAGGGTATAAGGTTTAA
>VDFB02000008.1:271594929-271634554 GCA_007258455.2 Sequoia sempervirens
GGGTTTAAGGGTTGAGGGTATAAGGGTTAAGGGTAGAGGGTAGAGGGGAGAGAGATAGAATTAGGGTTTAAGGGTTAAGGGTATGATGTAGTTAGGGGAGGCCTGAAACACACTCAACCACAATTCCAAACTACCACAACAATTTTCCAATCTCAATCAGATCAAAACTCATCATATCAAGAAGTCTTCACTTTTCCCTTGTAGCACTCGAAAACCACTAAAATGGGTATCTTTCCAAAATTACACCTTTTTAGAGAACAATTCAACTCTCATCAAGGACCCATTACAAAGATTAATAACATATCAAACAATCACTAATGGTTACTTTGTAACAAATTGCTCAAATTAGGATTTTCATGCCTTTTAGGGCTCGAATTAGCCCTATTTTCCAAAGAGACCACCTTCAAAACTTATCTAAAACTCTTGAAACCTTGGGGAAACAGTTAATACCTATCAGAATCTAATATTCCACCATTATATTTTAGAGATACAACCATCTAAAGACCAAATCATAAAACCCTCCTTTCTATCCTAAAAACTAGGGGTTTGTTGAAAAACACCTTTCACACACTCATACAAACTAACCAACTCCTATAATAGGGCCTATTTAGCCTACACATGCTCAAAACATCATAAAATAATGCTTCCCTTACACAAAACTCAATTTGACTCACTAAAAGCTCCAATTTAACTTGGAAACAAGTTTCAGACTTAGGGTCTCACACCCATCACCTTTTTGGACCTCCCCTACATAAAATCACTAGCCTCACACCTTCCTCTAACAAAATATACCCATTCCACAAAGCAACAGAGTAGAAAGAAAGGTGGAATGGGCTAATTCATGTTTTAAGTTAACAAACCCTTGAAATCCCCTTTTCAAACCTAATTCGAGAAAATTAGTGATTAAATGCACAAAACCTTATGGAAAAACTCAAAAATTGATTCAAGAGAAAGCTAACTCAATTTAAAAAATAATCTAATGAACTTTAATTCAATGCAATTTTGTACGGGTTGTACAGGTTCATCAATCTTCAAGAAAACATAGAAAATTGATGTAAATAAGAGTTCTATTGAATTTTCAACCTTCAAAATAGTTTCAAGAACCTTCATTCGAGTTCCTTACACCTTTTTGAACTTGTTTCCCACAAAAAAAAATGGATATAACTTCCCCAACAGACTTTTAAACTCTTGTGACTATTTTCTTTCCTTAAAATGCAACTTTAAAACTTTTAAAACTTTACATTTTGCACAAATTTGAAATTTCCAAAAACTAACCCTCTTAAAAAAATAAAATCCTAAAAATGACTCAAATGACTAATTACATAATCGAATGGTATCATAGACCTTATTTTAATTCAAAACCCAAAAGCTTCTAAAGCCTAGACCTCATAACTTTGAATTGAAAATTTTGCACCAAGGGTGCTCCTGTGCCATACACCCCCAGCTTTGAGCTTTTCCAAGTCCCTTGGAAAGATGAATGTCACATGTCATCCTTTATATCCTTCATTCCTTTTTCCTCTTTGATTTCATTTGTTAAGCTCTGTTGTCTCTTCACTGTCTTTGAAAACCTTGTCTTCACTTGTTCTTTGCTCCAACTATTCTTTCTGAATTGTGGGTTGCCTTTCCACTTTTCAACCTTCATGTCATGATGTCACATCTCCATGTATATTTTTATTTTTCCCTTCATCATCTACCATTAATCTCCTCTTTTCCTCATGCTTCATACACTATCTATCATTCCTCTCAACTGCAACATTCTTACTATCAGACTTATACACTCCTGTCCCTTTTCTTCTGTCAGTCACATCATTAACTGTACAACCACTTTTTACTATCTCTATTAGACTTTTACTTGTTTTTTCCTCTATCCCATCTTCATCATAATTTACTATCTTTTCTTTCACTCTATTATCATCAATACAGACCTTTAAATTTTTGTCCTCTATTCTTTCAACCTTGTGACTCATTGTCCCAACAAAATTCATTGTCCTTCTATCACCACATACCACTATCCTCTTGCTTGCCATCTCTCCATTATCCCAAATCTCTGTCCTAACACTTTTTGAATGTATTTGTACCTGATCCAACACCACACAACACTTGACTATCCCTACCAACACATTGTCACTCTCTTCTTGCATTTCCAAAGGCTTTCCACCCTTACATTGCACTATGGAAATTTGAGACACACTACTACTTACTTTCTTTTTCCACATAATAGTATTTTCCCTCATGACTAATTGCAGATCACCTTCATGTCTTGTGTTTACTATCCTATCTCTATCATGCTTTACTTTGGCTTCTAAACTCTTTCTTTTTCTTTCCTCTACATTCACACACTATTTTCTCCCAAACATGATAATCTCACCATATTCTTCTAGACCCTCAACCAATGGAGGGTATGTGCAGGATCATGATGGGCCAAAAAGTGGTGATACGATGGGTATGTGTATGGTATGTTATTGACAATTCTTTTTTACCCAAAATTGATGAAATGAAAAGGGTTTCTAAAGGATATTCTTATTTTTCCACCAATATAAATTATGCTTTACTTTTAATTTAATAAATAATTATTTTTCATTTTCTATTTGAATTATGACTAAAGTCTTGATTGATAGGCCAATTGAATAACATCTATTTCTTTTAAATGGTGTCATAGTTTTTGAATCTGAAACATGCATCACATTCTATGCTTCACATACTATAGGATTAAAAAAAATGAATTTCATGAAGTTTTGACCAGGTTAAGGTGGTCAGACATACAAGTTTTAACATTTTTTAAAATTTGTAATAAAAATTTCATAATTAATTATTTACTTTGATAAAAATTACAAAAAAAATATGCATCACATCCATAAATGAGTCCTCTACTTGTATTTAAAATATTATAAAAAAATATTATCATTTTCTTGTGGTTAGGGTGGTCAAACAGACACCTATTTCTTATTTTTTCCCTAAATTTAATTACTACTACATTGAAATTTCAAATTTTCACCAAATAGATTTTATTTTTTTAAAATAAACCTAGTAGTTTAGAAACTACATTCAATTTGCTACAAATTCTATTATTACATATTTTTGAAATAATATAGATAACTTATGGGTATGTGTAGGATCATTATGGAAAAAATAGGCACTTAAGTGGCAAAAAATTTAAAAAAATCAGAGTTGGGCAACTTGATGTAAAAATTTGAATAAGTTATCTATATTATTTCAAAAATATGTAAGAATATAATCTATATCATATTTAATGTATTTTCTAAACTACTAGGTTTATTTAAAAAAAAAAAAAAACCCTATTTGGTGAAAATTTGAAATTTCAATGCAGTAGTACTTAAATTTCAACGAAAAAAAAGTAGGTGTCTCTCTGACCACCCTAACCACAATAAAATTATAATATTTTTTATAATATTTTAGAAATAAGTAGAGGACTCATGTCCGGATGTGATGCATATTTTTTTTGTAATTTTTTCCAAGTAATTAATTAATTATGAATTTTTTATTACAACTTTTAAAAAATATAAAAAATTGTATGTCTGACCACCTTAACTTGGTCAAAAACTTCATGAAATTAAAATTTTCTTTTTTTAATCCTATATTATGTGAAGCATAGAATGTGATGCATGTTTTGAATTGAAAAAATATGATAAAGTTTGAAAGCTATAGTTGTTTTTCAATCAGCCTATCAATCAGGACTTTAGTTGTACTTCAAATAGAAAATGAATAATAATTATTTATTAAATTCAAAGTAAACCATAATTTATGTTGGTGGAAAGGTAAGAATATCCTTTAAAACCCCTTTTCATTTCATCAATTTTGGGTAAAAAAAAGTCATCAGCCACATACCCTACAAATACCCATCATATCACCACTTTTTGGCCCATCATGATTCTGCACATACCCTTATTCAAATTTTTACATCAAGCTACCTAACTCTAATTTTTCTAAAATTTTCACCACTTAAGGGCTTATTTTTTCCATGATGATCCTACACATACCCTAGAGTTAAAAAAAACTCTCTCCCATCCTTTGCTATGATGTATGTGTTTTGTCTACCATTATGAAAGGCTGACCTGTCAAATTGCCAGGGCCTTCCCAACAATAAATGACAACTCATGGGTAGTATATCACAAAGAACTTCATCTCTATATGGACCTATCTGAAATCCAACCCTTGCTTGTTCAATCACCATCAAAGACTGATTTTCACCAACACATGACACCCTATATGGTCTTTTCCTAGGTACACTTTGTAAATGCAATTTTTCTACCATCTCATTAGACACAATATTATCTGTACAACTTGAGTCAACAATCCCTTTGTATAACTTGTCTCTACATCTGCAGGTTGTCCTGAATAAAGCTTTTCTTTGAAGCATATCTTCCTCCTTTGTGGTCTTAAATATTTGTTTCTTCATCATTAGCATCTCTCCAACCTCAACCCTTGCAATCAATTTATTTGAACTTGAACTAATTTCAGCTTCATCTTCTTGAATTATTTGAGCTCTTCTATCTTGTTTTCTTTCTCCTCCACTTGTTGATGAACCACTCTTCTTAGAGAACTTGCAAGAAAGATGACCATATTCTTGGAAATGATAGCATCTACTTGTAAAAGTATTAGAATTGCTTCCACCTCTAAAGTCTGAAATTTGTTCATCCCTCTTGCTTGGTTCTTCTTCTTGATTTTCATTTGCTTTGCTTGGAGTAGAAAAATTTCCTTTTCCTCTCATGGTGCTGCCTCTTCTTCTTACTATTTTCTCTTGTCTTCTCTTTACCTTCTCTTCATCCTTCAATGCCATTTTATAACATTCCTCTACATTTCCAGGATTAGTCAAAGCCAACACATCCTCTATATTCATTCTCAAGCCACCCAAGTACCTAGCTATTTTCTCATCTTCATTTTCATTGTGGTTAGACCTCATACTCAATTTATAAAATTCTTCAGTCTATGCCTTTACATCCATTTTCTTCTGTCTCAAATTTTGCAACTTCTTACACATTGGAAATGAATAATCTGAAGGGAGAAACTTACCTTTTAGTTTAGCTACCATTTTATCCCAATCAACAATCTTGGAATTTCCTTGTTTCCTTCTCTCTGACTGTAGATAATCCCACCATACAAGTGCATGACCTTTAAGCTTTGTTTTGGAAATCCTTACTCTCTGTTATTTTGGAATCTCTTCACATTCAAAATAGTTATTGAAAGAAGATATCCAATCTAACAATTCCTCTTCATTGAAATTTCCACCAAACCTTTTCACATCATTTTTTACCTTGTATTTGTCACCTTTTACTACCTTTATCAACTTGGCCATTCTCTAAACTTCTGTATCAAGTTCTTCTTCAACATCTTCGAACTCTTAATTATCTTCTTCCTTTGATTCAATACTCTCAATTGCTTCACTTCTTTTATTAGTTTCTAAGGCTGCCAATCTCTCTTTCAATTCTCTAATCTCCTTAATGTACTATTTCTTCAAATCATTCATCTCCTTTGCTATATTCTTTGCCTTTGGAGGAAATTTCACAATCTTGCCTCTTCACCTTCCAAGATTTCTTTCATAGCCTTCAAATTTCTTTTATAGGAATCTGGTACCTTTTATCTAACACCACCTTGATGTAGTCAAGGGAGGCTTGCAACACACTCAAACACAATTCCAAACTACCACAACAATTTTCAAATCTTAATCAAATGAAAACTCATCGTATCAAAAAATCTTCACTTTTCCCTTGTAGCACTGGGAGACCATTAAAACAAGTATATTTCCATAATCACACCTTTTCAGACAACAAATCAACTCACATCAAGGACCCATTACAAATATTAACAATATATCAAACAATCACTGATGGTTACTTTGTAACAAATTGCTCAAATAAGGCTTTTCACACCTTTTAGGGCTCAAATTAGCCCTCTTTCCCAAAGAGACCACCTTCAAAACTTATCCAAAAATATTGAAACCTTGGGGAAGCACTTAATACCTATAAAAACCTAATATTCCACCATTATATCTCAGAGATACAACCATCTATAGACCAAATTATAAAACCTTCCTTTTTAGCCTAAAAACTAGGGGTTTATTGAAAAACACCTTTCCCACACTCATACAAACTCATAAACACCTCCAACAAGGCCTATTTAGCCTACAGATGCTCAAAACATCATAAAATAATGCTTCCCTTGCACAAAACTCAATTTGACTCACTACAACCTCAGACTTCACTTGGAAACAAGTTTCAGACCTAGGGTTTCACACCCATCACCTTTTTGGACCTTCCTCTAACAAAATATACCCATTCCACAAAGAAATAGAGTAGATAGAAAGGTGGAATGGGATAATTCATGTTTTAAGTTAACAAACCCTTGAAATCCCTATTTCAGACCCGCTCTAAGAAAATTATTGATTAAATGAACAAAACCTTATGGAAAAACTCAAAAAATTATTCAAGAGAAATATAACTTAGTTTACAACACAATATAATGAAATTTAATTCAATACAATTATGTACAGGCCATACAGGTTCAACAATCTTCAGGAAAACATAGAAAATTGATGTAAATCAGGGTCTATTGAGTTTTTAATCTTCAAAATAGTTTCAAAAATCTTCATTAGAGTTCCTTACAACTTTTTAAACTTGTTTCCCACCAAAAAAAATGGCTATAACTTCCCCAACAGACTTTTAAACTCTTGTGACAGTTTTCCTTCCTTAAAAGGAAACTTTAAAACTTTTAAAACTTTGCATTTTGCACAAATTTGAAATTTCCAAAAACTAACCCTCTTAAACACCTAGACTCCTAAACATGAATGAAATGAATAATTACATAATATAATGGTCTCATAGACCTTATTTTAATAGAAAATTCAAAAGCTTCTAAAGCCTAGACCTCATAACTTTGAATTGACAATTTTGCACCAATGGTGCTCTTGCACTAGAGTATAAGTGTTAAGGGTAGAGGGGAGAGGGGAGATAGATATAAGGAGTGAGTAATTGAGAGAGAGGTAGTTGAGATAAGGAGAGGGGATAGGAGGGAGAGACTCTAGAGAGAGAGAGAGGGAGGGAGTGGGAGAGAGATAAAGGGTAGATGATAAAGGGTAGATGATAGAGGGTATAAGGGTTAAGAGTAGAGGATAGAGGGTGGATATATAGAATTAGGGTTTAAGGGTAGAGGGTAGAGGGGAGAGAGATAGGAGTTAGTGAGAGAGAGAGAGAGGGTATAAGGGTTAAGAGTAGAGGGTAGAGGGGAGAGAGATAGAAATAGGGTATAAGGGTAGAGGGGAGAGATATAGAGTTAGGGTATATAGGATATAGACAAAGAGAGAAAATAAATCTATTGAAAAAACAACTTTCTCATTTTGCACTATCAGGAATATGCTATGAAAGTGTTTAAAGACTATTCAAGATAAATATTTGTATGATAATGTGTCAAGAAGTTAAATATTTCATCTACTTTAAATATTATGTTTTCCAAGTGTTGTGAAGATTATGTATCCTTTGCTTAATTAAGTTGTTATGATCAAAGGATTAAATATATGAGAATTTTTTTATGAATAATTTCATGGAATACCAACTAAAAACATGTTTTTTAATTTTAGATAAAGTTGTTTAGCATCAATCAATTAATATTCAAGATAAACCAAGAAGGAAAATAATGATCAATGCTAGGGCTAACCAATTAATAAGTATACACATGAATAAGTCAAGCATGTACATGTGAATAAGGGAAGTACAAGTACGCAAAAACACATAAGCCTTGAAGTATACACAAGAATACATAGTATACAAAACTTAATACAAAGTGTATACATGAATAAAAGGTATACACCTGAAAACACATTAGTCACAAAATATAAATTAGAACACACGTAAGTTGTAAAGTATACACTTAAATACACGTAACTCATAACTATTGAACCATGAATTTAGAATGAAAATATGGACACCATTGATAAAAAAATATTGGTATTAACCAAATATCCATGTAGGCATACATCAATGTATGTTGATATAAGCATGAAATATAGGTACAAAATAGCCATATAGGCTTATGAGAATGCCATATAAGCATACAATGTCAAATATATCCAATACAAAATATATAAAAAACTGCCATGTAGGCATACAAAAAGGTCTTTGGAATCAAAATTCATTGCTCTCCATGCTCTCAAAATAAACTATTTCCTTTTTTTTTCTGATTGGATGGAGATACATCTATCACTCATTTATGCTACGCTTGAGGAGTGCACCTGTTGCTCCTCCTAGTGTTTAGTTCTTGTGAAGTTTTATCTATCACAATAAGAAGTAAAGACATTAATATATAAAAATTGCATTATAAAAATGATATATATTTAACAAAATAATCACTTTCCTTCATCTGATGATCACTCTCCATGGGGAAAATATTTGCATGCCCAAGTTGAGGCATGTTGAAGCCCTATATAAACCATCCAAATAGAAATTAAACTACAAATCAATAATGGTTTGATTTTTCATAGACTAACATCTATAAAAACAAATGTAAATTGAAATTTAGTAATTTTCCTCATACCTCCCCTGTCAGAGCCATCGAGGATTTTATAGCAGATTAAACACTAATCTCTATTGCCATCGTCACATTTAGGGTTGTTTCCACTTGCAACATCTGAAAATAAAACAAAAAATTATTCAACCACAGAAACTACAATAGAAATCCACATCATGACTTATAATGTATGAGATAATGAATAAAATTTTGAGTACTTATTAATCTATATATTTTTGACTATCATGCTTACTATTTTCCCTATCCAAATCTTGTCTGAAAGAACACTTTTTTAGGCTTTTATCCATAGCAGCAAGTCATTGAACCGTTTGATCAAATGCTTTCATAGACATATACAATAACTATGGTGGAATAGAGAAGGAATTAAAATGTTTTAAAAAATGCCTCAAAGAAATGGGGTCTTGTGGTGATGGAATGCCATTACAAACAAATGCACATCATGGAATTCCATCACCATAAGACCACATTTCTTTCAGGAATTTGACTCTATGATATTATTTCTTGCTATTATGATTTGATAGAAACTTTTCCAAGCATCCATAGTTTGTTGGAAAGCACCTATTTTAGGCTTTTATTCATAGCAACAAGGAAGTGAGTAGTTTGATAAAATTCTTTGATAAACATGTATGGAAAATGTGGTATCATATAAAAGGTGGTGAGCTGTTTGAAGAAATGTCTTGAAGAAATGCGGTCTCATGTTGATGGAATGGAATTCCATCACCATGAGGCCGCATTTCTTTGAGGAATTTTTTCAAACTACTAACTTCCTTGTCTATGCTATTCCTTACTATTATTCTTTGATAGATTTTTTTCAAGCATCTATAGTTTGTGGTGGAGGTGCACCTTTGCAAGCACATGCCTCCATGAGGAAAATTTAGGAGTTTGAATTGGTTAAGGTTTTTCATGATGTAATAAGGTTTAAATAGCCATTTTGGATGTTTTAATAGTCTTAGTTATTTAATTTAAGCATAAAGTGCAAAATTGAAAAATATTGACAAAGTTGTCAATTTCAAATGTTGTAAAAATGCAAAAAAGGTGTAAAGGCATGGAATGCCAAGGGTCCAAGTAGTTTTAGAGGTTATTGAGTCATTGTAGGAAATTGGAAAGGTTAGGAAATGTTTTAAAATGATATGATCCATCGTTGTAAGTTGTTGTTGGAGTGATTAAAGGAGAAAACTAATAAAATATCACTATTATACTGCTATTTTTTTGTGTTTTCCTCCATTATCTGCCAGTGTACTATTCCATATAGGTGGTAGGGAATATTTCATGTGTTTTAATTGGAAGAGTTAGGTGTTGGCATCGATTTAAAACTAATTTGAGTATTTGATATTGAGTTTCAATCTTTTGGTGGCCTAATTACTCTAGGTAGTCTAAAAATAGGGGTTTAGTGGTTTAATTGCTTAAATGACTTGTCAGGTCATTCCACCCCTTTTTACCCACTATTTCTTGGTGGAATTGACCTTAATAATGTAGGAGTAGGTGTGGGAGATAGATATTAGGTTTGGGAAGGATATTTGGTGAGTTTCTCAACACTGTCCTGTTGTAAAAACCAATTTTAGTGCCTTTGAGCAAGGCTAGAGTGAGTAAGTTGAAGAAAGGGATAGAGAACCTAATGGAATCTCATAATATCTATGTAATTATATGTCTTTAGATAATTTTTTTAAACCTAAGAGGCTAGGAGTGGTCAGTTGTGAGAGAGAATTATAAAACCCTAGTTAGAAAGGGTGAAAATAAGTGAAAAGTAAAAGGTTCATGAAGGAAGTGTCATAAAGACTTGAGGGAAGCATAAGAGAAGGATAAAATGAGCATGTGCAGACATAAAAAATATTGATTGAGGTGGTTTTAATCTTGTGAAAGGTCAGGGTACAAAAGTTTCAATAAGCCCTAGTTGATTGCAAAGAAAGTGAGGGTTTTATGAAAAGAGGTCTAAATGAGCGAGTGGAGACCTAAAAGTTGAATAATATGAGGTTTCGTTGGCTTTATTTTGACTGTTTAGTGGGTTCAAGGTTTGTTTGTGTGTTTGGAGAGGTGTATCTTTGAAAAGGAGGCCTAATTGAGGCCCAATTCAGGGTTGAAAGCCAAGTTTGGAATCAATGATCCAAAGGAGTTGGTATTGAGTTTTTGATATGTGAAAGTAGGCCATGATGGGTTCCTAATTTTGGTATTTTTTGACAGGGCTTAACTTGATAAAATTTAATGTTTTGACAAGAAAAGTGGGTTGGCTGACCTAGTAGGAAGACTAGGTAGAAGTTTGAAAACAAATGAAGAATTGAGTTTTTGAGTTGCAAAGTTGATTGAATCCTTTTGAATGATGAATTTAAGTTATTTGAATACCCTGCATTACATTGATTTGTTGGAAAGTACCCTTTTTAAGATTTTAGCCATAGCAGTGAGGAAATGAACTATTTGATAAAATGCTTTGGTAGACATGTATGGAAAATGTGGTAGCATAGAAAAGGTGATGAGCTGTTTGAAAACCTGCCTTAAATAAATTGAGTCTCATGGTGATGGACATCACCATGAGACCACATTTATTTGAGGATTTTTTTCAAAAAAACATTTCCTTCTCTATGATATTGCTTGTTTGAAAATATGTCGAGCAGTAAAAAGTGTTCTCATGGAATGCCATGAGAAGAAAATGTAATTGGAAGTTGCTCCTAGACTTTTTACTTATGCTTTGTGAAGTAATTGCATCACTTCTTATGTTGAATTTCTAAACAACTATATTTTAGTTGAAATTTTTGTTGGAGTATGGACATACACTGAGAGGGAGGGGGTGAATCAGTGTCTGATAGACAAACTCAAAAATTTTAAACCTTTTAAATTTTGAAAAATACTTTTTGATTCAAATAGCCTTTCTATTGACAACAGAGCAAAGTAATCACTTTGAGAGCATTCATGAAAAGAGGTAAGTAAATATATGACAACATTAACTTAGTTCATTTAGACAACTTGTGTGAGATATCTTGCGTTTACAAAAGATGTGACTGAAATTTTTTAAAAATCATTGCATGATGAAAAAATAGGTGCATCTCATAAAATTATGTACATGAAGACCAACATCATTGAATAACTTTAAGATCACCAAATTTCAATGCACCTTTATGTGACACTACAACAACTATGCAACTGAATGACATATGATAAGCATTGAAACAACAAATAGCTTTATTACATTATGACAGATTGAAACAATCTTGAACTATGAATCAATGGATGACATGTAATGTGATAAACTAAATTTTTTTCATCAAAACATGCAAAGGATTTTTGGTTAAACAAACATTTTAAACCAGTTTGCAACATATGATTGTGAAAGTACTTGTAACAACAAAATACTACATAAATAACAACTAGCAACAAACATTAATGCATTTGATAACTTATGAAAGTCAAATAGACATTAAAAAAAATCACACAAAGACTCATAACATAACACATTATATGTCCTAAGTTAAAAACCCTCTTGGGGAATTAAAAAAACTTGAAAAAATTTCTCTTTATTCACTTAGAGAACCAACTCTAGAATGTTTGGGAGCACCAACTCCACACAAATTATAAGCACCAAATTCCAAAGTTACAAGAGCACCAACTCCATAAAATACAATGAATAATCAATTGCAATGTACTATTAAAACCCTAGAAGTGTAAATGCAGTCCTAGAATCTCAACAGTAGACCATGAAGATTTTCAATGAGCACATTGAAGAATGTAGTATGAAAAAGAAATCTTCTCTTATACAATAATCTAAGAATCAAAAAGATTTTCAAAGTAATACAATGTCTTGTATCTGTCAAGATTAAGCCTAAAGTCTCATGTTTTTCTTCAGGTAACCCGAGAAATGCCATAAATGCATCTTTTAAAGACACTGCAAAATAACCTTTGAAAGTAGTTTGTGTAACTGTAAACTCACCCGAGTTAGCACATTAACTTTGAAGTTAAATATGTTACAACTCAAGAATCATCTAGAATCCCTAAAGGGTTTTAATCATAATTACCAAAGATTAAGTCCTTAACAATAGTATTTCAGAACTAAAGTTTTACTAAAACAATAGTACAAAATTAATAAAAAATAACCTCCCTTAACACAATGTCTTAAAGCCTGTAAGCAACAAAATAGTTTGTGCTCATTACCTAATTCTAGTGAAATTAAAACTGAAAGTATGCCTTAAAAACCTAATAATTGTCCAGCTAAAACTTCCACTGTCATTTCCTTATCCAAACACCCATAGTCATATGTTTTCCAAGCTCAAAGTTACTCCATATGCCGACCAAGCTCATATAGTGAGCTAATTTACAAAACTAGAGCATGTCAGCTAAGAAAAGCTCAATGAGTTTGCAGACCATAGAGTACCATGGTGGCTAGGGTTCCATTAACCCTTTTCCCTAACCAAGCTTCACGTATTTTGAAGTCTTTGCAAAATAAAATGATCATTTTAGATCCAGTCTTATCAAACAAAACATTATAATTTCTTAGAATCAGCTACTAAATACTTTATCCAAAAATACCAACATCATAGTATTAAATAATGATTTTTCAATGCCACATGTGCATACATTGTTAATGATGGCTTTCAATGTCACTTTTCAATATGATATACCCAGTCACAACTTGCTGTTGAAACCATAGTGTCAAACAAAAATGATACTATCACCACCATTTGATTTTAAATAAAGTCAATTTATTTTGTGATATAACCTCAATATATTCCATATTCCAAGTTAACAAAGATTCATAAAATGTCTATGAACTTGATATTTAAAACAATGTAAGTCAATAACAATGCTTCCTGATAACTTGTAAATGAAATTACCTTTGAAATTAAATGACTTTTAGGTTTTAGATCATAGTAATAATACCACCAGTGGGATTTTATTCCCTTTTTTTTTTTAACAACAAAATACCTTGTGCTAACAAAATCAGTAACAAATGAATATTCCAAGCATGTATTTACCAATCTATAAAAAAATATGAATGTTGATCCTTTCAATCATGAATATGAATAACCATCCAATATACCATATACCAAACAACATGCTCAAAATCACTGTCATGGATATCACTACCTTCACATTTTGACATTGATGATCAAATTATCAATACCTCAAAACATATACCCTCAATGTGTGCATGTCAAAGATATCATAAGTAAACCAACCTCATATGTAAACCAATCTAAAAAATGTGAGCATCAACTAAAGGATCAAAATATAAGACAACTTGTATCCTATCAAAATGATCAACACTATCAGCATCATCATGTAACAAAAAACTAATTAAAGTAAAATCTTGGATCTGCATATCATGCCATCATTATCTTGTCATCTGCATATTACCAACCATGTGAATCTGCATATCAGGCATTCATCAGACTAAGAATCCAAAGAATAGAACTAGTGATGTCATGAACCCAATAAAATAGTTTTGACATCAAGGAAAATGGAACACATAAACAACTAAAAAACAACAAAGTCCCCCTTTGGATTTTATGGAAAAACATATATCATCTCTCCCCCTTTTTTCCTCAATGACAAAGAATGAAAGAAGAGAATGTGAGATGCCATGAATATAAACAAATGATACCAACCAGCATAGTAACCATCTAGAAGGAGAAATAAAGAATCAAAGACTATCAACATAACATTACTTCAATCATAACCAAATAAATATGTGTCATATATCTCCTTGTGTTAATCAAATGAGCAATCCAATAACCTGTCTGCACCAAATATCAATTGTATAAACAATGTTACCAACATGAATAACCATGTACCAAGGCATCAACTATGTACTTCTCAAGAAGTTATATCACTTGCAAGGTAGCATCTACAACATATGAGCTTCTCCCCCTATTTGAGATAAGAAAGAAAGAAAATATTCTCAAGAATCTCACTGCAAACCTCTTTCAAGCATGGTACTATCATAAAACATGATACTATTCAACATCTATCACAATGTCACAAGAATATACATAAGCTTAAAGCACACTGTGAGAAAAGAAAATCTCAAGATACTCTTACCAATTAGCCTTGCTCCTTGTTTGTTACTTACTTGGCATAGATATCATAAACATAAACAAGATCGCATCATTTTCAAAGTCTTAGAAAGAGATCCATAATCATAAACAAGTTGATCATTATCTTAACAACATAGGATCATCACTTATGCTACTTCCCCTGTCAATAACAATTTCAGCACTAGTGTCAAGATGCTAATATGAGTCACTGTCTCATGTAACTAAGGACTCCTACAATCTATTCCACTCATGACCAAAGAAAGAAACACCAATACATTTTATAGGAATATTATTGTTCTAATCCATTGACCATGCTTCAAGGAAGATACCAAGAATCCAACATATATCAAACATGAAACAAATGTTTGAACCAAGGACAAAGAAATCATAATTATAGTCTCAGAAAAATACTTCTCTTACATACATGTCTATTATGGCAATACAAAATTCAAACTCCATCTTGCAATAGTACCTTATAAAAACACACTGTCACCTTCATATATTTACTAGGACACTCAAAACTGCAACAATATTAGAATATAGAAGCACAACATGATCACTGTCCTAAGAGTGCAATATTTTGTCACCAATCACATTTTTAAGTATACAACCCCTTGAAAATTTGATCATGAATACATGACTCCAAACTAGCATAGATGACCTATATCAGAAACTCTTTATATGAAGAACATCTATTAGAAGAACATCTTGTAGCATGAAACAACTTCTTTTGAATTTGTCATGTAATAACTTTCTGATATAAGTATGAAAATGCATAATATTGTCATCCAAAATATTGTAGCACAAAGCCATTGAAGAAAGAAGGCACTGCAAGGCACTGCCCTCTTCAATTTGAATACCAATACCACTGTTTTTGATAAAGGGTAAAATGGGTTTTACAGGGACCCGAAACCATAGAGTTTACAAAAATAAGGAAAGGAAACAAAAGTCCAACAAAAAAAACTAGCTGCCAGAAAGCAAAAGGATGGAGCAAATAGAATCCAACCATAACAGACCAGAAAGGTCAAGAAAAAAAGGCTAGTAGAGCAAACAACAAAAAACTAGCCTCAACTAACCCAGAGTCTTAAGGATAGACTCCGTCTCTGCCTCCAAATTCTGCATGTCATGAACACCCTTTTTAAAAATTTGAATATTCTTTGGAGTGGGGGGGGCTTTCTTTTCAAATTGGCTATGGTTCTCTTTGATATTCTAGTATCCTTTTCCTGGCTTTCATCATTGGTCTCCTCCAAGTCCACCACCAAAGACCCCTATTAGGATTTGTCTAACTTCTCGGTCATAGCATTAATAATAATGGTGTTGTGTTTGGCCATTAGGTTGTTTTGCTCTGCAACAATTTTGATGGTGTTCCTAATATTCTCAACCTCAATTTCAATCTTTTTTTATTGTCAACGTGATACCAAGTATCTTTGCTAAGACCATGATCTCCACAATCCACATCTTTCTTATCAATCGGAGCAATCTTGGCTCCCAGCTCTTCCAACTTGCTTTGAAGGGCCCAAATTTTAATCTTTAACTCATTAATTTCATTGGAAGTCCATTCCAAAAATTTGAAATGGGAATCAACATTAGTTTTGGCTAAATTCAGAACATCCAAAGTGGGACCCCTTCCAATGTTTAAACAAGTTTTTTCAGGGTCAGGAGTAACAGGGGAATCATCTCTAGCAGCTCTTTCCAACAACGGCTCGACACTTGACTCAGTATTATTGGCACTAGACGCCTCAGATTTAGGGGAATCTTCAGAATAGGACACATGATTTTTATCCTTGGGGTTCTTATCAACTATACTGGTCTTGAAAGAGGGGCTTCCTGACTCAAACTCAACATGAGCCTTATCAGAAAAAGGGATAGGTTTTTTTTTTCCAAAAAGGATAGCATGCGGGCTAAGGGTAGTTCTGGTAGGACTAAGATTGGGAAAATACTCTGAACAACTAGGATTAGTATCGTCTTCCTCAGAATCGGGAAGGGTTTCCAGATTAGCAGGGACAGGAAAATTTTGAAAATGCTCTACAATCAACCTAATCAGCCTAGTATGTAGGATAGGGAATCATCTAGGGTTTTTCTTATGATCATCCAAGCTTTTCCTAAGAGAATAGAAAAGATAATAGGGGAGCGAAACCCTCACCTTGTAGTGGAAGTGATTGAATAGAGCAAAGTGATATCCATAGACCCTGGTGAAGTGCCCGTCCACCATAATGTACTCCATGATGACTCGTAGGACCTTTCTCCAAAGGGCTTTTATGGTGTCAGCTTCAAAGTAGCTGTTAGCTATTTTCACTAGATTCAGCCTTTCTTTTTCTTTTTTAGGAAATCTGATAACGACATCATAAAAAAACCCTATCCTTGAAGAACTTCTTTCCCTTAGTAGACAAGCTTGTCACTTCGGCAATAAAATTTTCACTGAGCTCCACATTCCTACCAAATAGGGTAAGGTTTCCATTATTCTAGTTTTTCTTAAAGAGGTCTGTAGTCACCTAATTGGAACCACGAAGCTTCTCCAAGAAAGGGAGTAACCCACTACTTTTAACTTTATTCCAAACCTTTACATTTTTGGTGTGCATCTCATAGCTGTCCAGCTCGATTCTTTTTCTTTCTCCACCCATCTTGACCAACATAGTGGGGCATACACAGATGAAATCTTTACTAAAATTGGCCCCGCCAAATTTGAGAACCCATAAAGTGTGTGACATTTCCTTCCAGACTAAGCCTCCGAGCTCGGTCCCATACAATCTAATGATTGTGATGTTAAAGATCCAACCTGTCCTCATTAAAGGGATAACATGCCTCTCTTCCATGTGTTTTATCATAATTCAATAAAGCGTAGACATTAGAACTTAGATCACTAACATTATGCCAGGTGCATGAATCATTACTCCTGACTCCTTTATTAGCAAAAAAATCTGCAACATTAGCTTCTCTATAAGCATGTGATATTTTAACTTTATCAAACTTAGCCAAGGTCAAGATGGCATCATCGATCCAAGATTTTATCATCCATGAGGGGGGTGATCTTCCATGGAGGCAGTCAATTATATTTTTGGAGTCACCTTCTAGCCAAAGATTCTTAAAGTTAAGACTTTGGGCTAAATTTATTATATGATAAGCACCAGTAGCCTTGGCCAAATGATTGGTTTGGGAACCAAGAGGAGAGGCCGTCACTCCAAGGAAATTTCCAAAGGAATCCCTTAAGACTCCACCACAACCCGCCACCCCAGGATTACCTTTAGCTGCACCATCAATGTTCACTTTTACCCATCCATTAGGCAGAAAAAACCAGCGAACACCCTCTCTGTCCTTTTTAGCTTTCTTAGGAACGCAGGGCAAATCAAGGCTAATATTCCAGTCCTTAGCAACAATAAGGTCATAGGATGAATGCACCACTTTCTCAGAAAAGCAAGCCTTCTGTGAAAACACAATGACATTTTCCTTCAAGAGTTTGACAATATTATCATAGAAAATATCCACATAAGCCTCTTTATCTCTATAAATTCTATTATTGTGTTCTTTCCAAAGACCCCAAGCAATATGAGGGAAAGAGAAATCCCATAAGAGCCTGAGCAAAGTATTTTTAGTTGGGGCTTTCCATTGAAGGAAGAAGTCTTCAATGGATGAAGGAAAAACCCAAGAAAGATGCCATAAACTGATAAATTTTTCCCAAATAGCAGCAGCAAATGAGCAATGAAGGAACAAATGACACACAGATTCAGCCTCCATCTTACAAAGGAAGCATCTGTTAGGTATTTGAAATCCGTGTTTGCTAAGGTTGTCAATCATGAGCACCTTGTTTTGGAGAAGGTTCCAGAAAAAAATGTTAATTTAAGGGATCAAATGTTTGAACCAAGCCTTCGACTAGAATGAAGGAGCTTCCTGAGATGAAGTAATCTTGGCAAAAGCAGACGATACAAAATAATTTCCTAAGGGTTCATCAAACCAAACAAGACGATCATCCACCTGGTCGGAACAAAGTATAATAGCTAGCAAAGAAGACTAAATAGGAGCAAGAGTCTGACTGACAAGACACGGGTCCACCCATTTACCATTCACTATGTAGTCTTTCACATAAGAACCATAACAGGCCTTGCAATTCTCAACCCATTCATTAAAGGAATTGATTTTTAAAAGGGGCTCCTTAAAAAGCCATCTATCCTCCCAAAATCTAGTAAGGTTACCGCTTCTCACTTGCCATCCAATTCCTGAGTCCACAATATTTTTACCATTGATAAGATTATTCCAACAAGTAGAACCTCTAGGAAGAAGGTGGGAATCTTTTAGGATAATAAAGGAATAGTTGTTTTCTAAATATTTACTAGCCATAATATCTATCCATTCCCTTGTAGATGAGAAGATTCTCCAAAAAAAATTTGCGAGAAGGATTTTGTTAACCATTCTAATTCTTCTAAGACCTAATCCTCTAGCTTTTTTAGGTCTACAAACCAGATTCCAACCAATTAAAAGAAGTTTTTTTTTCTTCAACACCCGACCATAGAAATTTTTTTGAATCTTTTCTATGGCATCAGAAAATTTAGCAGGAATCTTGAAAAGGCTCAAGGCATAGATCAGCAGATTCTAGAGTGAGGCTTTGAGGAGTTGATATTTTCCCACTTGACTTAACAGAGCTCCTTTCCATCCATCAAGCTTCTTGTTGAATCTCTCAACCAGCGAAAGCCAAAAATATTCTAGAGGTTTAAGGCTTAAGGGTAAGCCAAGATAGGTGGTAGGTAAGGAGTCCACCCTGTAGCCAAGTATTCTGGCAATTTTAGTTTGTCTATGAACTGGTGTGTTGAAGAAAAATAGAGAACCTTTTTTATTGTTGATCAACTATCCTGAAGCTCTCCCATACTTATCAAGTAGTTGTTTTAAATTTTTTCCTTCAGAGACCGAAGCTTTACTCATAAGTATAGTATCATCAACAAATTTTTGATGGGAACAAACCAGGTTACTAAAGGAAGGTTTGAGACCAAGGAGAGATCTAAAGTCAACCAACTTTTTCAGATTTCTGCCAAGACTTTCAGCCATAATGGTGAAAATAATAGGAGAGATAGGATCACCCTATCTTAGACCTTGGGTACTTTGGAAAAAGGAGGTAGGGGATCCATTAACCATAACCGATATGGAAGTAGTAGACACAAGTTGTTCCACCATTTGAAGAACCCTGTTACAAAATCCAAAAGCCTTTAAAATTTTGAATAAGAAAATCCAGTCCACTTTGTCATAGGCTTTTGAAATATCAAGCTTAAGTAAAAATACTTCATTCTTCAATTCCACTAAGGAATGAATATTCTCATGCATCATAGCAATAGAGTCAAGGATTTGTCTGCCCGGGACAAAGCCATTCTATTGAGGAGAAATCAAAGAAGGCAAAAAGGTTAAAAAATCTTGAGGTTCAAACCTTAGAGATGATTTTATAAATGGAATTGCAAAGACTAATGGGTCTGAAAGCCTCAAAATTATTAGCTTCAGGTTTATTAGGGATAAGGACCAAAAAGGTGGTATTTAATTCTTTAAGGAGACTTCTGGATCCAAAAAATTGCTTAACAACATTCACCACATCATCTCCAACTATCTCCCAAAGCCACTGAAAGAAAAATAAAGGGAAACCATCTAGACCCAGAGCTTTAGTCCCATCAAAGGAAAAAATGGCCTGCTTTACTTCGTCATTGGTGGGGATAGCAGACAAAAGAGAGTTATTTTCATGGTTGATAATTCTCGGTATAGCATCAACTAACTAATCCTGATCAATTTGGTTAATTTCATCATTCGCCAAGAGAAGATGTTTGAAGAAAGAGAAAGAATGCTTTCTAATATCCTCCTCCTCCTCATACTTGATCCCATTCACTTCAATTTGAGATATTATGTTGATAGCTCTATGTTTTGAGGCCGGTAGATGAAAATATCTGGTATTTTTATCACCTGCAGATAACCATAGAGCTCCAAATCTTTGCCTCCAGAACTCCTCCTCCTTACTGATTATATCATGCATCTTAGTGAGGATCTCATTCTCTTTTTCATTAGTATCATTCAAATATCCCTCCTTCTATATTTTATATTGAATATCACCCAATTCCGTCTGGAGATCAGACTTGATCCTAAAGATGTTCCCAAAGGACTCCTTTTTCCATTTTTTCATATTACATTTCACTTCCCTTAGTTTTTTAGCTATTCTAAACATAGCGGTAATAGGAATACATATATTCCACCATTTCCTAATTTCTTCTTTAAGAGCAGGATGGGAGATCCACATTTTTTCAAATCTGAAAGGGATGTTTTTCTTCTTTTTTATAGGATCTGCAATAAAACTGATAGGGAAATGATCAAAACCAATCCTTGAGAGAACTTTAAGAGAGTTGTAATAATAAAAAAACCAATGATTGAAAATTAAAGATCTATCTAGTCTGACCTATATGAGATCCATCCTCGTTCTACGATTAGACCAGGTAAAGGAAGCACCATGTAAATCTAGGTCTATCAGCCCCTGATTGTCAATGAAGTTATGAATATCCTCTTTGCTCTCCACATTGATTTGGGATCCTCCAAACTTTTCTCCATTCATTAAGGGTATATTGAAATCTCCCATAATAACCCAAGCCTCACTATCAAAAATTCTCCTAAAAGAAGCCAGCTCCAACCAAAAGGATTTTCTCATTCCTTTTCCATTGGGGGCATAAATGTTATATTGAATTCATCTAAAGTTGTCCCTAATATGTGTGAATCTAGTGGCAGTATGATTGGTTCCTTCCAAAATAAGATATCCTTTGATTATGTGGCTATTCCAGAAAGTAGAAATGCCTCCAGAAGCGCCACTTGAGTTATTACCATGAGTGCTATAGTCCTGGAAAAGCCTCATCTTTTCAAATTTCTCCTTTGACATTTTAGTCTCCTGAATTAAAATAATATCAGGCTTGTGATCTCTAGCAAAATTGCAAAGAACATCTTGCTTCTGGGGGCTATTGAGTCCCCTAATATTCCAAGACATAATCTTCATAAAATACCAGGGGAATTAAGGCATTCCGGGATGGTTTTCTGAGACCCATCCGCTATATCCTAGAAGCTATTATGCTCTCTTGTCCTTTTAGAAAACTTTTTCCCTCATGAATTCTTTACTGCTCCACAGTTTTCCTTAGCTTTTGATCTGGTAGAAATGCCACTTGGAGTCTTCCTTTGTTTATTTTTTTCCTTCTTCTTTGATAAGTTCTCTTCTTTATTAGTATCTTCTTGGCTATCTATCTCTCTGCTAGATTCCCATTCCTTATCAGTTAAGATCCTTTGTTCCTAGGGTAATGTAACCATATTACCATTCACATGAAAAGCCGAGAAATTACTGGAAAGATTAGCAGAATGGTCTGGGTTTTCAAGGGAGTCCTTGACCACCTCCAAGGGGTTGGGATCTGTAAGGTTCGTAGCACCCAGGGGGAAGATCTTAAGAAGATGGGAAAGGGAATGGGATATTTAGTTCCAAGGAGAAGCCCTTACTAGGAATATCCTCCAAACTTGGGGTTTCAACATTTTTCACAGTTGGGATTGTCACATGGGACAAAGAATTAGCTTTTTGGTTCAAATCTTCTTCCCCAGCTGATAGATCCTCATTAGATCCATTTTTCTAAGAAGATAATGTTTTAACAAGATTCATGTAATGGGGATCCAGAGGGATCTTTCCATTATTTTCCATAGCCACTTCAGTCTCAAAAGATGCGCTCTGAATATTAGACTCTTTATTTTCCAAGTCCTTAACATTAGACTCTTTAGTTTCCTTACTATCTCCTTCTAATTTTTTTTTTCCAAATTTTTTTTAAAGAACCAATTGGTCTCTCTTTCTTTGATGTAGCGTTTAAGGGTCATTTTTTTGCCCAGTGCCTAGATTTTATGCACTTGAAGCAGGCAAATAGGATGGTTTCAAACTCTATATTCTACAACCAGGATCCAAGTTTAGACTGAATCTTAATTGAAGAAGGAAGGTCAGCTTCCTGGGAGACCCCCACACATATTCTCACAAAAACCAATCTCTTTCTAGCTGCTGTCATAGTATCAATAAAAAGGAGTTGACCAAAGGAACTTGCAATACCATTAAAGATATCTTCATTCCAATACTCCAGAGGTAGGCCCGATAATCTAACCCAAACTAGGACATTCTAAAAAATGGAGTCCGAGAGGTCTAAGTTAGATAACCACTTCTTTAAAGCTAGGGAAGATTTCCCTATTACCCAAGGACCCCCACTTCTAACAGCCAAGATGTCCTCTCTACAAGTAAATTCAAACGCAAAAAAACCTTTTGGAAGAGCAGCAACTAAAAATTTTCCATTCATTCTCCATTTATTTTTAAGGAACTCCCTAACCACTTCAATATTTATTCTAGGGCCCATAAACTTCCCAATCAGAGCTCTTTCCATTAGAGTGATGATATGATCTATTAACAAATCTAGGATAGAAATTGCAAACTTGCCTTTTTCCAAGGAAGAGATATTTTTCACTGGAGGAAAAGATGATTTTCCATTTGGTTTTACCCCAAATAGAGAGGTCCAAGGTTTACAATTGCCTCCAATGCCACCAGTGGTCCCCACTGCATCTTTAGGTTTCTCATTTTTTTTTTTTTAATACCAATACCACTATTATTAAGTAGAGACTTTGTCAAAGAAGAGTTCTTGTCATTCATAAACCTGTTAAAAAAATGAGTGCAATAAGAAACAAACTTCCATAATCAACAAAATTTATAGATGTATCATGGTTTGTCCAAACAATGGTATTTTTCAAACACTCCTTTATTGAAGCTTGATCAATTCCATATTCATTGAAAGTTAAGACATTCTAAAAGAAGAACAATAGAGATAGAATGGTATGCACATTAAGAAATCATAGTGCTTAGACATATTATGTTTAAGAGCCAAAATTCATAGCACTCAAACAAATATATTGTACCACCAATACTTGTTATGATATGCTTGATTTCAAGATCTCATAGTCCTTGCTTGTTCACTATGACCATGTCCATTATTCTCAAGTCCAGATACCATGTGTACAAGATAAAACTATCAAGAGAAACAAATGCTAACATTGTAAAAAAATGATATAGAAAGCACATGACAATCATGAACACATGTTTTTCCCTTTGTAAGAGAAAATAACTATTACAACAACATAGATGCACAAATATTTTATAGTCTCCACACTGTTTCAGATATAAAATCTGACTTCAAGACATCAAATCCATAAAAAATATAGCTCACACCTTGATTACTGAAAAAAATGCAAAAAGATAAATTTTCTACTCAAAAAATCATTCACCCATAAAGATTGCACCATCACTCAAAGGTTTGCATATGCATAAAGTTTGTCACATGTTCTCTATAAAACAAAAGGTTCTATTATTGCAAATCAACTTACTCCATTAAAGTTCACAAGATTTACAACATTATAGAGAATTTTCACTATAACACAAGAATTATTCTACACACCTTCAAAATTTCTCTAAGGAGTTGAAGAGTAATACAATAAGAAACTCCCCCTTACCTCATGCTAACCTTTTAGGTAAAAACTGATTTGTTTTGTCAAGTATGCACTAGTTTAGTATTTTCATTTCCTAGGTCTTGTTTTCTCCTCCAAACCTTTATGTGCCCTTTCTTTTTCTTGGTCAATGCATCTACATTGTTATTTTTAAAAGATGCCTTCAATTTACTCCTACACTGTTGTGCCTTATGCCCAAGTTTATGACACCTAAAGCATGTGATATTGTAACCAATTTAAGGAGTAAAGGAATCATACTTTCTTGACATTCCAAAACTTCAATGATCATATCTTCCATACCTCCTACAATTTCTTGTACAATTTGTTGCTCTATTACCATAAGCATGGCAACAATAGAAATAGCCATGAAATTGAGAGTACTTATACCTAATAAATGGATGCATTTTTTTCCTTTCATCAATACATTTATCTTCTGTCTAAGTAGAAACAATATGATGACCAATATCAACCTTCATTCTTGGTGTTTGATTGACTGTAAACCTCTTTCCATTTGTAGTAGAAAACACTGTCTCATGTTTAGATTCTTCTACAGAGCTTTTTCCAACCTCATATCCCACTCTTGTAGGATTCTTAGAATTCTTTTATTTTCCCAACATATCACTCAATAGAATAGTACTACGATCAAATTTATAATTTTTACCTGATTGAACCTTGACACTTTCAAGCTCTTTTATTAATGAAACTACTCCTCCTTCAAGTTTTAGACATTCAATATTTTCAACCTCCAAATCAGACCTTACAACATCTACAATCCTCTTATATTCTTCAATTTAAATTTTCTGACTTATAATCATGTCGTCTTTAAGAGTTAGTTCTTTTAACAAGGAATCATTATCTGAACTTTTCTTCAATGAAGAAACTTAATTTTCTAATTTATTACACATTTCTTCTTTCTCTTTCAACTTGAATCCCTTTTCCTCTTCTTCCTTTTTACTTTCTAACACTTGATTATTTAGAAATTCAATTATTTTTTTAGATTTACTATAATTTTGACTTAATGCCTTATTAGTATCAATGCTCTTTACAAGTTGTACCTTGAGTTCCTAATTCTCTTGTTTAATTATTTTAAGTTCATCTAAGGCAACAAGCAGTTCTCCTTCCAAATCAACTTCAAACTCATCACCTTCAGATTATTTTTCACCAAATTCTTGTTCAAAGTCACTTAGTAAGTGATCTCCTTATTCTCCAACTATAGGATCACTTTTAGTAGCAATTGGTAGGGGTATTACTTGAGAAAAAACTTCACTAGTCTTGATAGGGGTTGGTCGATCAACTTTATGCTTGACACTACTGGTTTTATTTTGACCTTTGTTTCTTTTGCACTTAGCCATGACGAATACTCCATGACTAGGAAACCCTAAGTTGGTTAGAATTATGCATGGGTATGGCTCTGATACCACTTGTTGGATTATGGATAGACACTAAGAGGGGGGGTGAATCAGTGTTTGATAGATAGACTCAAAAAATTTAAACCTTTTAAATTTTGACAAAGAATTTTTGGTTCAAATATCCTTTCTATTGACAACAAAGTAGAGTAATCACTTTGAGAGCATTCATGAAAAGAGGTAAGCAAAGATATGATAACATTAACTTAGTTCATTTAGACAACTTGTGTGAGATATCTTGCATTTTAAAAATATGTGACTAACATTGTTTAACAACCAGAGCATGGTGACAAAATAGGTGCAACTCATAAAATTATGTACATGAAGACCAACATCTTTGAATCAGTTTAGGACCACCAAATTTCAATGTAGCTTTATTTAACACTAGAACAACTGTGCAACTAAATGACATATGCTAAGCATTGAAACAACAAAGATCTTTATTACATTATGAAATATTGAAACAATCTTGAACTATGAATTAGTGAATGCCATGTAATGTGATATACTAAATGTTTTTCATCACAACATGAAAAGCATGTTTGGTTAAACAAAACTTTTAAACATGTTTGCAACATATGACTGTGAAAGTACTTGTAACAACATAATACTATAGAAATAACAACTGGTAACAAACATTAATGTATTTGATAACTTATAAAATTCAAATAGACATGAAAAACAATCACACAAAGACTTGTCACATAACACATTATATGTCTTGAGTAGAAAACCCTTTTGGGGAATAAAAACCACTCAATTTTTATTTCTTTATTCACTTACAACACAACCTCTAAAAAGTTCAGGAGTACCAACTCCACACAAATAAAAAGCACCAACTTCCAAAGTTACAAGAGCACCAACTCCTACACATTTCAGGAGCACCAATGTCGTAAAATACAATGAATAATCAATTACAATGTATTATTAAAACACTAGAAGTGCAAATGTAGTCTTAGAATCTCAACAGTAGACCATGAAGATTTTCAATGAGCACATTGAGGAATGTTGTATGAAAATGAAAACATCTTCTCTTACATAATAATCTGAGAATCAAAAATATTTTCAAAGCAATACAATGTCTTCTATTTGTCAAGATTGAGCCTGAAGTCTCATATGTTTTTTTCAGGTAACTCAAGAAATTCCAAAAATCCATCTTTTAAAGAAACTACAAAATAACCTCTAAAAGCAGTTTGTGTGACTGTAAACTCACTCAGGTTAGCACACTAACTTTGAAGTTAAATTTTTTACAGCCCGAGAATCATCCAAAAACCCTAAAGGGTTTTAATCATAATTACCAAAGATTAAGTCCTTAACAATAGTATTTTAGAATCAAAGTTTTAATAAAACAACAATACAAAATTAATTGAAAATAAGTTACCTTAGCACAATGTCTTAAATCCTATAATTAACAAAATAGTTTTTGTTCATTACCTGGTTCTAGTGAACAAAAAAATAAAAGTATGCCTTAAAATCCTTATAACTCTCTAGCTAAAACTTCCACTATCATTTCCTTATCCAATCACCCACAATAAAATCTTTTCCAAGCTAAAATTTACTCCCTATGTTGGCCAAGGTCATATAGTGAGTTAATTTACAAAACCATAGCATGTTAGCTGAGAAAAGTTCAACGAATTTGTAGAACACAAAGTACCATGGCAGCAAAGGTTCCATAAAACCTTATACCCTGACAAAGCTTCAAGTATTTTGAAGTCTTGGAAAAATAAAATGATCATTTGAGATCCGGTCTTATCACACAAAACATTATAATTTATTTGAATCCACTACTAAATACTTTACCCAAAAATATTAACATCATAATATTGAATAATGAGTTGTCAATGCCACATGTGCATAAATTGTTAATGATGGATGTTGATGTAACTTTTCATTATGATATACCCAGTCACAAGTTGCTATTGAAATCATAGTGTCAAACAAAAATGATACTATCACCACCATTTGATTTTAAAGAAATTCAATTTACTTTGTCATATAACCCTGATGTATTGGGTATGTGTAGGATCATGATGGGCCAAAAATTGGTGAGATGATGGGTATGTGGCTGACAACCTTTTTTTACCCAAAATTGATGAAACGAAAAATGTTTTTAAAGGAGATTCTTAGATTTCCACCAATATAAATTATGCTTTACTTTGAATTTAATAAATACTTATTATTCATTTTCTATTTGAATTATGAATAAAGTCTTGATTGATAGGTGGGTATGTGCAAGATCATCATGGAAAAAATAGGCCCTTAAGTGGCAAAAAATTTAAAAAAATTAGAGTTAGGCAACTTGACATAAAAATTTGAATAAGCTATCTATATTATTTCAAAAATATGTAAGAATAGAATCTGTAGAAAATTAAATTTAGTTTCTAAACTACTAGGTTTATCTTAAAAAAAAAAATCTATTTGGTGAAAATTTGAAATTTCAATGTAGTAGTACTTAAATTTTAGGGAAAAAATAAGTAGGTGTCTGTCTAACCACCCTAACCACAATAAAATGATAAAAAAAAATTATAATATTTTATATATAAGTAGAGGACTCATGTTCTGATGTGATGAATATTTTTTTGTAGTTTGTTTCCAAGTAAATAATTAATTATGAATTTTTTATTACAACTTTTAAAAAATATGAAAACTAATCTATCTGTCCACCTTAACTTGCTCAAGACTTCATGAAATTCATTTTTTTTTTAATCCTATATTATACAAAGCATAGAATTTGATGCATAGTTTGGATTCAACAATTGCGATACCGTTTGAAAGTTATAGATGTTTTTCAATCAGCGTATCAATCATGACTTTAGTTGTAATTCAAATAGAAAATGAATAATAATTATTTATAAAATTAAAAGTAAGGCATAATTTATATTGGTGGAAAGATGAGAATCTCTTTTAAAAACCCTTTTCGTTTCATCAATTTTGGGTAAGAAAAAAGTCATCAGCCACATACCCTACAAATACCCATCATATCACCACTTTTTGTCTCATCATGATCCTGCACATACCCAGGTTGATTGAAAAACATCTATAGCTTTCAAACGGTATCACATATTTTTAATACAAAACATGTGTCACATTCTATGATTCACATGCTATAGGATTAAAAGGATAGAATTACATTTGATGAAGTTTTGACTACATTAAGGTGTTCAAACATACGAGTTTTTATATTTTTTAAAATTTGTAATAAAAAAATCATAATTAATTATTTACTTGAAAAAAATTACCAAAAAAATAGGCATCACATCTGGACATGAGTCCTCTACTTATATTTGAAATCCTATAAAAAAATATTATCATTTTATTGTGGTTAGGGTGGTCAAAAAAACACCTACTTATTTTTTCCCTAAAATTTAAGTACTATTGCATTGAAATTTCAAATTTTCACCAAATAGATTTTAAAAAAAAAAATAAACCTACTAGTTTAGAAACTACATTCAATTTGCTACAGATTCTATTCTTACATATTTTTGAAACAATATAGATAACTTATTCAAATTTTTACGTCAAGTTTTGTAACTCTAATTTTTCTAAATTTTCTGCCACTTAAGGGGGTATTTTTTCCATGATGATCCTACACATACCCTATTCTATATGCCATGTTAACCAAGATTCATAAAATTTTGATGACCATGATATTTAAAACAATGTATGTCAATAACAATGTTTCCCAATAACTTGCAAATGAAATGACCTTTGAAATAAAATGAATTTTAGGTTTTAGATCATAGTAATAATACCAACGATGGGATTTTATTCCCAATTTTATTGTTAACAATAAAATACCTTGTGCTCACAAAATTAGTAACAAGTGAATATGCCAAGCATTTATTTACCAATTTGTAAAAACATATGAATGTTGATCCTTTCAATCATGAATATGAATAACCATCCAATATACCATTTACCAAACAACATGCTCAAAATCATTGCCATGCATATCACTACCTTCACATTTTGACATTGATGATCCAAATATAAATACCTCAAAACATATACCGTCAATGTGTCCATGTCAAATATATCATAAGTAAACCAACCTCATATGTAAACCAATCTAAAAAAATTGAGCATCAACTGAAGGATGAAACTAAAAAACAAACTGTATCCTATCAAAATGATAAACACTATCAGCATCATCATGTAACAAAAATCTAAACAAAGTAAAATATTGGATTTTCATATCATGTCATCATTATCTGGTCATATGCATATTACCAACCATGTGAATCTGCATATCATGCATTCATCGGACTAAGAATCCAAAGAATAGAACCAGTGATGTCATAAACCCCATAAAATAGTTTTGACATCAAGGAAAAACTAACACATAAACAACTGAAAGCCAACAATTTTTTCATCTATCAACATCTAGTTATTAGTTATGGAATGTGAATTAATGCTTTGAGTTTGAATGATGTGCAATGCAACATAATCAATGATGAATATAAACTACACAAAACTATTAAGTACAATTCATTAGTTAAAATCTTTATTCTATTACCTACATGTAGGTTTGAGTAAATTCACTAGAACTGGGAGGTGTTCCCTCAAAAACACCAATATTAGCATGTTCAACATCCAAAATCACATATTAAAAGACCATTCGTAAAAAAATTCTATTAACATGTAATAAATTTATAATTTTTTACTAGTTACATACCCCACAAATAGGTGTATTGTAGAAAAAAGTAGGTGTAGGGCCGGTGTATCTAGTCTCAACACTGTGACCCTTTAATTTTATTAAAATCATAAAACTAAATTAGTTAATATTGCATTTCAAAATCAAAATTTAATAAATTAAATTCAATGAACATGCTAACTTTTACCTGAGTATTAATTCCATATGCCTCATCCAAAATGTCAACTTCCCTTTGCATCTCCATAGCTGCAAACGAATCCTATGTAGCAGCCTCTTGAGTGTTAGTGGGGTCATATGAACAAGTCACCCAACAAGATTAACACAAATGGGTTCAAAGGCCACCAATCGAAGTCTCCCCTAGATGGCACTGTAGAATAGGGATAGCATGTTGGATGACACTCTATGTCAAAATGTTGATTTCCTAGTGAGATCTCATCTCCCTTGTCGTGTAGGATCTGACTGTGCACGGGGTCTATCCTAAGCCAACCCCCTACCTCTCCCCTGAAATTCCCTCATAACAAAATAATTTGGGATTTTGTTCAATATGAACTCAAAGTATAGTTTCCTAAGGAAATATTGTGCGACTTCACAATTTTTGCACGATAGATAATCAAATCCCATGTACCACCTATCATAAAAAGAGTTTCTAATCTATTGGTGGTGGCACCAATGAATAGAAAACCTCTTCACATTGAGGGTCAAATTTTGATTTGTGTGTGGGTCAGTGAATAATGAGCACAAATCACCTTTTATAATTTTTAAATCCTTTACATCTTTATATGATAATTTATCCACGTAATAAGCCCTAGCTGCCTTCCTCCTATCTTTCCATATAGTTATTTTTTTGCTAATTGAATCTACATTTTTTAACATATCATTCAATGAAGATGCCAAGGTCATTCTTTATGCAGTTGAACCTTGTGGATCACTCAACCTTCTGATTAAAACCTCAAGTTGTTTTTTGTTGTTCTCAATTTCACTCATTAAATTTTGTTGAGTGCTAGGACAGTGTTGAGGGATTGGTGGAGGAGGTTGTTGTGGTTGATTTTTTTGTTGAGGATTTTGTTGCTCTGCTTGTTAAGGATTTTGAGGGTTTGTAGGTTGATTTGCATCTCCTACAAATTCAAAAAAATAAATATCAAATATAACCTAAAAATAACAAATTCAAAACAAAAAGCAAACAATCCTTAAACCTATCACACCTCCTCATCCATGTAGTGGCATTCTCACGATGAAATAGAAACCATTGATGAATATTTTTTCAAAATAGCTCCTCCTACAATGCGAGCATGAAATACTGGGATTTTGGCTATGAGCAACAAACAAAACATAGTCACAAGTAAAAATGAATTCATTTTCCTTTTTTTTTGGTTTAAATAGGTCATAATGTGAGTGTGTTATAATGCACTCATGTTATAGACTTGTTGTGGCCAAGCCTCAAGCTCAGAACACCAAGCCATAGCATGAGTGTGTTATAATGTGCTTGTGTTATAACACAATCATATTATAATGCACTAAAGTTATAATACACTCGCATTATGAGTTTTCAAAACTTTTTTAAAAAGTTGTCAAAAGATATGCTACCTCTAGAAATGTAAAATATACATGTAGCTAATCCAAAATCATTAATTTCATTTCATCTGTAATCACCCCTCTACTAGCCATTTTAATCAAATAATCTTTATCTGATTAAAAGTCATCATATTTCATCTTTTAATAAATCTTTATTTAAATAGATAAATCAACTTTATCTAATTAAATATATCATTCTATTTGATTAAATCATATTCTTCCATGTAATTAAATAAATCAATTTTATTTAATTAGTCTCCTAAAGTTATATCTTTAATTAAACAAATCAATTTTTATTTAATTAATCTCCTAAAGTTCCTTCATTTAATTGAATAAATCCAAATATTTAATTAAATCTCTAATGCTCTTTATCTTCTCATTTAATTTAAATAAATCCAAATATTTAAGTTGAATGTCACAATCAACTAACCTCCATTAAAATTAATCAAATCATGATTAATGCTAATCTTATCTCTCAATTCTCTAGATTTTGCAACTTGCTCAATAGATCATTTCTTTTGATTTATTAAATCTTCTAATTTATGTCAACATGACATCAAAAGGGAATATTCATCTAATTTTGGAAGTCCCTCCAAAAGGACTTGTCCTCCAACATGGCATTAACTCCTCTTACATGTATCCCACTTGGCATTTAAGACTCTTTATTCTCCCTGCAACAAGCCAACTTTCAAAATTTCAAAATCCACCTAATAGCATTTATCATGCACAATGACCAAAATGTGTACAACCTTCATCCTCTCACATCTTGACAAGTTGCACTTGGCCATTGGTGGATGATTAATCCCACACTCATCCATTTTGCCTCATTTTTCAACATTCTCATATATAAATAAGAGGATTTCCTTTGTATTTTTGATGCAAAATCTTATTCACAAGTCCATTATTGTCATTTGAGTTCATAGCATCTGCAAGGAATTCTCATCATTCAACATATCAATTGGGAAAGGGATAATTTTCATATCAAAGTAGCACCAATCCACTATGGGATAGGTATACTTCATGTTCTCATATGATTTTTTTATTTTGTTGTTTGTTTTCATTTTGAAGCATATTGAAATGTCTCATAGGGATGCTTGTTTTCTTGTTTGCTCAAATTTTATTTACCATACTAATGTTTGATTGTTGAAAAGTGAAGAAAAAGGAAACACCATGTACATCTGGTGCTAGAAGGAGGGCACCCTTGTCTATTTTTTCTTGTTGAAAGTTTTTAACATTTTTTCTGTAGATTTTCAATGTTTTGTTTGGAAATGGTTTGAAAATTATAGGAAATATGGGTTCCTGCATTGATGTGAATTTTGTTTGCACAAGGAACTTGCAAGAAGCAATCTTTGAAAAATCTTGGAGTTGAAGAAAATTGAACATTAAATTTGAAGTTGACAAAGAATTTTTAAATGCTTAGAGCTTCAATTTCTTTCTTTCATTTTTTTATTTAAGCCAACTCACTTCTTTTTGGGCTCTAAAAAGAACACTACAAAAGTTTTCATTTTTGCTACAAGGGGTTAAAAAGAACATTATGAACTTACTAAATTTCAATTTGGGTTCTAAAAATTTGAGAAACAAATCTCACACTTCAAAGTTGGTGCTTAAAAAGAACTCATTTTCTTCTTTGAAGATAAAATAAAAATGTGCATTTAGTGTTTTATAATTTTTTTCACAAGGTAATATCATTTAAAAAGGTTTATGTACTTCTCTCACACTTCACAGTGATCTTGAGAATCAAAAGTGTTTTTTTGATATTAAGGTGTCAAAAAGATTTCCTCCACATTTTGATTTGGGTTTAAAATTGACAAATCTTGTTAGTGTGAGTGGAACATATCGTGTGTGTTATCTCTTTGTTTCTCAATGAAGATTGATTGAACTACGGATATATTTGCTTGCTTTTGTTTTATCTTAGAGGAAATACCTTGTGGGAAAAAGTACTCACCTAAGGGAATGACCCAATCAGGAACACACTAAAGCCAAGCGACTTCCAACCAGTATATAAGTGTGGGTACTTGAGGAAATACAAGTATCACAAGTATTTTTCCGACAATAAGGGAAACAATGGTCTTTTTCCACATGGATGATCCCCCATGAATGGAATTCCCCTACTATAATCTTTATTTGGAAAGGAAAAAATCCTTGATCTATTTGTTGTTGCATGAACTATTGTTCTAAAGCTTCCCCACATTTTTATGGCTCTTAGTAGAGATGAGAAGTATGCCATGGGAATTTCATGAGTATTGATGCTTGGCTGACCTAAGAACTGTGTACTCTAGAGGGAAGCCAGTGTGTTCAAGCATCTAATCATCCACTAAGAGTAGGTATAGATGGATTCATCCAAGTGGGGATTCAAGAAATATTGTCTTTTCATCCATAGGGTTGTGCATGTTCTTGGAAAAAAACACTTTTCTTGATCTTAAACATTGGAAGACAAACATTCAACATCATCATCAAATTTTAAACCATTTAGAAAGAAAATACCATTAAAAAAATTCAAATGTTATTATTTTCCCTAGGGATTATATCCTCAAGGGTTTCTAAGCATTTGGATTTACATCTCAATTTTCTCACTAAAGTCAACAATAGGAAACTTTTTCCTTAATTTCCTTGATTTCCACATAATGGACTTTGTGGGATGAGAAGAAATTTAGACATTAGACATTTAGTTTGAAAACATGATCGAAGAATTGTTGGTGGTAAAAAGAAGTAATTAAGCAAAGATAAGAAATAGTTGAACCCGACACACATGCTCTTCCAAATTATTTCTCAAAAGATCAAAATATGGAAACCAAAGAAGAAAGGTCTTAGTCAAAATCTCACAAGAAAAGGTTGTCTATGCTTTACGAATTAAGAGAAAGATTTAAATTCAAATTTTACAAATGTGCATCAAGGAACAATCCAAATTTGTATTCATTTTACTATTGTCAAAATCCAAGTCTCTTTCAAAGGTTTGAGTATCTCACATAGGAAGTATTACATGTTCTTCAACACTGAGGTCTTGTAAACAAGAGTCTTTTTTAGGTTCATTTAGGATCAAATCAATCACTTTCATCCATCCTTCAAATAATCAATCCAAAAATCATCTCACCAACAATTATTGGAAATCTTGAAAAAATCCTTCACTTTAAACTTTGGGAAAATCATTTAAAACAAATGAAAATCATCTTATTTGATTATATGTGTGTAGAAGAATCCTTCTCCACATATTTACTCAAATTACCAATCCTTTTGAACAAGTATATCCCTTGATAACATCAAACATCTTGGGGTTTAGGAGTTCATTATCTAAAATCAAATCAAACCAAAATCATCTTATTTGGCTAGGTGTGTATAGATGAATCCTTCTTTATACATTTAGTCAAATTAAGCATCTTCTGGACAAATTTACTCTAGGACAACATCCAAGATCTTAGAGTTTATGAGTTCACTATCCAAATCCAAATTGAATCAAACCAATCCCAAATTAAATCAAACACCAATCCAAGTCCTAAAGTTTAACATCTCCTTCAAGATTTCTCAAAGAGTTCCAATTATTCACTAATCATTCATCTTTCACATATTTCACTATCATCCTATATTCTCTCTTTTGTGCCTAAAGTTACATCAATCTAAAGAGATAGAGGTTCATCTCTTACATTCTCAAAAATTGATCCCTATTTTATGTTGTAAACTCTAGATCGCAACACAAGAAGAACATGGAGACCAACAAAGAAACATAAACTTCAAGTGACTTGAGTCATACCACTCTCAAAATGAATCCCATTGGGTCTAGAAATCTCACAATTAATCTTCCTCCATTTTCACAAGATCCTCAAGGAAAAGGTTTCCAATTGGAGGATGTCACCAACAACATGCTAGGGATGACACAAGATGAGATCATTGAAATGATTAAAAATCCTGAAACACACAAAATCGTCAATTTCATGATGAAACTCAATCCCTCACAATACATGCTTGAATTAGCAAAACAAGGGGCTAAACTCCCTTTTGATTATGATGTAAGAACTATTGTGGAACAACCCCTTGGGATCATGCCCCCAATATCATCAACACCTCTATTCCAAAGCATCACCCAAAGAATTCCACAAATCACATCATCCATTGCTCCAACTCAACCTATTGTTAACAAGGGGAGCACATTTCTTAATGAATTACAAACACACCCCCTTGTGAATAATCAAGATTTGGATGCAAACACCATATTGGGTCAATTCGTCCCCCAAAATCCATTACACCCATATGTTCCATTCACCTTTCAATATCCCAATGAACCATCATCATCATTTCACACAGCACCTCTCAACACACGTTTAAACCTCTCTCCCTCTGACTTCACAAGGAGGAGGTGGGTTATTTGGACCAGAGGCATCTTTGATCCCTCTTCATCATCATCATTTTATAAAGGGAACACACCACCCCTTTTTCCACCACTTCAACCTTTTCCATTAACATCCACATCACCCCTCAATTTAGGGATCCCCCCTTTACCACCACTCAATCAAATTCAAAACAACCCCTTGATCATTGATCAAAACATCATATTGAATCCTCCAACTCTACCGTTGATATCACAACAATAGATGGATACCATCTAGGCAACCCAAGCGATCACCACACCATCGATAAACATGGTCTCTCAAGGACCAAGAATATCAATTGTACCATCCACTACACAAGTCCCAATTATCAATACAACGGTGCCTCTCATCATAACAAAAAACACCATTTTGAATCCACCACCAACACCTCCAAAATAAATCATAGTGAACCAATATAGCATCATAATGCAAGCAACTCAACAAGCTACCTATCAAAAAGTGCTTCAACAAATTTAGAATCAACAAGCTACACAACAAGCCCAAGTTGCTTAGCAAGAACAACCAGCCCAAGCCTCACAACAAGTGCAACAAGCATAATAGGATGTTGAAGCTGAAGCCCTATTACAAAAATATCAAGTCGCCCAAGCTACTCAAGCTACACAAGTAGCAGAAGTAGCTTAAGCTGTGTAGGCTGCACAAGCCACAAAAGCTTCACATATTGTACAAGCTACCCAATAGGTGCAAGCTCAAGCTTAGGTGCAAGCTCAAGCACAAGCTCAAGCTCAAGCGCAAGCCCAAGACCAAGCTCAACAAGTACAAGGGAAGGCTCAATATAAGGAACAACTAAAAGCAACCCAACAACAAGAATATCAACAAGCCCTTCAACAATACCAAGCACAATAAGAAGCAACATTACTATCCCAACAACAAGAATTATTGGCACAACAACATGACCAACAACAAGTGTTGTTGGCACAACAACAACAAGACTAACAACAAGTTTTTTTGTTACAACAACAAAAAAACCAAAAACAAGAATTATTGGCACAACATCAAATGTAGGCATATCAGCAAGCCTTGATTGCACATTAGAGCTTGCAAAAAACTCCCACCAACACACCCAACACTCCACCCATCACTCAAACACTTCAACCACTTCAAAAAAAATTCAGTCCACCCCATGATCCACAAGATGATGTGACAACACAAATCAAACTACTCTCATAGAAAGTGCTTGATCTCCAATCAGGGAAAACAATAAAGACACCAAGAAACTTTTGTCCTTATCCATTCAACACAAGCCTCACAATGGTACCATTCCCAAAGGGGTTCGATATCCTTAAGTTTGAAAAATATCATGGGCTTGGTAACCCTAAGGATCACATTAGGGAATTTTAGGTACATTGCATGGAGGTCGCATATGATGATATGTATATGATGTGACTATTTCCTCAAAGTTTGGCTAGTCCCACCATGGAGTGGTTCTCTCACCTTCCTCATGGCATCAAAAAAATCCAAGAGATAATAGACGCATTCATAAAAAACTACACCTTCAATATCAGTATGGATGTTAGTCTAGAGGAACTATATGCGCTTAAACAAGGTAAGGGGGAATCATTCACTTCCTTCTTCCAAAGATGGTGATCCAAGGCCAACAGGAGAAAATGGGCCATACTTGAAGAACAAGTTTGCACCATCATCTCCAATCTTAAGAAAACCTTGGCATTCCATCTCAAAGTACAAGGTATCACCACATACGACCAATTGATCTCCAAGGTGCTTAACATTGAATGATCCCTTTTTTCACAAGGAGGGACACCCACCTATCTAGAACATCAAGATAATCACCCATCCACTAGCTATAACAAAAATCCTCATTCATGGGAAAGAAACAAAAATTTCACAAACGATGGTGTGGTGGATGCCAAGGTCATAATTAGTGCACTAAAAAAAAAATGCAAACATACTAGCAACCACAAAACAAGAATTGAAACAATACCCAAGCTAAAGTAGTATTGCAACAACTACCCAATAATCAAGTCAACAATTTGAATAATCAAGGAGGACCAACTCCATGAAAAAAATCCCCCCAAGTGGAAGTTCACAACCCTTGGGGAGTCAATCGAATCCATTATGAAGAAATTGGTGAACGAGAATCTCATCAAGATTCCCACCTATGAAAACTATCAAGAACCCCAAGTGAAACCACCATGGTACAATGAGAACCACCTTTGTGATTTTCAAAAAATCAAGGGCCACACAACAACCAGTTGCATGAGGTTGAAAATATAATCTCCTCATCGATGATAATATCATAAATATGGAGCAACCCATTGGAAACCAAGACCTAAAGATATACACAAATTCAATGCCCAATCATAACAAGAGAAATAATAAAAATGATAAAGTAAAGGGTACATTCAAAAGTGTAAACCATGTGTATGATCATGTCGTTGCATCTCTAGATGAATGGGTCATAGTCATCACTGTTAAAGGACCCCAAGCCGATTGTGGATTCACCACAAGAGGCAGAAAAGTCACCATCGCAAGACCATCTCAGTCATCTAGAGCATCCACCTCTAGTCCAAGATCCACCCCTAATGGTTGGGTATGTGCAGGATCATGGTATGCCAAACAAGCCCTTAAGTGGCAATGAAAATTCAGAACAATTAGAGTTAGGCAACTTGATGTAAAAATTTGAATAAGTTATCTATATTATTTCGAAAACATGTAAGAATAGATTATGTGGGAAATTGAATGTAGTTTCTAAACTACTAGGTTTATTTATTTAAAAACAAAATCTATTTGGTGAAAATTTAAAATTTCAATGCAGTATTACTTAAATTTCAGGAAAAAATTCAGAAGTAGGTGTTTGTCTGACCACCCTAACCATAATAAAATGATAATATTTTTTATGATTTTATATGTAAGTAGAGGACTCATGTCCGGATGTGACGCATATTTTTTGTAATTTTTTCCGTGTAAATAATTAATTATGAATTTTTATTACAAATTTTTAAAAAATATAAAAACTCATATGTCCTAACTTTCCCACCAATTTCATGAAATTCAATTTTATTTTTTTAATCCTATAGTATGAAAATAAGAATGTGACACATGTTTTGGATTCAAAAATATGATACCGTTTGAAATTTATAAATGTTTTACAATCAGCCTATCAATCAGGACTTTTGTCATAATTCTAGTAGAAAATAAATAATAATAATCTATTAAATTCAAAATAAAACATAATTTATATTGGAAAAAATTTGAGAATCTCCTCTACAAACCCTTTTCATTTTATTAATTTTGGCTAAAAATAAAGTCGTCAGCCACATGGGCGAAGTCCACAAAAACAAAGTAAGCTGTTAAACACACTTTTTGTGTTAACTTTTTAGGATTGGTATCTCCTAACCAAAAACCAAAGCAAACCTGAGCCTATTCCCTAGGCAATAAATTTTGTGTCAGACATATCGGATATCCGATTCAAATTGGATATCCGATCTGTTAACATAGCATTTTAAAAAATGTCAAGACTTTATAACATATTCAATATATCTCATTTGTAGTTTATAGTTTATTTTAATATATTTAGTTTAT
>VDFB02000008.1:271634654-271692960 GCA_007258455.2 Sequoia sempervirens
TTCATGGATTGAACTCTGTATTTTATTTGCTCTCAATGTCTGTATGCTATGGAAATGCCATTACATTTTAAAAAAAAGTAGTTTCTTACTATTTTTCTTCAATTTTTTATGTTTTTTTGTAAATCTACCAAAAAACCCTAGTTTTTCTACCAAAAAACCCTATTTTGAAAAAAATCAACTAAAAATAAACAAATCTAATTGAAAATTTGATAAAAAATAAAGAACTTTACCTATTAGAGATGGAATCCAAATTGGATATCGGATTTCGCTTTCCACTGTGCGCCCGCCGCCGTTGAGCCGAAAACAAATGTGAATGAGTTTTGGTCATCCGATTTTTTTTATATATATACTTCAACAAAATCGGATATCCGATTTAAATCAGATATCTGATTTGGATCAGATATCCGATTTGAATCAGATATCTGATTTGGATCGGATATCTGATTCCTAAAACTAAGTTTTCCCTCTGCCTTGGTAGTCACCCCAGCTCCAAAAAGTCAACTCACCATTTTTGAATTTTTGAGTTGTAGAAACACATATTTTTTTCTCCATTGCCACTTTTTGGCATACCATGATCCTGCACATGCCCGGCTACAATGTCCTAAACTAACTAAAGAGAACCCTAGCTTAGATCTCCATAACGGAGTTGCTGAAGATTTCACCAGCCCATAAAAAGATCGTAGAAGAAGCCTTGGCCTCATCTTCCATCCTCACCGATCTTGATGCAGATAAAATCCAAGCTATGGATGCACACCTCACCTCCTAAAATTTTTAGAACAAGATCTTCCAACACAACCATCTCACAATCACATGCTTTGTCTTGAAAATTTCATCCATAAAAACAAAGTCAAAAGGGTCTTGGTGGATGGAGGTACAAGGTTGAACATATTGACCCTTAAGTTAATAAAAAGTATAGGCTTCTCTAAAGATGCTATTGAAAAAGGAAAAGGAATAACCATAAGAGGCTATGATGATCAAGAAAGAGTGTCTTAGGGTACTATCCAACTCCCTATTGAAGTAGGGTTGACAATCATGGAAACAAATTTTCAAGTTATCAACCTAGAATTTCCCTACATTATCCTCCTGGGGCGTCCCTAGATTCATGGGATGCAAGCTGTAGCTTCCACCTTCCACTAGTGTCTAAAGTTTCAAAGGCCAAGAGGTCACTTTCCATGGGGATCTTGAACCCTTTTACTATTGCAAAAATCTAGAAGAAAAATACTATAAAATCCCCCAAGTCCCAAAGAACAATGAAGGCCCCACAAATCAATATGTAGACCCAACTACTTTGGCCTCCACTTCTAAGAAAAAGACACCCGCCATTCCTAATATCTCCTAAATCAAGGTCATTATCCATGACAATGGGTGCGGGGATTAGAAAATGAAGAAAAGTGCTTCCACCATAGGAGAGTTACCTCAATCTGCTAAGTCTCATGGACAACCCCAACTAGCTTAAACATCATCCCAAACCTTTAGAGCAGATCCTTCTAGATTTGAGCATTAGGGATATTTATGCCATGAAGTGGTAGATGAAAGAGACATATCAAGCTTTTTGTACCAAGACAAAATTCTCATTCCTGATCTTCCTATGGATGAAAGCAACACGAGACTCCAAATGATGCTTGGTATTGGCTATGACAAAAACAAGAAACTTGGGAAAAATGACAATGGTATTCTAGTACCTATCATCCAGGAGAGGTGTATGAACAATCTTGGTCTCAGATGTACCCCTTTGAATGTGACCATACTTTGCAGAGGTTCCTTGGTTAGAAAGGTCAAAACTGCCCCTAGTAATCAGTAGCCACTCTTCAGTTACCCATATCCATAGGTTGAGTCATAGACAACTTTACATTTGACATAATTGATGTCTATATTAGTAGTTATGATGAGGATCCCATAACTGAATTTCCTATGCTTTCGAGGATACCACCCTTCTCATGATTAGGACTATATCTTTTGATTCAACTAGTCAAACCCATGAAATAAACTTAGTCTATCCCTAGCTCATCAATTACGACCAACGAGGACCACTGGTTCTAAACACATTCAAAAATGATGATGCGCTCTTAGAATTCATGGGATTATGGGACACTATACCCTATGGGTATCACAAAGCTAGCTTTGACATCATACTAGATACACATGCCTATTATGGGGAAACGATTGAATCCTTCAATTGCAAAAGTGAAAATCTGAGAATAATCTCTAGGTCTTTGAGTCAAAGCCACACTATGGCACTCTCTGGCCCAAAAAGAGTAAAAATAAAGGATGTGTCCAATGGTGAAAACCTCTTCAAGGTGCCAAAGGATGAAGGATTCAATCTTCCTCTTAGTGCAATTCATGAAGAGAAGTTAGTGGTCCTAGTAGAAAAATGCAATCTGATTAACTTGGGAACAGAGGAACTACCACACAACATTCTATGTAGAGTAACTTCTCACAAAAGAACATGAAATTTTGGTTGTATTCCTAAAAGAAAGAAAGAAAGAAATTGCATGGACCTATGCTGACATGCCTGGATTGACCCAAAGGTTGTGGTTCATCACCTAGTTGTGTATCCTGAAGCAAAGCCTATCAAACAAAAGCTCAAAAATATGCATCCCTAGATAGCATTGTTGGTCAAAATGGAACTACAAAAGCTCCTAGATGTAGGGTTCATATGACTAATTGATTATCCATAATGGGTCTCCAACCTTGTACCTATTTCAAAGCCTGTTGGGGGCATTCACATCTGCACAAATTTCAGAGATCTCAACATGACATGTACGAAGGATGAATTTCCACTTACAAACATTGACATGATAATGGATATGATGGCAAGACATGAGATGCTATCATTGATGGACAGGTTCTCAAGCTACAACTAGATCATGATAGCTAAAGAAGACCAGCATAAAATGACCTTTACTTGCCCATGGGGGACATATTGTTGGAATATGATGCTATTCAAGTTGAAGAATGTAGGAGCCCCCTATTAGAGGGCCATGACACTAATATTTCATGACATGATCCATAAAACTATGGAAGATTACATGGATGATATATTGGCCAAGTCAAAGAAAAGATGAGATCGCATAGCCACATTGGGCTCCATCTTTGATAGGTTGAAGGAATACAAAGTCAGACTCAACCCAAAGAAGTGTTTCTTTCAATTATAGTCAGGGAAACTCCTTGGGTACATCATGTCCATGAGGGGAATTGAGATATATCTTTCTAAGGTTAATGCCATTGTTGAAATGGAGGCACCTAAAACACTGCAATAGCTAAGGGGCCTACAAGGAAGACTCTAGTCCATCCACTGATTCATAGCAAAACTAGAAGAAAAGGCTATCCCCTACTCTCATCTACTCCACAAGGGGGTAGCATACAAGTGGGATGGAGAGTGTGATCAGGCCTACAACAAGATCAAAGAATACTTACTCATGCCGCCAGTCCTCATGCTGCTAATTATAGGAAAACCATTTATCTTATACATATCCACAACATCTCTTAGTGCTCTCCTAGCTTTGAATTTGTGTGTGAAATCGCTGGTCCCGGTGATCCCTGGTACCATGATATATACAGTTATCTGGGAATAGGGGTCCTCCAAGTTGACATAACCCAGAACCTCAAGAGAGCCTTTGTCAAAAATGTATCTCATTTTGTCATCCTAGGAGATACCCTTTATTGCAGAAGCATTGAAGGAACCCTATTATGTTGCCTAAATTTTGAGGAGGCATTGACTACTTTAACCAAGGTACATAATAGAATTTGTGGTTAACACTCGAGTGGTATGACCTTGGCCAATAAATTTCTATGGATAGGGTATTATTGGCCTAACATGGAAAGAGAAGCACATGACTATGTCGAAAGGTGTCTACAATGTCAGTAATGGGGACCTCATCCATGCTCCAGCTGAAGAGTTTCATCCCATATCACACCATGGCTCTTTTCATAGTGGTGGCTTGATATCATTGGAAAAATCACCCCCACCTCATCCAATGGACACAAATTCATCATCACTTCCATTGAGTACTTCACCAAGTGGGTGGAAGCCATCCCCATCACATATATTACTAGAAAGTAGTTATCAAAGTTCATCCTGAACTACTTAATTTTCTGTTATGGTGTCCCCCAAGCCATTATCTCAGATAATGGGGCACCTTTCAAGAATCATAACATCTGTGACCTATTCCACAAGTTCAAAATCTAACATTGCTTTTCCTCCCCATACTACCCCCAAAGAAATGGCCAAGAAGAGGCTACAAATAAGACTATCTTAAAAATCCTCAAGAAGATGATCAATGAAGTTGGTCATTATTGTCATCTCCAAATGACTCCCACCCTATGGGCCTATCAAAAAAGTATCTACACACCAACATGTGCAACCCCATTCTCCCTGGTCTATGGATCAAAAGCCATATTACACATTGAGATTGAGCTCCTGTCATTGATAATTTCACTACAAAATCTCATCACAGGTGAAGAATACCAAGTATCATGACTGAATGAGTTGGAGCTACTGGATGAGTGGCATATGGATGCCTTAAATGATTTTAAAGTGTACCAAAACTGCCTCAAACGAAGCTACAACAAGAAGATCAAGAGTCAGACATTCCAAGTTGGAGAGCTTGTGCTAAAGGAGAACCAGTAGAATGTTCCAAATCCAAATGTCAAGGGAATGTTTGAACCCAATTGGTTGGGACAATCCATCATCACAACAAGCTACAATTTAGGGGCATATTAGTTGCCAACACTCGAAGGGGAACCTCTGCAAGAGTCCATGAACATCTCCCATCTCAAAAAGTTTTATGCTTAATCTTGTAGGCTGTAAAACTGAAAAATACAAAAAAAAAAAATATATCCAAAAAAAAAGGTCACCTTGATGAAAACCTAGCAAACAGGTATCTTAGTGACAACAAAAATAAAATTAAAAAAAGAAAAGGGATTAAAGATAGTAAAGAGAAAAATAATCCTCTAGTGAAAACCACTTCGGTGGTGCTTTGGACAAGTACCTTCGTGAAAACCTAGCAAACAAGAACCTTGTGTAAATAAGCACTTTCCATCCACTAGGATCTTCACAACTTGTTCTGCATCATCCATCCATTACACTTTTATCAGCCATCATGCTTATGTCATCCATCTATCTCCATCCATCACCCATCCATGTCCGCATCTTAGCTTGGTTCTGTGTTCGGGTCATGATCCCTCCTAGTACTACTCATCCCACTCTCAAGGTCAAATTGTCCTATTTGTATCAAAGTAGTCTATTGTGCCATGCTGTGGGAATGTTCTCATCGAATCAAATTTGTGTATATTCTTGAAGTCTTTCTAAAATTATAAAATCCAAAAACATAAAAAAATCCAAAAAATCCAAGAACATCATAAAATTAGAGAATCCAAAAACATTCAAAACATATCAAAATCTGCAAGTAGGTCAAAAGGTTAGTCAAAAAATTCAAAAATAGAGTCACCTTGTTGAGCTACATCATCTCTGAGCTTTGAACATAGGTAAGGTTGATCTTTGATCATCCCCTGAGACACTTAGGTTAGTCCTTTAGTAGTCCGTCATAATAAGTTGGCAATCCATTTGTTCATATCTCATCAATAATCGAGTATGTGTCAGTCGAACTACATGGTCTCTACGTGTGTAATGTATGCAAGGATAATCTATTTATTAGCCCTCAAGGCCCCTAGGATAGGTCTTTAGGTTAGGTCTTTGGTCAAAATATCAAAAAACACCTAAAAATTGGAAAATTTGAACATCAAAAAATTTGAAAAATCTCAAAAATACAAAAAATAGCTTCAAAATATTTCAAAAGAATCCAAAAACATCAAAATATTTGAAAAAAAAATTCATCTATCTCATCTCACTTTCACCCACAATAAACATCACTCATAATAAATCAATCGTCATCCTCAACCTTTGGTGAAATAGTTAGAAATAAGTCTAGCAGCTTAAAGGTGAAAACTCAAACGTCAAGGTCTCAAGTCTAGGTTAGTACATAAAAAAGTTGGTCAACTCTTTGTGTTGATAACCTATCATCCAATTAGTCCCAAATCAATCATCTGATATTGTCATGTCTTAGGATGCATCCTTCCTACAATGGACATCAACATCAAGCATCACCGTAGTTTATCCTTGGCCTGTGTTATTGAAGATCATTAGCTTGTTTGTTTTCTTTATCTTTATCTTTTGACTTATCTTATTGTGCTCATTTTTATAACCTCTCGATGATGTTCCAAATGAAGGGGTTTAGAGAGAAAGGAATGGGGCAATGATCATTATCTTTTTATCTACTATGCTTGTTGGATACTCTTGTAATTATATAATTTGGTCATGTGTGCTTTGCTTGGCTTTTAGGCAGGGTGTTTTAAGTGTCTTGTTGACCATATACGAAGGCTTGCTTTTCTATGTTTTGGTCTGAGATATTTGGAATATCTGAACTACATTTTGAATAATGTTTCGTATGCCAAGTGTGAACATGAGTACTCTTATATGATTGCTGAGTTAAAGTCCATCACACTAGGTGAAATGCCATACTAGTTATTTATACCTTGATGCATCGTGCCTATGTGTGTTATCAAACATAAGGTAAGTAGCCTATTTAAAATCCCAATTCCTGATAAGCAAATCATCCATCTCTCATCATCATCTCTAATAAATTTGTCTTGTTGAATCCTCTTGTCATCATCCCATTTCTTCTTTCTTCTCTCCATGCTAACAGTTAATCATCATCACCAGTGCATCCATCCTACATAATATAGATTTTTTAGTCTAATTATCTCATAAAATACATTTGGATAAAACATCCATGACATAATCATATAGGCATCATCATATCATCCATCTCAAATGCAGTGCATCATCATTTTAAGTTGTTTAGGATAATATAGATTGGTTATTTTAAGCATCTTAAAACCATCTCATTTGCATCATCATCATAACCATCCATACATCCATCTTGAACCTCTTTTTCATGAGATGGACCCTCAAATAAAAATTTTCACTCAATCTCTCGAGGGGGAAATGTACCAATATGCTTCTTTTCGCTGGCGCATCTAAAAAAATCAGAATTTTTTTGAACTTTGATCTTGGTAGTTTATTCTTTGAACCAACACAACATGTACATTGCTTCAAAGAGGGGAAAAATTTAGACACATAAAATATGCGTGCATCTAATCCAAAATCACTAATTTTATTTCATCCTTAATCATCCCTCTACTAACCATTCTAATAAATAATCTTTATCTAATTAAAATTCATCATATTTCCTCTTTTAATCAATCCTTATTTAATTAGATAAATCAACTTTATCTAATTAAATATATCCTTCTATTTGATTAAATCATATTCTTCTTTGTAATTAAATAAATCAATTTTACTTAATTAGTCTTCTAAAGTTATCTCTTTAATTAAACAAATCAATTTTTATTTAATTAATATCCTAAAGTTCCTTCATTTAATTAAGTCCATATATTTAATCAAATATCTAATGTTCTTTATATTCTCATTTAATTAAAATAAATCCAAATATTTAAGTTGAATTTCACAATAAACTAACCTCCACTAAAATTAATCAAATTATGATTAATGCTAATCTAATCCCCCAATTCTGTAGATTTAGCAACTTGCTCAATAAATCATTTCTTTTGATTTATTAAATCTTCTAATTTCTCTCAACATGGCATGAAAAAGGAATATTCCTCCAAGTTTGAAAGTCCCTCCAAAAGGACTTTTCCTCCAACATAGCATTAACTCCTCTTACATTGTCTCTTACATGTCTACCACTTGGAATTTAAGACTCTTTCTTCTCCCTCCAACAAGCCAACTTTCAAATTTTCAAAATCCACCTAATAGCATTTGTCATGCACAATGAAGAAAATGTGCACAACCTTCATCCTCTTACACAAGCGACACTTGGCCATTGGTGGATGATTAATCCCACATTCATCCATTTTTCCTCATTTTTCAACATTCTCATCTATAAATAAGAGGATTTCCCTTGAATTTTGGATCCACAATCTTATGCACAAGTCCATTATTGTCATTTGAATTCACAACATCTACTTTCAAAGGGTCATCCAAATTTTGTGTTGACATTACAACTTTTTCTTTTCCCTTGTCTAAATCTTTGTTTACAATCTTGTATTACTCCATGAATGTCAGTTCAAAATTTAACAATCCCAAATCATCTAGGGATATCATTGTGAAGGGTTTATGACATCTATCTTTTTTTGTTCTTGCATGGTTTCTATTTGTGTAGTTTGTGTCAATGTTTTAAAAGGATTCTCTTTACCTTTCTCAATGTTCTAACAACTATATGGTTCAAGATCGGTTTCTATTGTATAAATTCTATTGGTGTGGACATATTTCATGATACGATGAAGGGTAGAGGGCGCAATATGCATCTCATGAATGCATGGTCTGCCTAAATGAAGATTGTATGAAATATCATCAAGCATAACGTGGATTGGGGTTTGTAATGTAACTTTTTCAACTTTAATAGGTAATGTGATCACTCCAACAGGTCATTTTCCCATGTTATCAAATCCACTAATAGATAAAGATGCAGATTGGAATTTTTATTTATCAACACCAAGCTTATCAAAGTGGTTTGCACTACACACATTTAAGGTTCACACATTCTCAAAAAGGGTTTGTTTTATCCCTTTGCTATTGTATTGAGCTATGATAATGAAAGCATCATTTTATTTTTTCACTTCCAAAGGAGGGAGCTCACTTTGGTGGAAAATAATATTATCATTTATTCCTTGAATCATTGTTGCTATGTCATTTCGGTTTGTACTAGAGGGGAGCAGTATTTTTTGCATGGTTGTTTGAAGAATAGTGTGATAATTAGGTGAACTATGAATTATTTCCCATAGGGATATATTTACATGAGTATTCTTAAGTTTTTCAACAAGATCATACTCCTTCCCACTCCGCAAAGTTAAACGAGGAGCCCTAGGAAAAATGAGATTAGGAAAAGGGAGGGATGTTGAAGTTGTTTGTCTTGGTTGTGGATTATTTCTAGTGTTATATGTATGAACAATGGTATTATAAATCAGTTGCTACAAAACATTGATCTTAGTTGGTTCAAGGATAAGGATGGGATTTTTTTAACTTATGGCTTTTGAGAAGGTGGATAAATTGTAAGTTTAGGTTCAAGAGAGTATGTCAAGGGATATATATTGTGCATAACCTCAGAAGACTTATCCTTATTTTCATGATCTCTTAGTGAAGGGGAGTCTAATGTCACTTCATCCTCTTCATCCAAGGAATTATTTTTGTCAATGTTCTCATTTTCTTCCATTGTTATATCTTCCCTAGTAGGAGATTTTTTAGGAGAACTACAAACAAAAATTTCTTGAAATTCAAGGATAGTTTCTTACAAAATGACTTCATCGTAAGTAGGGGAATGCTCAATGGTTGAATTGTCTTGTTCATCAATGATATTTTTGTCTTGTTCCATAATATTTTCCCTAGGGGAAGAGAGACATAAGATTCTCATGACCTTCATCTATTGGATTTTCTAACATCAAAGTATCATCTTCACAACTAGGAGAAGAACAAATGTGTTTGTCAAAATTGTTTAAATTTTCACTCCTTTTTCCTATAACATCTTCCAAAATAGGATAGATAGGGGAAGGATCATAAAGAGGGTTGTCATAGACCAACACATTTTCACTTACATTTTCATCATCTAGAACATTATCACAAGAGGTGAAGATGTTGGGAGATGAATGTAGACTAGTTGAAGTTTCAATGGTGTCTTGTTGTGTTATGTCGTCAAGATTACCTATGGTTGTTTCTTATTTTTAAATAAATTATTTTCCACTAAGATAGGTAGAAGGAGAGAAAAAATTAGGACTCTCAAAACTCTCATTGCTTGGTTCCTCTAACACCAAAATATCTTCATCTCCAATAGGAGAGATATTAGGAGAAGAATGAATATGATAATTAGGAATGTCCAAGGTTGTATTCTCTTTCACTAAAACACTCTCATAGGGAGGGGATATGAAATTTTTCTTAGCATTCCTAGAAAATTAAGATACTAACATTGCTTGAACAGAAATGAAAAGCACTTTTAACCATCTCATGAAATGCTTTAATAATGTAAACAATGTATATCCTAATGCAAAACACTTTTATACAATGTATCTAAAACTTTAAGAATGCAAGCAATGTATATCCAAACATGAAAAACACTTTTACCAAACTTATGCAAAGTTTTATGAATGTAAACATTGTATATGCAAAAGTGAAAAGTACTTTTATCCATATTATGCAAAGTTTCAAAAATGTGAGCATTTTTAGATCTAATGATGCTTGTATTTGAAATGATTTTGAAATACACTTGTAATGAAAGAAATTGGAGTAACAGTAATTCTACGAACTGTAGAAAAAAACTGAAAGCAATATATATAGAAGCATAGAAAAGCATATTTAAACCCTAAAAATGGAAGCTTCAAACTCAACAGGGACTAAAACACCAACAAGGGTGTCTCAGTCCTACTGAAGGAATTTTGAGGTTCCATAAACTAGAATAGACAAAAAAACAACACATAGAGGGTTTTGAGCCAAAAACCCACAAAGGGAATAAGATTCCAATAAGGGCGTTTTAGTCATAGTAGAGGTTTTTTCAGAAAAATAACAAAATATAGATTATTTATAGTGTTCTGAAGTTGCCTGCTCAGGGACCTAATGTTTAGAAATAGAAAAGTGTGAAAATGAATGCAAGAAAGAGTAACTAATGACAAGCAATTGGATTCAAAATTCAATGCAATTTTTTCTATTTTGAATGCAATAACAATGTTTGTAAATGTAATTAGTATGGTTGATAGTGCACTTTTTTAGTTTTTCAATGAGATAAGATGATGCAAGAAGAAAAAATGCAACCTATATAAACTTTCACTAATGCAAATATGAGAAACCCTAGATGCACATTCACTAATGCAAGATGTAATGCAAGAATGAATGAAACCTAGATCTATGCTCTTAATGAACTCCAAATTAGAAAATGAATTCTCTAAAATGTCAGGTTCACCAAAATGAACCGTAAAGAAAATAGGTGGTGGAAATGCCACTATTATCCTTAGGTCATTCAATAATTCCCTAGGATCCCAAATTGGATTGAATATCAACCCCAAAGGTGAGCCAAACAACAAGGAAGACCTAGGAGGGGTTTTTTAAATATTTAAGGGGTTCACCACCAAGAAAAAGCTTGTGTGGACAAATATTTTGACACCACAAGGCTCTCTAACACTTCTAGGGTTTTTCACCTAAAAGGAGAGAAGTATGCCAAAAAATGAAATGTCCCCAATCAATACTAATGCAAATATGAATGAAATATAATTAATGTAAAACTAAGAAAATGAAAAATGTTTGAAAACATAATGTAATATGAAAACATGAACTAAATGACCTATAAGTGACCATGCAACAAAACAAAAAACTATAAAATTGAATGTGTGGACCTAGAAATGTGTTGAGGACTGGGATGAAGACAAGAAATATTGTTGATTCTAAAATTTTGACCTACTGGGACACTTATGCCATTCTGGGTGACTTAATCCCAGATCTGGAAAACTGCACAAGAGCCTGTTTCAATCAAATGGGTATGTAGACCTACAAAAACTTCTAAAAAAAAGGTACAGTGGGACTAAGTCACCATTGATGGTGACTTAGTCCACTTTGGCTTTTGAAAATATGGAAGTGTAGTCAAAAGCTCTCAGTCCACTCTATTTGTTCCTCTAGGTGTTTGGTTTTGAAACCCTAATTTGTGAGGCGGTAAGTAATTTTTTGGGTAGACTTTGACCTTGCCAATAGGGAGATGACTTCAAAAATTTTGAAGCCTATTATTCAATCATGTCCAAGCCATCCAAGCACCTAAATCATGATGAAGGATCTTGAATTTCTACAACAATTGATGAAGAATCTTGCTCTTTAATTCCTTAGAAGTGAGCTTGAATGCTATCTTGAATGTTTGATTCTTGCTTGACTTGACAACATGGATGAATGACGAATGGATTATGAATGAATCATGAATTAGGGTTAAAGGTCCCCTTTTATAGAGAAGATTTAAGTGAATGGAAAGAATAAGGATCATGATCAAGGGCCAAGATTAAATTAGAAGATAATTTAATCAAGGCTAGAGGTTAATTAAGAGAGGGAAGACATGGATAGATAAAGACTTGAGATGGAAAATACGATTGGCACACAAAAAGAGTTGAGAGGAGAAATTGAATAATAAATATTATTTAATAAAGATGGCCAAAATAGGAGAAATAAAGGTATGTGCAGGGTCATCATGGAAAAAACAGGTCCTTAAGTGGCAAAAAATTCAGAAAAAGCAATTTTAGGCAACTTGACGTAAAAATTTGAATAAATTATATATATTATTTAAAAAATATGTAAGAATAGAATTTGTAGAAAATTGAATGTAGTTTCGAAAATATTAGGTTTATTTTAAAAAATCTATTTGGCAAAATTTGAAATTTCAATGCAGTAGTTTAAATTTTTGGAAAAAATAAGTAGGTTTTTGTCGACCACCCTAACTACAATAAAATGATAATATTTTTTTTATAATATTTTAGAAATAAGTAGAGGACTCATGTCTGATGTGATGCATATTGTTTTGTAATTTTAAGTAAATAACTAATTATGAATTTTAATTACAACTTTTAAAAAATATAAAACTGGTATATGACATCTTTTAGCTTGATCAAAACTTCATGAAATTTAAATTAATTTTTTAATCCTATAGTATGTAGGCATAGAATGTGATGATGTTTTGATTCAAAAATGTGATCATTTGAAAGTTATAGATACATATCAATCAAGACTTTAGTTGTAATTCAAATAGAAAATGAATAATAATTATTTATTAAATTCAAAGTAAAGCATAATTTATATTGGTGGAAAGATGAGAATCTCCTTTAAAAAAACCTTTTGTTTCATCAATTTTGGGTAAAAAAAAAGTCGTCGGCCACATACCCTACACATACCCATCATATCGCCACTTTTTTTCAATCATGATCCTGCACATACCCATAAATAAAATGGGTATGTGCAAGATCATGATGAGCCAAAAAGTGGAAATCACCACTTTTTTTTCAATCATGATCCTGCACATACCCATAAATAAAATGGGTATGTGCAAGATCATGATGAGCCAAAAAGTGGAAATATGATGGGTATGTGGCTGATGACATTTGTTTTACCCCAAATTGATGAAACGAAAAGGGTTTTTAAAGGAGATTCTAAACTTTCCACCAATATAAACTATGCTTTATTTTGAATTTAATAAGTAATTATTATTCATTTTCTATTAGAATTACAACTAAAGTCTTGATTGATAGGCTGATTGAAAAACATATATAGCTTTCAAATGGTATCACATTTTTTGAATCCAAAACATGTGTCACATTCTATGCTTGACATCCTATAAGATTAAAAAAATAAAAAATGAATTTCATGAAGTTTTGACCAAGTTATGGTGGTTAGACATACAATTTTTTATATTTTTTAAAAGTTGTAATAAAAAATTCATAATTAATTATTTACATGGAAAAAAAATACAAAAAAATATGCATTACATCGTGACATGAGTCCTCTACTTATATCTAAAATATTATAAAAAAATATTATTAGTTTATTGTGGTTAGGGTGGTTAGACATACACCTACTTCTTATCTTTTCCCTAAAATTTAAGTACTATTGCATTAAAATTTCAAATTTTCACCATATATATATTTAAATAAACCTAGTAGTTTAGAAACTACGTTCAATTTTCTACAGATTCTATTCTTACATATTTTTGAAATAATATGGATAACTTATTCAAATTTGTACATCAAGTTGCCTAACTCTAATTTTTCTAAATTTTTTGCCACTTAAGGGCCTAGTTTTTCCATGATGATCCTGCACATACCCAAATATTAATTTTATTTATTTAAAAAGAAAGGTGAGAAAAAATAATGAGATAATTAAATAATTAAAAATAATTATTTTAATTGTGGAGGAAAGGTGGAGTGTTAAACATTAAATAATTAAAAACAATTATTTAATGGAGAGGGAAGGGATAATCAAATAATTAAAATAATTATTTAATTAGAAAGATAAAGAAAGGATAAATAATTAAATAAATATAACATTTATTTAATTATGAAGAGAAAGGGCTAATGAATAATTAAATAATTAAAATAATTATTTAATTATAGAAGAATCTGAGGGAAAAACTAATATTTAATTCAAAAGTGGGGGGGAAGGACCATTAGACTTAAATGCTTAATAAAAGTCAAGGAAAGTGATAAAGGTATTTACAATTCTTTACAACACCTTTACAAGACATGTATTTTATTCAATTTACAAGGGTCCAAGACCTAATTTGGTTTTGTAAAACACCTCACAACACTAGATCAAGGCAATATTAAATCCAGTTTGCAATTAAATCTAGCAAGGAAAAAGGCATACTTTTTTGCTGTCCACAACTTGCAAAAGACAACTTAACATTCAACTCACAAAACCTAGTAATGCAAATCAAATGATGAGTGCAAATGATGCAATTAAGCGATGAAAATTTATGATGTGTGTACCTAGGAAGTCTAGAAATGTGATGAGGATTTTGGAACTAGAAAAATGTTGTCAAAATGTGCCAAGGAGGACTAAGATGCCCTTACTATTGTCTTAGTCCAACCTTTGTTTTTCGGAGTAGATGCAGAATATTTAGATGCTAAAACAAGATCTAAAAGAATCTCTTCAAAATACCCTTGGGAGGACTAAAAAGCCCTTGTTGTTGACTTAGTCTCATTCTAAATTTCTAAAATCTCTAAATGTGATCCTCAGGCTCAATGTATGCACTTCTTCTTAGATCTAGCTAGTAGGTGAGTTTTTGTGATGATGAAAACTTTGCAATGCAAATTTGAAACTTTGAAACTTTGCACTTCAAATGATTTGAAAATATTCAACCTAAATCTACAATCACAAACATGCAAGAGAGGAAAAAGTTGTTGATTGTTAGTAAATGGCAGTTTTCCTTTGTCAAACCCCTTGTTCGTAATTAAACCTTCAAATGAAATAAACTAAAAGAGGGAAATGATGAAATAAATAAGTGCTATGTTGCAACTCACCAAACCACTATCATGAAATCTGCATACTTGTGTGAGGTGGCTAGCTTGGATATAGATCTCCAATCAAAGGAATGCTTGATAGATCTTGACTTGACTTTCTTGCTTGAGTCAAAACCCTACATCATAAATGTTAGCTCAAAAACACACATGATGTAATAATATCTTTGATATGATGCATGAATCTTGATGATGACTCCAAATTCTTGATGAATTGTTATTGAATGTTCTCTTGATCATAAACTTGTTGTAATGCATGAATACTTGGATGCTTAGATATGCTTAGATGATAACTAAGTGAAAGAACCTTGTATTTATACTTATCTATGCTTAATATCCCAAAATTACACCACAACAAGCCAACATATCAATTCATTAATTAAAGGAGGCTAAATTTTGCTAAGATTTGAAATTAAATCCCAAAAATAACTCGCAGGGGACTAAGATGCCCTAGGTGGTGTCTTAGTCCCGAGGCTTGAAACTTGGGGCACATATTCCAAAAAGGGTCCCATTTAAGGTGCATTTGAAAAGAGGGTCACCAGACCTTTAGAGGACAAAGACACTCTAGGTGGTGTCTTAGTCCTGACCAAAAAATCAAGGACACAACCAAAATCATTAAATTATCATTTTCCCTTTGACGATTTTTGAGATTAGTCATAAAAAGATATAATTTATTATTCTTGTGGATGCAAAATGGGACTGATTAAGACATAAATAAGGATACGTAAAGAGAGGTAGTCCAAAACATCTTTGAAAATTCAAGGGTATGCACTTTCCAACACTACATGAATATGAAGAATTTCATGGATGTAAGGTGTACTTGGGTGATGATTCTCATTTAGACATTATTGGTCATGTTAAAGTTAAAATTAGGTTTCCTAATATTAGAATAAAAATGATTAATGGTGTGTTGCATATCCCTAGATTAGCATGAATTTTTTTATTTGTGAGCAAACTAATAGATGTTTGTGTGTAGGTAGTATTTTTTGATGTAGGATGCAAGATGGTTAGAGGTGCTATGTTGATTGCTATAGGTGTCATATATGGGACATTGTATAAGATTGATACATACACTCTTGAGTGCAATAGTACTTCTATGAAAATAAAGTTTGTAGAAGAAGTTAGGTTTTACCTTCAGCAGATGGTCATGGCTTTTTGGGTATCCAAGGGTGGTCTTTCTTCTAAGAAAAAGTTACCTATAGAGAAATCTGTGTTATGGTACCAGAGACTTGGGAACATTGGAGAAAAGGGTCTAAGGACCTTGAAAAATAAAAACCTTGTTAAAATTTTGTCTAGTTGTAATATTAAATTCAATTTTTGTGAGCATTGCATTTATGGAAAACAAAACCACTTTAAGTTTTACTCGAGTTCTCATAAATATTATGGTGTATTGAATTTGAACAAGAATTTGCAAAAAGGGTAGTTGAATCTGCAAAAAAAATGAATTTTGACTGGAACTGGGACTCATTTGCCAAAAGTGGCAAATCAGTCTAGTTAGGCTTTTTTGAAGCTTCAAAGTTTGATCCTAATCTTCTCTATCTACTTTTCCCTTCCTAAGTGATTTCCATATTCGAAACCCTGATTTGCAATCTATAGGTAATTTCCAAGGTTCTCCAAGACTTAATGACAATTTTAACAACTTTGAATGATTTGACAACTCTTTTCCAATCCTTCTCCTTAGGAAATCTACAACCTAGACCTACAAATCACACATAAAGGATAGGAAAAAATGGTGTTGGGTTAGTGGATAGGGGTTTTCTTTGGTCAAACCCTGTATTGGAAATCAATCTTTGAAATGAAATCAAATATGCATAGAGAATTATGTGAACCATAGATTTTTGGGTAGGATTTATAGGATTTTTGGGTAAGATTTATAGGCTACTCTTGGCCAATATCTAATGTGAATGTTTCAAACACATTATAACACTAAATCAAGGCACGGGTATGTGCAGGATCATGATGGGCCAAAAAGTGGCGATATGATGGGTATTTGTAGGGTATGTGGCTGACGACTTTTTTTTTACCCAAAATTGATGAAATGAAAGGGTTTCTAAAAGATATTCTTATCTTTCCACCAATATAAATTATGCTTTACTTTGAATTTAATTAATAATTATTATTCATTTTCTATTCAAATTCGACTAAAGTCCTAATTGATAGGTTGATTGAAAAACATCTATAGCTTTCAAATAGTATCACATTTTGGAATCCAAAACATGCATCACATTCTATACTTCACATACTATAGGATTAAAAAAATAAATTGAATTTCATGAAGTTTTGACCAAGTTAAGGTGGTAAGACACAATTTTTTATATTTTTTAAAAGTTTTAATAAAAATTCATAATTAATTTTTATTGGAAAAATATTACAAAAAATATGCATCACATCAGACATGAGTCCTCTACTTATTTCTAAAATATTATAAAAATATTACCATTTTATTGTGGTTAGGGTGGTCAGGACAGGACACCTATTTCTTATTTTTTCCCTAAAATTTAAGTACTCTTGCATTGAAATTTCAAATTTTCACCATATAGATTTTTTTAAAAAAAAAACCTAGTAGTTTAGAAACTAAATTCATTTTTCTATAGATTCTATTGTTACATATTTTTGAAATAATATAGATAACTTATTCATATTTTTACGTCAAGTTGTCTAACTCTTATTTTTTTGAATTTTTTGTCAGTTAAGGGCCTATTTTTTCCATGATGATCCTGCACATACCCACACCATTAAGCCTATTTTATAGAGAGGGCCCAAACAAACAAGGGAAAATTAGAAGGCATACTTTTTTTGTTACCACAATGTATCCCCTGCTTTAGTGAGAGGATGAACCTGCTCTAAACTCACAATAAAGTAGACAAACACACACCAAGAGGGGTCCAAATGCACCAATGTCAATAAGATGGGATGCCAATGATCAAGAGGGGTGATCAAGCCCCTAGGATCAAGATCCCATGGAAAACCAACATAGGCATAGAAGAACACACATGAAAATGATATAAAGAGAAACAAAAAAGAACAAGCATACACTATCAAAGAAAAAGGGGTGGATCAAGCTTCAACCATTTTTCCATCATGATTTGGATCAGATATAGGTTTTTTTTATGAAAAATACATACTCACTTTGAGGCAACAAAACTCCTAGCTATCCATTGGATGAAAAGTCCAAAAAGGTGAAAAACATACACTCATGGTTGGTATATTCTCACACACACACACATGAGTGGCTAAGGGAAAGTCATGCCCTCCTGCAAATTCTTGTCAAACCATACCAAATTTATACTTGATAAATTTAATAAGGAACCATGCAAAAATGATTTTTGAGATTTACGAGACAAGAAAAACTATGCATGCTTGGAGCTTCTGAAAAAACAAGATGGATCAAGAAGCATGCAAGCTGTGTTATGCAAGGTGGCCATATAATAAAAAATAAAAAATGCAAAATATGGAATGATCATAGGAGTCATTCTTAGTTCATTCAATGCCTTAACTTAGGGAACATTATGCCTAATGTCTCCAAGAGAGGAATAATCAAGAAATAGAAAAATCACAACTTAGGGGATATAGTGTATCACATCAAGCCACTAAAAGGAATGTAATATGCTAAGAGAGACTACGCTCTTGAAGGACATCACACCCAATGTCAACCAAAAAGCGAAAAAAACATTGTATAAAGTAAGAAGACTACACCATGAACCATTAAAAAAAAATGCTAAAGACCATGCTATGAGAAATTACTTTAAAGTAGCAAATGATACACACTAACAATAAAGATGACATGAGAGCTAACTTGGAAAGCCCCATGCCAAGTCATATGTTTCCAAATGAAGCTACGTCATGCAAAAAGGAAAAAAAAGAGATAGGGTTGCTAGCAAAAATGAAACTCCAAACACATAAGAGATCTATGGATTTGGCGTCAGTATGTTCTTGCTAAAATGTTTTTAGAGAGCTCAAAAATATCATCATTCCCCAAACACACATCAAACTATAAGAATGACACAAAGAGAGAAAAAACAAAGAAATTGTTTTTTGTTCAACATGGAACAAACATGAATGTATTGACGCTTCACGTCATCCCTAAAAGGAAAAAACAAGAGAAATGAAAAAAAATAAAGAAAAGGAAATGGGAAATCCTTTTGGGTCAACATGGAAGAGACATAAATGTCTCAATTCCTTGCGTCATCCCCAAAAGGAAAACACAAGAAAAATTTAAAATTGAAATAACAAAGGGTAAGAGATTGATAATATAGAGAAGAATGAAGGTACAAATAGAGGAATTTCTCAAAGAGAGAGAGAACATAAAAAAAAATGTCATAGGGGATCACACCACACACATACAATCACATAAAAGAAAAGGAAAAATGCAAAAGGCTAGTAAGGCACATGTAGGTCAACCTAAAGTAGGTCATCTATATCCCAATCATGTTCATTATATACTAAAGGAAGACAACTAGATAAAGGGAGAATAGGAAGTTTGAACTAGGATCATTTCCAAGTTCAACACTCTTTTTAGGATAATTATCGTTTAAGCTCACGAAAGAGGAAATCAATTTGCTCAATTGATTATGCAACTCTTCATCAATTTTAGCGACCTCATCATCATTATCCAAGTTAATCACAATAGGAGGTTGAATGATAATGTACATGGAATATTTTAAATCTTGTTGTGTTTGTTGTATTGGATTTTTTTGTTGTAGGATAGGAGTAGGGTCATCATGCATTACTTCAATTCAATTTTGATTTTGATTTTCATTGTTTAATACCTCATGTAACCTACGAGCAAGGGCATGAAATCAATGCCTACACATTCTAGCACCTCTGTTTATTTTATTTTGGTTTTCATGTTCCATTTTTGTAGGATTAGGTTGGTCAACTATAGGTTTCTTTTCTTCCCTAAGGGGAGGAACATAAGGAACCACGAGAGGTTGTTCAACCACTTTCTCTTTGAGTTTGTAAAATTATGTTATTCTAGGAGGTGTGATTGGATTATTTTCATTATCTCTTGGTCTTTCGTAGGAAGTAGGTGAAGTTTAAATCTTAGGTCAGTCTTGGTTGTTTGGAATTTATTTAGGCTCAATCATGGTTTCATCTAGCATGGTAGGCTCGGTGGTGGATGGGGAAATTTTTCAGATGGATAATTTTGTTGTTTTCTTTGGATTGAACTTTTGAGGGAACAAGAAAAAAAATTCTTCTCATGGTTTTATAGGCTCCAACCAAAAGAAATCTAATGAAAACATACCTTTGGAGGACAACAGGTTAAAGCCACTATGATGGTCGGTAAATATTTCATTGTCAAAGGGAAACTTTAAGCATTTAGGTACAACCAAAGGGAAAATTTTCATGGAGCAAAGCCATGGGTAGCCTAGCTTTGCATGAAATTGGTCTCACTAGGGGATGATGGAGAATGAGGCATTTGATTTTTTAGTCCTATTTGTAATTGTATGGTTATCAATCCCATTGTAGGGCAAGAAAAACCATTGTGTGTCTTTATCCATGCTTTTAGCTTATCGTATATATCTTGATATAGCTCATGCAGAAGTAAGAATTCCTCAGTGATCACATTCTCCCCATAGGTAAGACCTATTAATATCCCATTAGTGGGCTTATCATAGATATGGTCAGCGATGTAAAGAGGACCATCGAGCACATGTTTAAGTACATCCTTGGAGGAGAAAGCAATTTCAAGAGGATTTTAAGTTTAGCCCTTATGAGGAATGACACCTATCACCCCTACCATGTCATCCATAGGATCATTATATTTAGAATCATGTTGAGTAGAATCATTATTATCATTATATGTATCAACATTCATCACATCATTCTTTGTATTTTCACTTGAATTGGAAAATGAAATGTTATGTTTAGGCATAGGGTTGGTCAAAATTTGCAAGTTTTGGTTATGAGTGGCAACTGACTTATTTCCTTGATCACCAACACCTCCAATAGAAAGACAACCAAAATAAATGAGGTCTTGCACATGATGTTTAAGACGCTTGCAATGTTTTGTATCATGTCCATTTTGTCAGTGATAGTGGTAATAAACATTTTATATAAAGCTCAGAGATAAAGGCTTATTAGGATTGGGTGTTTTGATGGGAGGAAAGGTAATCATTTTCTATTCTTAAAGTTGGGACATGGTGTTATGAAGGGTATTGAGTAAGGGAGTGAATTATCTTTTTGAGTCCCCATAGCTAAAGGGTGTCATGGCTTTAATAACGACTAGTTGGTTATTGACATTCTGAGTTATTTTTTTGAGGAGAATTAAATTGGAGGAAACCTTTATTCTATTTCCTAAAAGGTTGGGAATTGTTTTGGTTTGCAGAATCAAATTTCTTAGTTTGAATAGAAGTGGATTTTGTATCTCGACTACTAATTGAATTTTGATAATCATAGAGGGAAGTACACAAGTGCTTAAAAGAGGAAAATTTCATCATGGTAAGCTTGTCCTATATCTTGCTTTGTAAATTTTCTATGAACATATTTTCAAGGTGTAGATTGGGAACCTTGACACCAATTTAGGAATAAAGTGATTGATAGCATGAGATAAGGTCAATTATCTTTTCTTCTTCTTTTTGCTTGCACCTCCTCAAATCAGCCAAGGTCATCTTAGAAGTCATATTCGAATGGAAATGATTAAGAAATGCCTCAACAAGTTCATTGAATGAAATAATTTAGTGGTTTGGTAGAGAATAAAACCATTCCAACGTAGAATCTTTCAAGGACCTAGGGAAAAGCTTAGCCAAGAGTTTATCATCAATGAAAAATTCACTACATAAGGAAGTATAAGAATTAACGTGGTTAGAAGGATCTCGCTTTCCTCTATATTTATAAACTATAGGTCCCTCTGCACCTTGTGGAATCAATGTTCACAATATCTCTAAGGACAATGGACTACTTTTAACATAATATGTAGGTGGGACACTTTGATTTTGATTGATGGTGGAGATTTATTTTTAAAGGGATGAAATGGTTTGGAAGAGTTGATTAATGAAAGGTTCATTGCTTGTGTTATGAGATGAAAGTGAAAAAGGTGAAGGGGTGTATTTTTTTGATGGACAAGTGAATGGAATGCATATAGGTAGTAAATTGGTAGGAGATACAATGTGCGATGCCACAAAGGTACTAGGGATGCTAGTAGAAATACCCAAGGAATCACATTACTAGTTTTTTGCACTGGTGTTGTGACTTGAGGGTTGGTATATGTAGGTATTAAGGAAATTATTGTGAGGAGAGGAGTTTGAGTTCCTCCTTGGCTTGTGACATTGCTAGTAGGTAAAGGAAAAACAATGGTTAAAGTTAGGTATTTTCTAAAGATTTGAACTATGCTTTTCACAGGGTCAAATCCATGTTCACTTTCAAGCATGTGGTGAATGTTGTCCATAGTAGGGATTGGAGTAGTTGAAATTTTGTCATTTTGCACTTGATGTTGTAGGGTTGTTAGGTCCTCATGAATTTGAATTATCTTTTCTTGTAGGACACTATCATTCCTTATTTCAACTTGCATCACACTACTTGAAGGCAAAGAGTTGTTGAGGGTTGGTCCATACCTAGTGTAGTAATGTCAATACTACGATTGAAAGAGCTAGACAACCCAATATCCACAAGGATTGTGCTATCATGGGATGACACGAGTCTCGAACTTCGTCTTACTATAGTATTAGCAATAAGACACCAAATACTCATACAAGGGCTACTAAATGCAATACAAATGCAAAGCTAAGAACAATGAAACAATTATAATAGAAATTATGGAAACTACTTTAGAAAATTATTAACAAAAAATAAAGACTCAGAAAAAGAACCTTAAATGCTAGAAAATGTAGTTCAAAATATGTAGATGGACTAATTCACCCAAGGTGTTGAATAAGTCCCAGTAGGGATTTTTTTTCAAATTTTTTAGAAATTTTCAATTGATTTTTATGATTTTCATGAGCCTATGATCTGTATCTTGGATGAAAATGTAGATTTTGTTTGATTTTCAATGAAATTAGATGCAAAAATTAAATCTATATGAGCTTTCAATAATGTAAAATTAAAAAACCCTAGAATGAAATTTAACCAATGCAAATCCTAATGCAAAGTCAATGTAAGCCAATTCTAGGATGATGATATACTCCAAATAGAAAATTTAATGTTCTAAATGTAGGTTAACCAAAATGTTTTATAGGAAAAATGGGTAGGATTCTATGATATAACATAGGAAATAGAGCATACCCACATTCCACCTACTACATTCAAGGGTAACCCTAGAGATATCAATGCAAAGGAGAAAGATATCTTGCAATAGGTCTATTGTAGGGGCTAAATGGAAACTTGTAAGGGTTTCACCATCAAGTTTAAACTTGTAAAAGACAATGAAATGCAAGATGAAACACCAAATCCTAATCCAATGTAATGAACTACAAAATGATCTAGAAAAGTAAATGAAACAATGCAGAGAGCTACAAAAAAGAAGATGTACACCTAGGAAATAGGAAATACCTAAAAAGATCTTTGGAACACTAGAAAATATTCCTTTAATGTTGAGTAAGACTCATTTATGAAATTGGGAAAATTATTCTAGTTTCTAGAAAACTATGTAGGAACATGAATCTTCCAAAAGGGTATCCTAATCTACAAAAATCTGAATTTTGACTAGAACTGGGACTCATTCACCAAAATTGGCGAATAAGTCTAGTTAGGCTTTTCTAAAGCTTCAAACTCTAATCCTACTCTTCTTTGTCTCCTCTATCCTTCTTGAGTGATGTCTAGATCCAAAACCATGATTTATAATCTATAGGTGATCTCCAACATTCTCCAAGGCTTAATGAAAACTTTGACAATGTGAATGATTTGACAATTTTTTCCAATCTTTCTCTTTAGGAAATTTACAACCTAGATGTACAAATCACACACAAAGGAGAGGGAAAAATGGTGCTAGTTTAGTGGATATGGGTTTTCCTTGGTCAAACCCCGTATTGGAAATCAATCCTTGAAATGAAATCAAATAAGAATAGAGAATGATGCAACTCACCAAACCCTTGCAATAAAGTGTTGCAATTATGCTTGATATGGCTCCAATGGATGTAGACCTTGACTCTTGCTTAAATATGGTAGATCTTGAATGAAACACTTTCTTGAATCACAAAACCCTACATCATAATTGTTAGCACGATAACAAACATGATGCATGAAATATTTGACATGATGGTTGATGCTTGAATGCTTCTCTAAAATGCTTGATAATCTTCTCTCCAATTCTCTTGAAAACACTTGAATACTCTTTTGAACTCAAACTTGCTATATGGATCACTTGATTATTTGTTAGGATAAAATAAGTGAAAAAACCTTGTATTTATACTCAATTATGCAAGAATTCCAAAAATTACAACAGTACAAGCCAACATCAGATCTAGGAGGATAAAATCTTGCCAAAATTTTGTATTAATTTTTATTTTTGGCCACATGGGACTCATTCAGCCAAGGTGGCGAATGAATCCCACAAGACCTAAATTTTGGGATAATTTTTAAAACTACTTAGAAATGTGTGAATCTAGGTTCAAGACCAAAAAATATAGGTGGGACTCATTGACCCAAGGTTGCAAATGAGTCCCAGATCAATAAATCCATTCAAACTTGAAACACCTAAATTATGATTGGCTAATGATTTGTGTCAAGATTATCCTTGAAAATATGTAATAAATGAGGCTTGCGGATGCAAAATAGGGCCAATCAAAGCATAAGAAAGTTTTATTATTAATGAAAAGCCTAGAAATGTGTGAAAGTGTGTTACAAGACTTTACAATACTTTAAATAAGGAAAGATTAAGGTTAAAAAGAGATCTATTAAGCTTAATTAATTAATAAGACCTTAGAAAAGTGTGAAAGTGAGTTACAACACTTCATATCACTTTAGCAAGGTACCATTCATGTTAATCAGTTCACAAGGTCCCAAGACCTAATGTGAATGTGTCAAACACATTACAAGACTAAATCATGGCACCATTAAGTGTAGTTCATAAGGAGGGCCCAAACGAGCAAGGGAAAAACATAAGGGATACTTTTTTTGTTACCATAGTTACCTAGTTAATAGGTCTCCTACATTAGCTCCTGTTGATTTAAGATGACTATAGAGGCATGGGAAAGTCACAAGCTTTCATTAAGGAATCTTAGAATTTTTGATTGTAAGGAATATGCACATGTACCAAAGGAGACACGAATAAAGTTGGAGAACAAGGCTATGAAATGTGTCTTCATTGGATATAGTTATGGTCTGAAAGGATACAAGATCTGGGATCCTATTACACAAAAGGTAATACATAGTAGAAGTGTTATTTTTTGAAAACTAAGCCTTGTTTTTTTACATTGTAGCCAAAACTAAGTAAATAGGAAGATGTGATTCAATTTCATTCTACACCTCAGAAAGTTGAATTGAGGCCCAAGGATAGACAAGAAGTTGAGGAGAGCTCATCTAGCTTAGGATCTTTAGAAGAGAAGGAAGAACCTCCAAATAAACTTTTTCATAGGTCTACAAGACATAGACAACCACCTAAAAGGTATTCACTTGATGATTGGAGATGTATTTTTTCTTTGAATAGTAACATGGATGAACTTAGATTTGTAGAAGAGGCACAAATTATGAATGATGGAAAATCCTAGAAGATTGCTATGGATGAAGAAATGAAATATTTGAAAATCAATGATACATGAGATCTTGTACCATTTCCTAAAGGATGAAAACATTTTGGTTCTAAATGGGTGTTCAAGGAAAAGATTGGTTCAGATGGAGGTATTGAGAACTACAAAGAAAGGTTGGTTGCAAAGAGTTACTCTCAAGTTGAGGGTGTTGATTATGGTGAGATATTTCCTCTTGTTGCAAAAATGACATCCATTAGATGTTTTCATTCTATTGCTACTACTTATGATTTAGAGGTTGAACAAATGGATGTGAAAATTGCTTTCCATCATGGTGATTTGGAGGAGGATATTTATTTGACAAAACTAGAGTACTATGTGGTGAAAGGTAAAAGTAAGTTGATTTGAAAATTGAACAAATATTTGTATGGCTTAAAACAAAGTGCTATGATGTGGTACCAAAAATTTGATACATATATGTTGAGTTTGTTATTTGAGAATTCTAAATCATATCACTATGTTTATTATAAAACTAACAATGATGGTTTCATGTTTATTGCATTATATGTTCATATGTTATTTATTGTTAGAGGGAATGGTATGATTTCATAACTAAAATTTCAACTTTCTGCTAAATTTGAAATGAAATATCTTGGTGTAGCTAAACATATTCTTGGGATGGAGATTAAAAGAGATTGAGTGAAAAGAAAGCTATGGCTTGGTAAAAAAAAAGTATGTAAACTTAGTTTTACAAAGGTTTGATATGCAAGATTGTATAGCATTATGTCTTCCTATTTCAGTTGGAACTAAGTTATCTATCTTATATTGTCCAACATCTCCATAAGAGATGGAAGACATGAGTGGAGTGCCTTACCAAAGTGCAATTGGAAGTTTGATGCATGCTATGGTTTGTACTAGACCATACATTGCTCAAGCAATGGGATTTATTTCTAGATAAATGTATAATCCTAGTAGAGTTCACTAGGATGCAGTTAAAAGGGTCTTTAGATATTTACGGGGTACCTCAGATTATTCCTTATGTTATCATAGTAATGACTAAAGATGATATTTCCCTTGATATTTATGGTTATGTGGATTCAAACTGGGCAAGTGATGTTGATAGCAGAAAATCCACTGGTTCTTATGTTTTTACTTTATTTGGTGGTGCAATTAGTTGGTTGAGTAAGTGATAGGTAGTGCTTGCTTTGCACTATTGAATTAGATTATATGGTAGCTACTCACACTTGTAAAGAAGCCATTTGGATTAATAGACTATGTTTATATATTAGAGTAATATAAAGTATAGTGATAATTCATTGTGATAGTCAGAGTGTGATATGTCTATCCAAGAACATGACATTTCATACGAGGACCAAGAACATTGATGTACAATATAATTTTGTTAGAGATATGGTTGAAGATGGCAAGGTGAAGCTTGTTAAGGTAGATACTTTGATGAATGTTGTTGATTATTTAACTAAGCATGTGACTACAGAGAAGTAGAGATGGTGTTCAAAGACTATGGGCCTTTTGGCCCCTAGCAATTAAAGAGACAATGGTTACACCATCACGTTGCTCTTGCAAGGTATTCAACAAGTGGGAGATTTTTTGGGAAAATGTGTCTCAACCTTGCAATTATATACAATTTATTTTTGATAGAATGTATGTTGGTATGTGGTGATTGATCATGAAAATAGTGTACACTAGTAGTAAGATATTAATCAACTATCAAGGTTTCCTCCTACTGACGCATCAAGGTTTTTTCTGCTGACACATCAAGATTTTTTTTATTAAAATGTTAAATGAAAAATGACATTGTAAAGCCCTAATTATAGAAGGTCCCAAAATTCTTGTTATAAGCGGCTTGGATATAAGTAGACAAGGGTGTATTATGAGAGTCTTATAGTGGTCTTGTTGTCTCTTGATCTTTGATGGTGATACTCCTGTGAGAAGCTTTCTCTACAATTATATTGTAATATTTTGATTTCTTAATAGTATATTGGGTGGATTTTGGAGTGTGGGGTTTTTCTCCTGAAAGGGTTTTCCCCATGTAAATCATTGTGTTGTAGTATGCATGATATTTGTGTTTATTTATATTTAAGTTTTTGTAACTATTAAAGATCTATAACATTTTGCATTTTTCTCCTCCCAAGATTAGTGTACGAAGTTGTTCCACTACCTTAACTTCCTTACAAGATGTATGCCCATCTTTGATTTCACTCGCTTTATGGAGGTGGAATCAAGGTAGCAGTGTAACTACATCAAATTAGATAAGTAATATCATAGGGTATTTCAAAGTACCATACCACATAATAATAGACATTTGATGAGAGTGAGCAAAAACCATGATTCTAATGCAACAAATGGCATCAAAAATTAAGTTCGCTATCCCTCGGTATGCTAATTTGAATAAAAAAAGAACTTTTAACCCTAATATAGTAAACACATAATGTGAACCTATTTAAGAGTAAAAAGTGAAGTAATTTGTACTAATTTTATCTTATACCTTCTTACAGCTTGACTCTATTGGAAATTGAGTGAAAATGTCGAGTTGATGAGAGTATGTAATCCTGAGACTTGATAGCCTACATGAGGAGGTGGCACGAGGTGACCTTTATCAGGTGAGTTTATTTTTTACCATTGAACCTTTGTTTTTTACATATTTAATTTACATTTTATGCATTTGTAGATACATTTAGGACCATGGAAGAAAATTTCACAAAGCATCCCTTTTTTCACAAAGTGTTCCCTTTTTTCACAAAGTGTCCCCTTTTTTCGTGATGTGTCCCACATTTTCTCAACGTGTCCCAAAAGGGGAATAAAGTTTCTAGGACCCTTAGAAAAGTAAACTAGAGCAACATTAACACACTTTTTGACCGTTGACGTGTAGATTTGAGATTTTAGAATTGAGGTATAAGACATTTTTTAATTTTGTTTATATTCCACCTCGATCATAGCAACGTCTTAGTGGCATAAAATTCTATCAATTAAGAGACCTATTCCCAACATTATTAGAGGTAGACGCTCAGATTTTACAAACCACTCAAATTTACTGGGTGTACCTCATGCCTCCCATGAGGTACCATGATGCCATGTTGATGGAACTTGTAGAGAGATGGGATGTTGATACTTGCACATTTTTTCTACCCATCGATAAGATAACGATCACCCTAGAGGATGCACATTGAATCCTTTGAGTTCCTCTATGAGGCAAGATCATGCACTTTGTAAGGGACCGTAAATACACATAGATGTGAAAATATATTAGATATTTCTTGGGAGGACCAGTTCAAGATGAGATCATAAGGCCATGTATTGAGCTAGCATGACTACTCTATGAATGATCACCAGTCTTGAGACATATTATGATATTCATAGTGGCACTAGTACTCGTCCCTGATGGTCGGGGAGCACATCTAGATGGAGGTCTTGTTCACATGATATAGAAGATGGATAACCACAAGATCATATATTCCTATGGATACAACATCCTTGCACATTTGTATTATGATCTAGGGTGGTTTACGTACCGCGAGGTTAATAGCATAGTACATTGTATGCTACTATAGGTTTGGTGGTTGGAGAATATTACATGCACTAGGTCAATAGGGTTTCCATCTATATTAGCCATAGGATATCTACACACATTCAACTATCCACTTAGATGGTCATGGAAGTATGGGGATTTACATTTTTGGAGAGTTAGACTCGACTAACTGGATCAAGAGGAGATCTTGTCAAGTGGAAAAATGAGATCAGATAGTTTAGACAGATGTAGATGGAAAGATTTCTTTGAGGAAAACATTTATTATGTAGTAAGACCATTCTACTATGATTGTGTTATATGGTAATTCAAGAAGATACAGGTACCACCTGTAGCATGACCCTTCTACAAGTGATCAGTGTGGAGTACTCAAAGGCCTAAAGATATGAGAGGATTCACCTTTTACGATGTCATCTATAGTGACTCAAATGATGATGATCATTATATGCCCTTGGTCTTTCACCCTGATGATGTTGATGTGATAGATGCATGCGAGGAGTGGTGGACAATAGCACGACTAGCTCTTGTATTTCCCATGGATTAGCCTATAGGCTTTGTAGGATTGCTCCTTGCACCATAGAAAAAAGGGTCTCTTGCTTGACATGGAAATAATTCATGATAAATTGGACTTAATGAGGTCTTAACCTAATTTTGTGAGGTATTTTATGCATCCACACTACGTCTTATACCCTTTCAAATCAAATAACATGCTTTTAATGATGTCTTGTAAAGGTGTTGTAAAGTCTTGTAAAGGACTTTCAAGCTTTTCTAGACTTAATAAAATCATTTCTCCCTAATTAAAAATTATAAAACATGTTTAATAACATTATTACATTAATCTAGAAGGCTTTTGAATTAAAATTAATTCTAAACTAGTGTTGTAATGTGTCTCACACATTCACATTGGTTCTTATGCCTTCCTAGGCTATGTGGACCTCATTTTAGTGTTGTAAAGTGTACTTAATCACACTTTCACATTGAATTTTGTGTTCCAAGGCCTAAATGACATGTACATCATCATAAATAGGCCCCTATTAACCCATATTGTGCATCCCGAGGCTTAAATTGATCAAATACCTGACAAAGTTGCAATTTAAACCTTATTTCCTTATCTCTTAGCATCCTAGCTATCAAAATGGCCCCTGTGGGACCCATTCACCATGGTAGTGATTTAGTCCCATCTAGGTGGGACCCATTCACCATGCATGGTGAATCAGTCCCGTTTGGCCCAACTTTGACCTTTAGGCAGGAAAAAAGTGAAATTTAAGTTTAATTTCAAGTATGTGCAGGATCATGATGGGCCAAAAAGTGGCAATATGTTGGGTATGTGTAGGGTATGTGGCTAATGAATTCCCTTTTACTCAAAATTGATGAAATGAAAAGGGTTTTTAAAGGATATTTTCAGCTTTCCATCAATATAAATTGTGCTTTATTTTGAATTTAATAAATAATTATTATTCATTTTTAATTTGAATTACGAGTAAAGTCCTAATTGATAGGCTGATTGAAAAACATCTATAGCTTTCAAACAATATCACATTTTTTGAATCCAAAACATGTGTCACATTCTATGCTTCCCATACTATAGGATTAAAAAAATAAAAAATTGAATTTCGTGAAGTTTTGACCAAGTTAAGGTGGTGAGACATAGGAGTTTCTATATTTTTTAAAAGTTGTAATAAAAAATTCATAATTATTTATTTACTTGGGAAAAAAATTACAAAAAAATATGCATCAAATCTAGACATGAGTCCTCTACTTATATCTAAAATCTTATAAAAAAATATTATCATTTTATTGTGATTAGGGTGGTTAGACAGACACCTACTTCTTATTTTTTCCCTGAAATTTAAGTACTATTACATTGAATTTTCAAATTTTCACCAAATAGATTTAAAAAAAAAACCTAGTAGTTTAGAAACTAAATTCAATTTTCTACAAATTCTATTCTTACATATTTTTAAATTAATATAGATAACTTATTTAAATTTTTATATCAAGTTGCCTACTTCTAATTTTTCTAAATTTTTTGCCACTTAAGGGCCCGTTTTCTCCATGTTGATTCTGCACATACCCTTTCACTTTATGTCGACCTATGATGAGGTATCATCAAGTTTCTAATGCATAATTGTGTATAAATAAGTATTTTTCTCCTCATTTAACATCTTCTACAATCTCTTATCTCTTATCATTCATTCATCCACCAATCTTCCATCTCAAGTCAAGCAACTTAGGCTCTTATCATTTCAAGTCATCAAGATATCATTTTTCAGACATTCAAGGGGAGATCCTTCATGTTTTGTTATATACTTTCAAGATAAAACATCATGGCAAGGTAATCAACTCCATTGTTGCATGTTTCATTACATTCTTTCATCATTTTGGTTTAATTACCTAAAAGAGGTTTGACCAAGGCAAACCCCCATGCCCTAACATTCAACATTTCTTTCTCTTGCCTTGTGTGTTTATAGATTTAGTTGACTTGGAAGCTTGGAAATCATTGAAGATCAATTTGAAAGGTTTCTGAAGTCTTCTATTCATTCAAAGAGTTAAAATATCAACAAAATCTCATTTTTAGACTCATAAATTAGAGTTTTAGAAGTGAACACCTGGAGAATTCAAAAGTGTAGATTGGAAGATTTGGATTCCACTTTTGAATATTTAGAAATTAAAAAGTGGACTCATTCACCATGGGTAGCGAATGAGTCCCACTTCTAGGTCAATTTTGAGTTTTGTACATTTTTTAGATACTCTTTTGTCAGAAATAGGTTCTGACTTAGTTTCACAAAATTGGAATTGATTCACCCATAATGGTGAATGAGTCCCACAAGGCTTGAAAAATAACATCAATAAAATTTCAAATGTAATTTCCAGCGTTCTTCAACATCACAGGTGCACACTTTCATTTTGGTTCATTTTCTGTTAAGTTTTGCATTCATTTCTAGCTCATTTCTAAATAACACAATGTGTTTTCAAACAAGTCACTTTCCTTAGATTTTACATACTTAATCAATCAATCTTATCAATTAGATGCATCTAGATCATTTCACTTCATCATAATTTCATCATACATATCTTAAATTGAGTGAACCACCTAGATTTTGGGTGTGGGATCTATTTCTTTTCATTAGGTGAAAGACCCTAATTCAACAAAAGAGACCTTGCATTCCTTGTCCCAAAAATCTATGGTTCACTCCCAAATCAGATGGAGGAGGAGAAAGGTGAGGATATAGCACTCAAGGCTTCCAACCTATTCGTAGATGAGATAGATGAGGACTATGAAAAGGATACAAACCCAAATTATGAGGGAGAGCAGGGGACAAGAATGAGGAGGGGGGGAGTAGCTGATGAGTGAGGGAAGTGATATGGAAGATGATGGTACAGTTTCCCATGAGTGGAGAGATCCTTCTCCCACCACTATTACCAGATCATAGTTGACAGTTGTGGCATGCACCAACACTTATGATGATGGAGAGGCTAGCACATCCTCCATGCCTCCTAGATAGGATGAGGCTTTATTTACATAGTTGGACAAAGATGTAGGTGATGATATTTTTTTATTTTTATGCTTACAATTAGGATTATGCTTATTCTTTTGATTTACATATATATCGATATGTTTATTGATTATATTTATGATTTCTATCTTGCAGGGTGTATGAGAGATTTATAGGATCTCTACCGATAGGTAGCTGCAAAGATAGTGCTTCCTTTAGTCTTTGATCAGGCTATTGATATAGAATATGTTCCCCCACCCATTATGGAGTGGGACCTAGAGCTATTCAAGTCTTATGTCACTATAATATAGAAAATTGTTGTCACTAGGGTTTAGGACACAAGATAACAATCTTCTACACTCATTTAAGGAAACCCTGAGATCTCAATCCAATGATAGGAACAGGAGAGAGAGAGATCATGCAATAAGGGTATCCTAGGGTTTGATTTATGATTACAAGAGGGGTTCACTACCAAGCTAGGGCTTGGAAAAACTAATGCAATGCAAGATCTAATGTTTAAACATAGTTCAATGTAAAACTTAACTAAATGGCCTAAAAATGGAAGTAAATCAAAATAGAAACCTATGAAATAAGAAGTGTGCACCTTGAAACCTACAGGGGATTTAATGAGGACTAGAAATGATGGAAATTCTAAATTTAATGTGAACTAGGACTCATATGCCAGCCTGGGTAATTTAGTCGCAAACTAGGTTTTCTATTCAAAAAATGGAATTTGAGAGTGCCTGATCTGAATCTCCTAAAACCCTAAAAATTGGGAGTACTAGGACTCATATGCCCAAGGTGGAGTATTATTTCTAGTGTTCTTTTTTGGAATGTTAAGGTTTGATTATTCTCTCCAATCTCTTCTATCTCTTCCACACTTTGTTTCAAGATTTTAAATCCTAAATTTTGACTTGTAGATGACTTTTGGTGAAGATAGCAACCTTTCAAATGAGGAGACAACTCCAAAAACCTCCTTCAAGCTCCAAGACACGTAGATCTACAATTACAAATGTAGAGAGAGAATTTTTTTTTTTATTGTTAGGGAATGGGGGTTTGCCTTGTTCAAACCCCTTTGAGGTAATTAAACAAAATGTTGAGATAATAAAATAAGGAAATAAAACATGAAACATGGGACATGAGACATGAATAATGATACCTTGAATGATGTCTAGTAATTCAACAATCTAACATGAAGTGGCTATGATGAATGTACATCTAGATCTTAAATATGGATATGAAACAATGCTTATAAATGGATCTTCAATGCTACATCACAACACTAGCTCAACAACATGCTTGAAGCTTGATAATATTCAATTGATGATGGATCTTGAGTTTTCACAATAATTGATGAAGAAATCTACCCTTGAATGCCTTAGAAATGCTCTTGTAAACTCTCTTGATGTTGTTGGAAAGTCTTGAAATGATTAAATCTTGAGTGCTTGACTTGATATGATGAAGGAATAATGAAATAATGATTAGAGACCTTGTTTATATAGGAAATCAATCCAAGTTATCATTTATTAGATCCCAAAGGATGACATTCATAAAATTTGAATTTAAAACCCTGATTTTCCACTCAAAACACTAAAAAAGGGACAAATGGGACTCATACGCCATCTATAGTGTATGGGTCCCACCTAGGTTTGACTCATACACTCAAGGTGGAATATGGGTCCCATAGGGCCTTTTAGAGAGAGAAAATGTTGGGGAGTTAATAAATTAAGTATATTTGTTGATCTTATCAACATTTTAGTTGAAACATGCCTTGGGATGCACAATATAGGGTCTTAGGGGCCTATTACTAATGATATAAAGATCATAAATGTAAGAGGGCCCAAAACTCAATTTGAAAGTGTAAATAAATATACTTTACAACATAAAATTAAGGAAAAATTAGGTCTATTTAGCCTAAAAGGGCCCTAAATCCAATGTGAATGTGTAAAACACATTAGAACACTAGATTAAGTAAACAATGGGTCCAAGGTCCCTAAATTTAATGTGAAGGTGTAAATGAGTACACATTACAACATTAAATCATGGAAAAGTTGAGTTTATTTAGCTTAAAAAGGGCCCAAGACCTAAATTGAATGTGTAAAACACATCTCAACACTAGATCAAGTCAATCTTAAATTCATTTTAACATTAATGACTCCCAAATTATAAAAGAAAAAATGATACCTTTTTTGTTGTAAAATTTAGCCTCCACATTAGTGAGAGGATGAAATTACTTCAAACTCACACTAAAGTAGACATTCAAGAGGGGTCCATTTGTACCAATGCTTATGGTCTAGGATGAAAAAGATCAAGGGAGTGGTCAAGCCCCAAAGATCCAAAATCCTACATTAAACAGACATAAACACAAAAGAACACACATAAGTTGTATGATTTGTAGTGAAACGAGATACACAAACATACAATACCAATAAAAAGAAAAAAACAAAAACAAGAAAGAATAAGAAGAGATTGATCAAGACTCAACAATTTTTCTGACACAATGTGGATTAGATCTGATCTTTTTTTCCAAATATGCATGCTCACTCTGAAGAAATGAAACTTTAGGTTGTTAGTTGGGTGAATAATCCAAGAGAGTGAGACACACACACACATGAGTGGCTAAGGGAAAGTCATGCCTCATATCAAATTCCCATAAAACCATACCAAAGTTATACCTCCTAATAACTTGGACAAGATGCCACACAATCATGAACTTCGAGCTTCATGATGCAAGTAAATATTTGTACTCTTGACACTCATAGAAAAATAGGATGGCACCACATGCAAGAAAGTGTATTATGCAAGGTGGCCTTATAGCCGATGTTGGAAATGAAAAATAGTGTAAGGTACATTCAAAGGGATTTCTCTTAGTTAATGTAAGGTCTCATTTTAGGGAACATTGTTCCCAATGTCTCCAAAAGAGGAAAAGCCAAAGAAATATCACACTCTTGGAGGATATCAAGCCCAATGACACAACCAAGAAAAGGATGCATCACAAGAATAAAGAAAATCTCGCATTGAAACATGAGTTTCTATGTATGGCCCCACTTTAAAGTGCTTACTAACACCATTACTATGAGAAATTTCTTTAAAGTAGAAGAAGAAATGAGAGTTACCTTGGAAATACCTATGCCGAGTCATATGTTTCCAATAAGTTACATCATGAATAGGTATGTCATGTGCGATCCAAATTAAGGCATGCCATTCATATCCCAAAATTTATCTTATATGTACATGAAAGGTGATCAAATAGCCAAAAGAGACAACAAGTGACATACGAGAATAAGGATACCAAACCCCTTGCTCCCACTTAGTGCAGGACAAAGATGAGCATAGATGATTGATGAGAAACATTCTAGAGTTAAAATCAATATCAATTAGAGGAATTAGGTACTCCAACATAAGGAAGAGAAACACACTCCTTAATATGTTGAATTCTATCACTTAAATCTTTACACTCATTAGTAGAATGACCATGTTCACTCTATTATATGCACAAAATGAACTCTTATAGTAAAATTTCTTTCATATTTTTAGAGGGAGAGATATCAAACAATCTTGCAGGAGTTTCAACAATTTAATCCCTTGATCAAAAGTAGAAGATGTTTCTTTATTTTTTGAAAAGAGGTATCTCTTGCTTAGTATTAGGTGTCATACTTACACAAGAACTTTTGGATTGCAAGATTTTGTACTCTCCTTTACATGAGTATACCAAATCTTTCAAATTTGAATCATGAGTGTTTTGTGTGATGAAAATAATGTTAAGAAAGGGATTTTTTTTTCTTTCAAAGGATAAAAATCAAGACCACTAGTGTCTATCAATTCAGGATGCACTACTACTAAAGTTAGCTTAGAAGAATCTTTTGTAATAGTGATAATATTAAGTGAAGGCTAGTTTGTGTCTTTCAAGGGCTGATAATGAATACCACTATTATTTTCTTGTGTGTGAGGTTCTATAGGGACACAAATACCTTTTTCTCTATCACCACATCCTTTTCCACTATAACCAAGTTGTATCATAAGTTCATAACCTCTTTCATAAAGCTTTTTCATTTCTTTCAGATTTGGTGGTTGTTCATAGTTAGTTTTGACAAATTTTTGTGTGTAATTTTATTATTCTTTTTAAGTCGTTGAGGTGGATGCTTTCAAAGGGTCTTCTGAATTTTGTGTTGAAATTACCGCTTTTTATTTTCCCTTTTTAGAGTCTTTGTTTACGATCTTGTATTCTCCCATGAACTTTGGTTCAAAATATAAGGAACCCCAATCATCTTATAATATATTTGTGACTTCCTCAATGTTTTTTTCTTGGTATTTTTGTTTCATTTATTATACTTGTGTATATAAGTTGGTGTCAAATTTTTAAAAGCATTTTCCTTACCTTTCTCAATGCTCAAACAACTATTTGGTTTAGGGTCGATGTCGAGAGTGACACTTTTTTATTATAGACATATTTCATTTTGAGATCATATGAAAGATCATGAGGCATAACATGGATCGATGTTTATATTGTGGCCTTTCCAACTATGATAGGTAATGCAATCACTCCAAGCAATTATTTTCCTACATTACGAGATCCTCTAATAGATAAAGAATCAGATTCAATTTTTTATTTATCCATGCCAAGCTTATCAAAAAGGGATACACTACACATATTAAGGGTAGATCCATTGTCTACGAGATTTATTTTTATTACCAACCCATTATTGATAGCTATTATCATGAAATCATTCTTTTATTTTTGCACTTCCAAAGGAGGGAGCTCACATTGCTGGAAAACAATGTTAGAATTTATTCCTTAAATCATGGTTGCTATGTCATTTGGTTGCACATTATAAGGGATAGGAACTTGTTGTAAAGAACTATAAATAATTTTATTATAGTGAGGGGGGATTGAATAACATCCCACAGTGATATCTTAGTAGGAGTATTCTTTAATTATCCAATGAGATCATACTCCTTTCCACTTTGTGAAGGAAAACAAGGAGGACCCAATAAGATAGGATTAGGTAATGGGAGGTATGTTTAAGGTGTTTTTCTTTAGTTGTGGATTATTTATAGTGTTATATGTGTGATAAAACATGTGATAATTCAATTATTGTGAAACATTATTCTTACATGGGTAAAGGATAAGTTCAAGTTTGTTTTGAGTTTGTAGTCATTGTGAGGGTGGGTAAAGAATTAGAGGGTTCAAAAGATGTCCCACAGGGTATCTACGAGGTTCAATAGTCAAGGGGATCTAATGGACACTTTCACATTCATAACCTTAGTGGTCATGGTTTGATGTATTTGTAATAAAGGTAGATACATAATCACCTTTTTACCATCACCTAAGGAAGCCACATTACTATTGTTGTCATTTTCTTGCACCATGATATCCTCCCTAGGAGGAGAATTGTTAGGAGAACAAAAAACCAAATGTTCCTGACATTCAAGGATTGGTTCTTCTGAAATGACTTCATCAAAAGTAGGGGAATGATCAATGGTTGAATTGTCTTGCTCAATAAGGGTTTACCTAGGTGAAGAGGGAAAATTAAGATTCTCATTACTTTCATCGATTAAAGTATTTTCTTCACAACTAGGGGAGATACTAGGAGAAGAACAAGTATGACTTTCATGATCATTTAAGATTTCATTCCTTCATTCCATATTGTCTTCCAAAATAGGATAGGTAGGGGAAGGATAATAAAGGGGGTTGTTAAAGACCTTAAATATTTAATCATATAATACCAACATATCCTCATCATTTACAATCTCATCCTCTTCCACCAAATTATTCTCACAAGCAAAGGGGGAATGGAGATTAGGTAAGGTGATGTTTCAAAATGTGATTATGATTTCATTCTCTTGTGCTATAATATCTTTCAAAAGGGGAGGAGGGGAGGGACAAGCAAGACCTTCACGATTCTCAATGATTTCAATTTCTTTCAACAAGATTCCTTCGTCACTAAAAGGAGAGGTATCGGGAGAAGAACAACTATGATTTTCATGAATGTCTATGCTTGAAACCTTTTCTATCACATCATCCCCACAAATAGGAGAGATAAGATAAGAGGGGGTGTAATTTTAAGGAAATCATTAATATTTTCACTCTCTTGCAGTAAGAGACTCTCATAACTAGGAAATTTATTCAACGAATGACTAACATGCTTATTGAAAAACTTTTTCTTTGCAAACTCAAGCAAAAGATGGATACTAAAATTTGTAAAAAGTAATCGATGAAAACTTTAAATGGAAATTGACTTAAAATGAAATGTAAAGACCTAGAATGAAATGTATAAATGCAATTTTTATATTTCAACCAAGGTAATTCACTAATTACCCTATGCCACAATTTGAAAATAGAATGTTGTAAATAAAAATTTGGAATTAAGCAATGCATGAAATGAATAGATTTAAGCTAGATTTAGTGAAATGCATGTAACAAAAACTAAACCAACTGAAATATATAAATAATGATATGAAACAAAATCATATAAATAAGGTTTTAAATGCCATAAAATGTAGTTTCAGATCTGCACTAGGGCTAAATCTCCTAAAGGGGCATATGAGTCTCAGTGAGAGTTACTGGCATAATTTTTAGAAAATTTTAAGTGATTTTATGAATTTTGGTTTGAGTGACGTCTAGGCTAAGTGGAAATGTTGATTTCAGGTTAAATTTAATGATGCAAGATGTAAAAATGTAACCTATATGCACCTTCACTAATGTAAGATTTAGAAACCCTTGAATCCCAATTAACTAATGCAAAAACTATTACAAAGTTGATGGAACCTAGATCTAGGATGATGATACACTCCAAATACAAAAATGAAATGTTCTAAAAGAAGGTTCACCAAAATGTAAGATAGAAAACTACCATCACTAGGGTTTAGGACATAGGACAATAATCTTCTACACTCCACATTTAAGGAAAGCCTAGAGATCTTAATCCAATGATAGGAATAGGGGAGAGAGAGATCTTGCAATAGGGTATCCTAGGGTCTAGTTTATGATTAAAAGAGGGCTTCAAAACTAAGGTAGGGATTAGAAAGACTAATTAAATGCAAGATCTAATGTTTAAATCTATTGCAATGTGAAACTTAACTAAATGGCCTAAAAAATGCAAGTAAATAAGAACAAAAATTTGTAAAATCAAAAGTATGCGCCTAAAAACCTGTAGGGGCTTGAATAAGGATAGGAAATGCTAGAAATACTAATTTTAATGCTAACTGGGACTCATACACGAGTTTGGGTGATTAGACCTAGACTAGGTTTTTCGTGCCAAAACTAGAATATAACAATGCTTGATCTAAATCTCCTGAAACCCTAAAAATTGGAAGTATTAGGAATCATATGACCAAGGTGATGTATCAATCCTAGTGTGCCTTTTCAAAAGGTTAAGGTTTGATTCCACTTTCCAATCTCTTCTGTCTTGGCGAAACATTATTTTTGGATTTGAAACCTATATTTTAGACCTGTAGATGACTTTTTGTGAAGATAGCAACCTTGCAAATGAGAGGAAAAATCCAAAAACTTCCTTCAAGATTGTAACCAAATATTCAAAGATCCTTCAAGCTCCAAGACACCTAGATCTCCAATTACACATGTAGAGATAGAAAAACTTGTTGATTGTTAAGGAATGGGGGTTTTCCTTTGTCAAACCCTTGTTTAGGTAATTAAACCAAATGATGAGATAATGAAATAAGGAGATGAAACATGAAATATGAAACATGGAACATGGGAGATGAGACATGGAAAATGATACATTGAATGATATCTTTTAAATATGTAATATAACATGAAGTGGCTATGAAGAATGTAGATCTAGATCTTGACTATGAATATTAAACAATGCTTTCTAATGGATCTTCAATGCTACATCACAACACTAGATCAAAAACATGGTTGAAGATTTATAATCCTAACATAATTATGGATATTGAATTTCCCAAATAATTGATGAATAAATCTAACCTTGAATTCCTTAGAAATGCTCTTGTAAACTCTCCTGATGCTCTTGTAATGTCTTGAAATGCTTCTCTTAAGTGCTTGACTTGATGTCATGAAGGCTTAATGAAATAATGATTTGAGGACTTGTTTATATAGGAAATAAATCAAAGTTACTATTTATTGGATCCCAGAGGTTGACACTCCTAAAATTTGAATTTAAAACCCTAATTTCCCACTCAAAACCCTAAAAAGGGGGGAAAATGGGACTCATATGCGATTTGTGGTGTATCCGGGTGGGACCCATACACCCAAGGTGGTGTATGTGTCCCATAGGCACTTTTTAGAGAGAAAGTGTTGGGGAGTTAAGAAATTAAGTCTATTTGTTGATCTTGTCATGATTTTGGTTGAAATATTACTTGGTATGCATAATAGAGGGTCTTAGTGGCCTATTAATGATGATATAAAGGTCATAAATGCAAGATGGCCCAAAAATCAATGTGAAATTATAAATAAATATACTTTACAACATCAAATTAAGGAAAAATTAGGTCTATTTAACCTAAAAGGACCATAAATACAATGTGAATGTCTACAACACATTGCAACACTAGATTAAGGCAATATTAGGTCCAAAGGCCATAAATTTAATGTGAAGGTGTAAATTAGTACACTTTATAACATTAAGTGAAGGAAAAATTAGGTTTAATTAGCTTAAAAAGGACCCAAGGCCTAATGTGAATGTGTAAAACACATCACAACACTAGATGAAGGCAACCTTAGGTTTATTTTAACATCAATCATTCTCAAATTAAGCAAGAAAAGGGGATACTTTTTATGTTGTTACAGTCATATTGAGAGTAGCATACGAGGGTGCTATGAGGCACATTTTTTAGGTTGAGGCTTCCTTTGAGGAGATTTAGTCATCTTAAGATCCAACGAAGGTCGATAGATTTCATGCAAAGGTAGCCAGGCTATAGGAAGATAAAGACCCCGTAAAGCAAGAGCACCTAGAGGCCATTGGATGGGAGAATGTGGTTGTTGGAAGAGCATAGGGTCTACAATATGCCTTCGATTCTCTTATCAGTTCATGATCACGATTTCCTACCACTGTATCTCAATTAACTACCTCTAGATAGAGGCAATTACCAGATCACAAGGGATCTAGTAGGTACATGCCACACTAGCATTGTATATTTGATGAAATGTACTCAAAATTTTGTGATATATATATATATATATGATCATTTAACTTTGGTTTGATTGTTTATGCTTGCATGTTTTAAGTTAAATGTCAATGTGATTTATCAAATAATCTTTGTAAGAATTATTTAATAAATGTATCCATGATTTAACATGGTTTATGTGATCTAATTAAAAATATTCTAGACTTTATTTTAGATGCAACATTATGATTAAGTATGTTATGTTAAATTAAGTGCACCTATGGTCTATTAAATATATATAAGGATGCAATCTAATACAACATACAAGATGTCCATGAATAGTATGAAACCTAAAGTAATCATCTAAACATTAATTTAATTAATTACTTTATTATTCAAAACACACATATGATTTCTTTTCAAGAATGAAGCAATGTGAGAGTGTAGATACTGCCATCTACTGACTCTAGGGTATGTGCAGGATCATCGTGCAAAAAACAGGCCCTTAAGTGGCAAAAAATTTAGAAAAATCAGTGTTAGGCAACTTGACGTAAATATTTGAATAAGTTATCTATATTATTTCAAAAATATGTAAGAATAGAATTTGTAGAAAATTGAATTAGTTTCTAAAATACTAGGTTTAAAATAAATAAAATCTATTTGGTGAAAATTGAAATTTCAATCAGAAGTACTTAAATTTCAGGAAAAATAAGAAGTAGGTGTGCACCACCTAACCATAATAAAATGATAATATTTTTTTTAAGATTTTACATATAAGTAAAGGACTCCTGTGGATGTGATGCATATTTTTGTAATTTTTCCAAGTAAATAATTAATTATGAATTTTTATTACAATTTTAGAAAAATATAAAACTTCGTCAACCACCTTAACTTGGTCAAAAATTCATGAAATTTAATTTTTATTTTTAATCCTATAGTATGTGAAGCATAGAATGTGACAAATGTTTTGGATTCAAAAATATGATATGTTTGAAAGTTATAGATGTTTTTCAATCACCCTATTGATCGGACGTTAGTGTAATTTAATAGAAAATGAATAATAATTATTTATTAAATTCAAATTAAATCATAATTTATATTTTTGGAAAGCTGAGAATCTCCTCTAAAAACCCTTTTCGTTTCATTAATTTTGGGTGAAAAAAAAGTCGTCAGCCACATACCCTCATAATATTGCCACTTTTTGGCGCACCATGATCCTGCACATACCCTCTAACACCACTACTTTATCATTCACACTAGTCAAGAAGGTTGTGTATAGTACCAATGCAAATGTGCAATGTTGATAGGTTCTTCAAGAGGTGTGCCAACTATTTTTGTTAATGTATATGCTCCAGACCCATAACTTTCATGAATTATGTAAGGTCCTAACCAATTAAGGAAAAACTTTCCATTTTTCAATTGGGGTGACATTGATGTTATGTTGATTCTCGCATAACACTAAATCAACTTTATTGAATGAATGAGGTATGACATTATCATTGTAACTACCCTACATTCTTCTAGAATAAGCTTGAAGGTACTCAAGAGAATTAATGTATAGTTCGTCAAGCAATTCAAGTTGATGCAAATGATGTTCCTTTTAGGTGTTATCATTAATAATTCCATGGAGAGCATTTCTTGATTAATGAATCTCTAACTCCAAGGGAATTATCGCTTCCATTCCATAAACAAGGGTATAAGGGGTATTCCTAGTTGATGCTCTAACATTCATACGATATTCCCATAATGCATATGTTAGCTATGTGTGCCAATCCTTATTATATTTGCTTACTATTTTCCTTAAGATTTGCTTGATGGATCTATTAGTTCATTTGGCTTGACCGTTAGATTGCGGGTAGTAGGGTGTTGAAAAGTGATGTTGAATGTTATATGTTTCTAAGAACTTCTTCACATCCTTATTTTTAAATGGTGTCCCATTGTTTAAAAATAAAGTGAAAGGAAGTCCAAAGCGAGCAATAATATTCTCCAATATGAAATGACATATTACATTGGTAGTTTTTGAATGAAGGAGAATTTCTTCCACCCATTTCGTGAAATAGGCTATCACAGTAATTATAAATGTATGTCCAGTGGAGGAGGGAGGTGAAATATTTCCAATTATGTCGGGGCCCCATACCGAGAAAGGTCAAATAGGAACTTGTGCGTGAATCAATCTACTATGTTCTTGACATTTGTGACATTTCTTAACATATGCAAAAAAATACTATTCCATATTCCTCCAATAGTATTCTATATAGATTGACTTTTGAACTAATGATCTTCATCCAAAACGATGTACACAGGAACCTACATGTGCTTCTTCAAGTGCTATAGGGATTTCAGACTATTTAAGGAATCTAAGCAAGATACCATCAGAGGATATTTGATACAAAACATCAGCAAGAATAATATATTTAGACACAAGCTTCCAAAGGTGGGATCAAGTATTCTTAATTATCAGATCAGGAAAGGTGCCATTTTTTAAATAATTAAATATCAGGGTGTACCATTCACTAGATCTTTCCATGGTGGTCGATAATACTTCTTCTACTTTAGATTCTATCAATTTTTTCATAATGATATGCACAATAAATTTGGAATCTTATGAAGGATCTTGAGGAGATATTAGAGAATCCTCACTCGCCATTGTAATCATATACTAATTATCTTTTTTGTGAGATGTTACCAATGGTGTACAAATCAAACTTTTCTAACAAATTCATTGTGAGATTATTGTACTTTGACAATTTTTCATGTTTTTCTTGAAATTTTCAATTTATTTGTTTAATGACTAATTATGAATGGGCAAATATTTTAACATTTTGAGCTCTTGGAGTCAAAGTGGTGTGTAATACAACAATTAACGCTTCATACTCTAACGTGTTGTTTATGCATAGGAATTTTAAGTGATAGGATAGAGGAATAGGTTGGCCTATGGGTGAGATTATTATAATCCTCGCACTGGAGCCTATTCTTTACTTAGAGTAGTCAAAGTATAAATCTCACATTTCTTCTTCTTTTTGAATAGTCAAAAAATTTTGATCATAAAATTCTTCTATATTAGGTAATGCTAGGGGAGAAGAGGCATCAACTAAGTGGTAATTCAAGGCTTCTCCTTTAATTATTTTTTGTGAAACAAACTTAAAGTCAACCTCAGTCAACAACATAATCCATATAGATAAGTGTCCTAATAAACCTTTTTTAGTGAAAAAGATGTTTTAAAGGATTGAATTTTGTCATCACATATATTTAAGCATTCAGTAAGTAATGTCTCAACTTACTAGTAGTGAATACAAGGGCCAAACATTGTTTCTCTATCATTGTGTATAGTGTCTCGTAATCAATTAGGGTTTGGATAATGTAATAAATAGGATTCATCTTACCATTTTCATCTTGTTCGATCAACAATGTTGTGATAGCATGGGTCAATGTTCTGATAGCATGGGTCAATGTTGTTGTATAGAGGATACATGCTTTATCTTGCATAGCAGGTTATAAAACAAGTGGATTAACAAGGTAATCTTTCAAACTCTCAAAATCCTATTTACAATCCTCATTCCAATTAAACTAAACCTCTTTTTTAAGAAGATGTGTAAAGGGTTATGTTCAATCTACTAAGGATGCTACAAAATGATGAATATCTTGAATTGTTCCTTGTAAAGTATGTAATTGAGAGATGTTTCTAGGAGGTGGAATGTTAACTAGAGCATCAATTCTCTTTGTGTCCACCTCAATGACTCTATGAAATATAATAAAACCTAAAAAAAATTCCATTATCTATGCCAAAGACAGTTTTTTGGATTCAGTCTCATGTTATATTTTCACATGTGCTCAAAGATATTTTGAAGGATATTCACATTATCTTGTTGAGTTAAATATTCTTCTAGAATTTCATCAACATAGTCTTCCATATTTTTTGTATGTAATCATGAAATATCAATGTAATAGCTCATTGATAAGTTGCACCTTCATTATTTAATCCAAAGGGAATCATTACCCAACCAAATTTTCTCCAAGATATTTTAAATGCTTTTTTGTATTGATCTTGAGAGTTGATGAACATTTGATTATATCCAAAAAATCCATCTATGAATGAAAAAAAAGTGTGTCCTATAGTCAAGTCTACTATCATGTCAATATTAGGAAGGGGAAAGTCATCTTTTAAAGATTATTTATTCAAATCATGAAATTCCATACACATCATAATACGATTATCAAGTTTTGAGACTGTGACAATGTTTTAGATCCAAGGATAATAATCTATAGGACTTATAAATCTAGCTTCCAGGATATTCTCAATCTTGGCCTTAACTAGCAAGGCCATCATAGGGTTCATCTCTCATATATTTTGTCTAATGGGTTTAGCATTTTTGGCAAGGACTATGTTATGCACTACTATCTTAGCATCAATTCCCAGCATATCCAAATAAGTCCAAGAAAAAAGTTTGGAGAATTAATGAAGCAAAGTTTCATGATCTTCTTGTCTGTCTTCCTCAAGGAACTTCCCTACCATTATCACTTTTTCTTCATTATTAATTTCCATTGGTATATCAATGGTGTCTCCCAAAGGAAGCACAATTCTTTTTGGAAATTCAAGGTTGTATTCTTCATTGTCTTTATCAATCCTAGTATTTTCATTTTCTCCATCTTCTTGTCTAGCATTGATCACAACACATGTAACCCATTTCTTTTTAGGAGTCAATGGTTTCTCATAAACTCCTAACATCTCCTTCAAGGCTTCATCATCTTCAAATTATTCTAGTGATTCCTTGCAAGTTGTATCAATCAATTTAGGATGTTTCAAGGTGAGGGTTGTCTTAGGATTACATATGATGTTGTCTATGTTTAACAACAGTATTTTATTTGCTTGCATTATCTTAGAAGGATAATATCCCAAATTCATTTTTTCTTCTTGTGTGTTAGGCTCTATAAAAACAAAGATGCTTGTGTTATTTCTTTCCACAACATTTTCCACTATAGCCAAGTTGATTCATTAACTCCTAGTCTTTCCCATAAAGTCTTTCCATTTATTTAGGGTTTGATGGTTGTTGATAATCTATCTCATCAAAGTTTGTTGTATAGCTTGTATCATATTCAAGGGTAGATGAGGTAAATGCTTGTGATTTTTCTTGTGAATTCTATGTTTACATCAACATTAGTTGGTTTTGTTTTTCATCTTCACTTTTTGTTATCATGTATTCTCCCATAAATGAAGGTGTTAACTCTAAGGAACCCCAATCATCATCCAATAACTTTCACACCATTTCCATCTCTTGTTTTTATTTTTCCATAGGTTTTATGTTTGATGATTGGGATTAATATGTTTAGAGGACTTTTCTTTCACTTTTCAACTTGTAAGCAACTTTCAAGCTTGAGGTCTATTTCAACTTGGTGTACTTTATTTTTATAGACATACTTCATTATATGATGAAGAGTTATGCATCTCATGAATCCAAAATCTTCCTAAGAGAAGGTTGTACGAAAGATCATGAGGCATGACATGAATAGGAATTTTTAAGGTAGCCTTTTTTACTGTAATAGGAAAATTAATCCACCAAGAAATTTCTTTCCTACATTATCAAATCGTCAAATCGATAAGGAATCAAGTTGAATTCTTGATTTATCCATGCCAAGTCTATCTAAAAGGTTCACACTACACACACTAAGCACATAGCCATTATCAACAAGGGTTATTTTTATTCCTATCCTATTATGGGAAACCACTATCATGAAGGCATAGTTTCTCTTTCTCATCTCAGAGGGAGGTAGCTCATGTTGGTAAAAATTAGTGTTCATGTTAACCACATTCATTCATTGGATGAAAACTGCTACATGACTGAACCATAGAAAATTGGACCTTCTTGAGAAAAGAGACAATTTCACATGTAATTTCACCCACTTTTGAGTCCCTCTGCATCGTTTATCCTTTAGAGAAGCATTTATAGGCCCATAAAACCCATTATTTTTTATCTAGAGGCTCATTTTACTTGTGAAATCACATAAAACCTGACAAGCATCACATAATTCTTTCATGTCCTAAAAACCCACCTTCAAAAAATAATAGTGGGACCCATTCGCCACCTTGGGAGAATGAGTCCCCTCTAGTGGGAACCATTCATCAAGGGTGGCAAATGAGTCCCATTTGAGGGAAATTTCAATTTTGAGTGGAAATTTGATTAATTTAACTTAAATTTCTAGTGAATGTCGGCCTCTTAGGTCTAAATAATAGGAAAATAAGGTGTTGATTCTTATAAATACTCATTTTCAAGTCATTTTACACATATTTTAGTCATTTTTCAAGAGAAATTTCTAAAGTTAAGTCTTCTACAATAAGTCTCATTATCAAAAGTTGAAGTTTTAGGGTAGTAAACTAGGGTTTTTGCAGGTCTTAAAGCTCACTCTTTTTTTCAAGATTCAACATTGCAAAGGGTTGATGATGGATGCCTATGGTAATTCATGAATAAATCTAGGTTGAGGAGGTGTAACTAGCCACCAAATCACACCTAAGGTCTTGGTTTCATATTGATTCCATCTTCTATTTTCACTCTATCTTAAGGTTAAGGTTTTTATTTTGTTTACTTTCCATTTTTATGTCATTTTCTCTCCATTTTTAATGTGTTGTAAGGATTCTAGGATTGAGATCTTGCATTACATAAATCATCTTTTCATTTCTTATTCTAGAACAATACAATAGGGTTTTTTTCATATTTCAAACTTTCCTAGTCTTTAACACATCTAAGGCTCAAGTTTTATGTAGATTTTTCTACATTCAAGGTTTAATTACCCAATTAGGGATTTGGCCAAGGAAAACCCCCATTAGACAAATAATTTTAAGCTATTTTGCAATAATTTTCTGAGATCCTGAGTTGGAGTTTTGTTAGAAATTGTTATGCAAGTGTCAAGGTACAAAACAAAAATATGAAATTATAGAAATTTAAAAGTGGACTAATTCCCCATGCATGGCGAATGAGTCCCTCTTGAGATGCAATTTTGAGTTGGATGTAGATCTTGGTTCCCAATTGATAGAAAACAACTTTTGTGCAGAAAAATCCCTGACCTGGGACTGATTCATCTAGGGTGGTGAATGAGTCATAGTCAGCTCAAATTCAGACTTCATCAATTTTCCAAATTGTTTTCCAGTCTTTTCCAATTTCCCAGGTGCACACAGTTTGAAAACCAACCTTTTTTTGGTTTAGTTTTCATTTTTTTATTTTTTTAATGTTTTTTGCAAACAACACTATGTTTTTAAACATAGCATAAATCCTAGATTTTGCATTCAAATTCAGTCAATGTATATTATTTAATTGTACTTAATTCATTCTACTTAGCCAAAACAACATCATACATAACATAATTTCAATGAACCCCTTAGCATTTTTGGCCCTACTCTCTCCTTTTAGGTGAAAAACCCTAGAAGAGCTAGAGAGTCCTAAGGTGCCAAAAAATATATGGTTCATTTTGATGAACTTTCATATTGAACATAATATCATTCTGATTTATATTCGTATTTACATCTAAGGGCTTAATTACTTCGTCATTTTGCATTGTATTGCATCTTAGGACTACTTAAACATTGCATTAGTGAAAGCATTATTTAGACTTTGTTATTGCATTGCATTTCATTAACTCATTCCAAAATTCTACATTTGCATTCTATCTTTGCATTGTATAGACCTAAAAATCTCCAAAAAGGACAAAAAAAAAAGAAAAAAACTAAAAATAATTCATCCCTTGGGACTCATTCGCCACCTTGGGCGAATTAATCCCCCTAGAGTTTCTACATCAACATTTCCAAATTTCAATTCCTTGTATTGCATCTTTCTATTTTTTGTAATTACCTTTTTGTTCTAGTTTAGTTGTTTCTATTTTCATAGCATAAATTTTCTTTCTTTTCATGGCATTCATGGATAGTTTCAGATCTTAAAAAATTTCCTTGTCCTTTTCTGTATTCATTCCTAGTTCTTTTAGATCAGATTCATTGACACATAAAGACACTAAAATTAAAACATCAAACCATCCCTTCAAATAAATGATTCAAATTAGAAACATCTCATCTAAGCCTCTTAGTAGTGATGATGTTGACAAGTTAGATGGATTTCTTTAGGACTTCCTCTCACTCACTTCATCCTCTAATGCTTGCAATGAGAAACCTAAACCCATTAATGATAAAGTTTGACTCAAGCCTTTTGCTTGTGATGACTTTGATTTGTTAGATGAAGCCCTCCAAGACTTCATCTCACATAAGTCAACCACTAAGGTTTGTTGTGACAAACTCATGATATTGAAAATTAACACCTCTAATGCTTCTCTTGAACACCTTAAACCAATTGACAATAATTTAACCCTCAAACCTTTTAGTCATGATTATTTACACTTGATAGATGAGTCTCTTCAAGACTTCATCTCACCCAAATCATCCACTTTGGTTTGTTGTGAGAAATCTAAAACCAAGGATGTTAATGTCATTTAACCTCAACTTATTCTTTATCCACTCTCACATAAACTTCACCCCTCTAACCAACCCCAGTACACTCTTTACCCACCTAAAACCAATGTGTTGAAGCAATCTAGCAATGTTATTATTGCTCATACATATAATACCCGAAACAACCCACAACTTCCAGAACCAACCCCACCCTCCTTACCCTTACCTAATCCATCTAGTGCTCCTCACTATAGCCCACACACAAAGGAGTATGATCTTGTTGAAAAATTAAAGAATACTCCTGCCAAGATTTCTCTTTGGGATTTACTTCAAAACTCACCAAATTATCACAACATTCTCCAAACAGCCTTCAAATAAATCGTAGATCCTCCTAGTACCACTCTGAATGATGTGGAAGTTGTCATCTAGAAAATCAATCTTGACATTACTTTCCTTCAACATGAGCTCCCTCCTTCAGAGTTGCACAAACAAAATGAAGCCTTTATGATAATTGCTCAATTCAATCATATAAGTATCAAATGAACTCTCATTGATAATTGTTATGCTCTTAATGTGTGTAGTGTGAATCTCCTTGCCTGATTAGATGTTGAAAAGTCACAAATAATACCTAATTCCATCTCCATTCAAGTATTTGACAACACAATAAAGCAACCACTTGGGATAATTACTTTTCCTATTACGGTTTGGGTGGCTACTTTGCAAACTCCTATCCATGTCATGCCTTATGATCTTTCGTATAATCTTCTTTTAGGCCAACCATGGATTCATGAGATTAATGTAGTGCCTTCGACCCTTCATTGTATCATGAAATATTTCCATAAGAATAATATCTATCAATTTGAAATAAACCCTGAGCTTGAAAGTTGCTTGCACCTTGAAAAAGGAGTTATGAGTCCTTTGATAACATTAATTCCAACATATAACATAGATCCTCTTAAAATTGAACAACATGATGAATCATTATCTAAATTATTTATGGGAAAATACATAATCATACAAAAGAAAGATGGGAAACAAGAAAAACCAACAATCATGTCCACTCAAAATTCTAAACAATCATCTCAATCATCTATCTCCTATAATTTGGATGACAATGCAACATACACAACAAATTTTGATGAGATAGATTATCAATCCCCACCTAATCCACATGAAATGGAATGAATTTATGGAAAATGATATGAACTTGTAAAACAATTAGGCTATACTAGAAAAGGGTGTGGAAAAAAAGAGCAAGGTATTTGTGTCCCTATTGAACCTAATATGCAAGAAACAAAAACTAGATTGGGATATTCTTTTTCTAAAATGAAAAAAGCTACTCAATGAACATCTTTGAACAATAATGCTATAACATTTTGACTAAAACATAGACTCACAATAAAACATCCTAAATTTCTTGATATAAACTTACCACCCTCATGCAAGTATGTCGATAGTGATGAAAATTTAAAGCGAATGTTAGGATTTTCTAATAACACATCCTCGCTTACTTCCATGAAAAACATTCCTCATGCCATGATTGTTACCAAGAAAGTAGCAAGTGATATCATTGAAGAATTCTATGAATCTGAAAGTTCTAAATCCAATGCACTCCCTTTAGGAGATACAATTGATGTTCCAATGGACATTAATGGTAAAGATAAAGTTATTAAGATTGGGAAGTGCCTTGACAATAAATAACAAGAAGACACTACCACTTTACTTCATGATTTTCCTAAAAAGAATTGTTGGAAATATTCTAATATTCTAGGAATTGACCCAAAAATTGTGACACATAACATTCTCCTTGCTGAAAATGCTAAACCCATTTGTCAAAAGATAAGAAAAATGCACCCTCACATAGCCTTGCATGTTAAAGCGGAGCTTGAAAAACTCCTTGATGCTGGATTTATTAGACCTATTGATTTTTCTCACTAACTCATTTGACTGCAAAATCCAATGATTTTTTTTGACAAAATATTATAATTTCATGTATCATCGAGTGCTTGTAAAATTTGATGTGTAATTTTCAATTTTTTAAAAGTTTATCCCCGACGTTCGTCGAAATTTTGACAAACCTAGGTTCGTCAAAATTTTGACTATCAGTTTCGTCAAAATTTCAACAAACATGAAAAATAAGAAAAAAATCAAATTGTGGCCGATATAAAGAAAAGTGAGTTCGCTAATTTATTGCGACATTGTTTTTCTCTACTTGAGACAATTTGTGGAGAACTAAGGATGATTTTCTTGGGAAAAATCAGAAAAAATTCAAGAAGATATCGCGAGGTTGAGGGTAGTCATTGTCTTTTTGCATAATTTAGTTGTGAAGTTAGACTTGTAGTTCCAAGTTTGAAAATAATATTTTAAAGCAACATCTCATCAGATTTCATTTTTAGAGGTTTAGGGTTTTCATAATTTCATTTCCATATTTTGTTATGTGGAATCACCATAAGATCACAACCAATGAACAAATTATTGTGACTGTAATTATGTGATCCATAACTCTATTGGTCATGTGGCATAGTTGCGATATAACAAATATAGGATGCATTCATGTGTGACCCAAGTTTAATGTGGCTATGTTGTGATAGAAATGGAGGCACTCATATAATGTAGTTAATTCAGGTTGTATAATGTAGGTGTCAATCATCATTTGGTGCATTTAGGTTGTCTCATGTTTAACATGTTATGATGTAATTATAGCATGATCCAAGAGTGATTACCTCTTGCTGCAATAAAGAGACTATAACTCTGGTTGATATGCAAAGTGGTTGTGTTATATCAATTATGTAGTGCATTGAAGCACAACCCAGGTTTAATGGGCTATTCTAGAGAGTGATCAAGATTTTCTAAACCTTATGAATGTTACTTAAAAGTGTATAGCTTAAACTACAAATGAAGTTTTTTACATACTTGAATGCAATCTTGGGTTATCGTAAACTATAATAATGTGATCTGCAAATAACCATTATGGAAATTATTAAAGCAAGACCCATGCTATATAGGATACAATTCCCTGATCAGGTTGACATACCTTAATGATCAAACAAAAGCTTCCCACACACTCTAGGATACAATCCAAGATCATACCACAACTTTGTCAAGACAACTAATTTTTTGACCCAAGATTTAAGGTTGTTTTTAAATACCAACAAAAGCATTGGTAAGAGCATGATTAGGGTACAAACCCTAGGCCTCCATAGAAATGTTAACATTAACTCTAGTGGATTAGTGAGGTTGTAATACCAGAAAGATTGATACATTGTAGCTAATAACAAAATCTTGTAATCTAAAGATTGTAGCCAATAACAAGCACACTATGTAGCTTAGTAACATTTGTAAATGCAATCTATAGTAAGAAGAATGATAGTCACTTGAGATGTGATAGTCAAAAAGAGGCTGAGCAATGAAAAGATAATAAAGCTCAAACCTTGCATAGTAAAGTGGATATTTTAACATTGAGTTTCCTTACCCACTTGCTGAGCTTAAGGGTTATTCAAATGCTTTTGGTAGTGTTAGACAAGGAAAATGCAATTAGGGAATGGCTGTCCAAATGAAGTAACAATCATAATCATAGGTTCAATGTTTCTTCTTAGCTATTAATGTATAATGGAGGTAGTGGGTTGCATGTTTGAGCAATATTTTGAGACTCATCAAAGATGGGAGAATAGTGAATAATACCCTGTGGAATGTGAAGTAGTGTCAATAAGGTTGAAGGATCTTAAGATCTACAATACCATGAAACAATGAGTCCCCTGTAGTAAATAAGCAATCTATAGGGCATAGTTTTATTTTATAGAAGGATGTTCATGAAAGGAATCTTCAATTGATAGTGAGTGAGTTGTTTAAGATTGCAGCTAAGGGTGCAATACCCAGTCTTAAAGGAAGTTAGCAAAGCAGTAAATGTGCAAGAAAATGAAATCATACACAACAAACAATTCACAATGTTATCTTGCATAATGCCTTGAGTTTGAAGACAAAAATCTCATTGTATCTTGATGAAAGTGGTGACCTTAATGGTCAATCACTAAAAACAATCATTTTAAAACATGCTATTGTGCTTATGGAGGCAAAATTTTAAGCAAGGCAGTGAGTGGTGGTTTGGAACAATGGCAAGTATGAAGGACTTGCTTTATATGCATACTATGTAGTCTAGCTTAAGACAACGTTCTTAGAAGAGATTGAAGCTGGATTATGGAACTCAGGGGTTACCATGAAAAGGATTAATTAAAAGAATGAGATCTATTTAAAAGCCACAATCATGAAGACATTAAAGATGTCACATGCAAAACCATAGTAGTTGGAGTAATGAGTACAGTGCCAAAGAGGATAGTGTGTTGGGGCAGATTTAGGAGATCTCCACATTATCTAATTATAGGGAAATACATCATTTTTATTTTTTTTGAATTAAAATACATCATTCTAAACCCTATATAGGATACATTGATACTTCAAAATCCTCTGAAGGAATTTGAGATTATGCAAATATATGTCAAGTAAATACCTAGATTACAAATAGTAGTGGGAACAATGTAAGATTTGTTTAGCAGAGAAGGAATGAGATACGCAACAATGAATCATATGCCTCCTTTCATGCACATCTCCTCACCATTCTCTGTCATTCTTTACTGAGACACTTCTCCATTTTGATGGTCTATGCTTGAAATTAATTTTTTGACGAAGGTTTTAGAGTATGCTTATTAAAATGAAAACACCATTTTGGTGGGCTACGCCTGAAAATAAGATTTTGACAAAAGTTTTAGTGTATTTTTATTAAATTTTTAGAGTATTTTGGCAAATTGATATATAATTTTTAATCAACGACCAAACTAGTAATTTATTTACTCATTTATAGCTGAGTTGCAAAAAATGAGCAAAATTTAGTCATTTTTAGTTGTTGTGACTACAAGTTTTAGTCACCTAGTCATTTATTTGCCAAATTCTATTAGTGTGTGCTTCCTTGTGTGAATAGGGATCTTTCAATGTTAAGGGACCTATGGATAAGCTCGTCATAAGAAGTGACACATTGCACCTTTAACTAAAAGGATAAATCTGTATTGACATTAGATTTATGATGATTCTGACTTGTTGCTCCTTAGGAATGGGTCACTTGCTCTTACTAGTTGGCTACCTCCATTGTTGTAGGAAGTTTGTGATCAAGTTCAATATTCTGATTTTAGGAGTCTAACAGTTGGAAATCATAGTAAAACTAGAATTTAATAAGTTTTATAATTAGTATTTTAAAGTGTTTTTTGCAGTCATTAACTTCAGACTATATTCTCTTTTGCAGGGGTGGTTGCATGCCAAATTTTTTTGGTGTAAAATATCAGAATTATTAGATTTTGTTACCTGTCTATGAATAAAATTATTGGAGTGTGAGTTTGATATTTTTTTAAGATCTAAATAGTCAAGCTTGGTAAAGAAAAATCATGTCAGATAATATTAGCCTTGAACAAAATGAAGAGACGCTTGATAGATTGTGGGCTAGATTGAAAAGAAAGGGTGATGGGAAATGCTATTGTCCTTGCAATAATTGCAAGGGCTTAAAGACGAGATGACTTTTAATCACAACATCTGAGAAACATTGTAGGAAGCATGGTCACATTGAAGGGGGCATGATTATCGCCCATTGGTAAATTGTTCATTATATCTGTTTATATTGATTGAATTTGTAAATGTTTATATCATTTTAACATTATATATATATATATAATCACTTGATCATGATCATGGTTTATTTGTGTCTATCATTATTATAAAGTTGGGGTGCCCTAGGGCACATGATATGGATTATCACAGCCTAGAGAATGTGGTTTTGCAAGTGGACAAACATGGAGCTATGAATATCAAAGATGAAGTTAATGATCCTATGGAAGAAGATGATCATGCACCCAGAAAACACAATTGAAGATGATGGTACAGATACATTGATCCATGACACATTTAGTGGCAGAGCTGATCATGATGATCGAGATGACTTTGATGATGTTCATGATTTACCTGTACTTGAGAAGGCATATGATCCCATTTATGAAGGCTCCCAAACAACTCTTCTCTCTATTGTATTGTTGCTATTGAACTTGAAGGTTATGAATGGTTTATCAAACATAAAAATATCATGGATGTTAAGGTATGTCATATATGTCATCTTTTTTCATCTATTTTAATTGTTGTTAGTTCATCACTAGTAAATAAAGGATGAAATATGTACCATTAATATTCTTTATATTAACAAACTATTTTTGTTGTAGATTGATTGGTGAATTTTTGTTACCACCATCAAATATTTTACCTCACTCATATTGAGATTTATCTGAAATTATGAAAGATATCATAATGGAGTATCAAGCAATAGATGCATGTCCTAATGATCATATTATATATCATAAACAACATGAATTTGCAATAAAATGTCCAGATTGTCATATCAGTAGATATAAAATAGATCAACTAACAAAAAAGGTTCCTTGCAAGGTTCTTCATTATATTCCCATTACTCCACATATGCAACAATTATTTAGGTGTGAAAGCTTAGCATAATTTATGGATTACCATGCACGGAATAGAAGTGGAGATGACATTCTTTGAATTCCTATAGATGGTTCTGCATTTAGGGACATGGAGGAAAAATGGCCACACTTTAAAGAAGAACCTCGTAATCTCAGGATTTCATTAGGAGCAGATGGTGTCAATCCATTTGGAGAGATGAGATCTATTTACTCGGTGTGGCCTATTTTTGTTATCAACAATAACATTCCTCCATGGATGTCAATAAAGAGGGAGCACATAATGTTGTCAATGATTGTTCCATGTATTTGTTTACATCAATTTTCTTTAACGTAGTAGCATCTCATTTGTCTTATTTGTTGCATAATGACTTATATTTTTTTCATTCAATAGTCATGTACATTAATTTATATATATTACAGTAAAATGGTTATAATAATTATGTAATGTTTATGTTCATTCAACTTGGTAAGTACCAAGTTAAATATATGAATGTATATATTGATCCTCTTATCGACGAGTTACTAAAGTTATGGAATGGCATCACTATGTTTGACATCTCTAGACCAATAGGAAAAAGACAATTTCAATTCCATGGAATGCTTGCATGGACAATTCATGATGCCCTATGGCTAACACATTTTTGTGGTATGTTATAACGTTTGACTTCACTTTAACAATATTTAATTTTATGAAGTAGATATCATGCATGTCTTTAAAATAATCTATTCATTATATATAATTATAAAAATTGACATATTTAATCCAATTATATATGATCTTGCAGGTCTTCAAACAAAGGAAAAATTTGCATGTCCAATTTGTGGTCCAAAGATTAAATCTCGTCATTCAACAAGTTTAGGAAAGCAGGTGTTTGATGAGTATAGGAACTTCCTCCATAGAAATCATAAGTATCGAACTACTGAAAAACATCTTTTCAATGGGAAAGAAGAGACTACATCAAAACCATGAAGAATAAGACCTCACCTATGGAAGTTGGAATATAATAGAATTAATCATCAAGGTTATACATTAGATCAAATTTTTCATCTATCATATATGATATGTTTTGAATTTATATTTTTATATTGTGTTGTGTTTACTTATGCTGTAATTGACAATGATTGTCATTGTTAATTTTTTTAACTTATATGCTTTATGAAGGTCATCAAGGCATTAATGGCTGGCTTCCACATGGACTAAGAAGTTATCCCAGAAAATTTCATAGGTTTCCCTACTATGAGAAGCTACAAATTGTGCATTTTTTTTATACAATGCATATCAGAAAGAATATAGCATAAATGTTATGGAAAATATTGGATAGAAGACATGACAAAGAAAAAAATTTCAAAATTTGTAGTGACATTTAGGAAGCCAATCATGCAATGAAAAATTTCATTCAATTAAATAGAGATGGAGACCAAATTAATATAAGTGCCCTTCCTTGGTTATTAACGAAGTAGCAAAGCAATGCTATAAAAGAAGTCATACAAAAAATTTGATTTCCCATAGGATT
>VDFB02000008.1:271701063-271787714 GCA_007258455.2 Sequoia sempervirens
TCAACTATTTAGAACATGAGATAACTACAACACATTCCACAATATAAAATATTTATTGATTTCCAATTTGTAGAAAGCTCTAGGTAAAAACAAACAAATACTGAACCATACAGATTAGTACTACTTAGATCAGTGCCATATATCCATTGGGGAAGTCAAATTCATAAACATCTAAGAGTTTATGACATATTTAACACATAGCATATAAGATCCTTGAGAAAATTGCTTTACAATTTCATCAACATGTATTCTAACCCAATACTACTTATCAAATCCTTATACATAACATATCCACCTACAATCCCATTCAAGCATTTTAATTAATTCCTTGAATTAAAGCCAAAATAGAAATCATACACACCACAACAGTGAGATGAACGAGAGAACCCTTGATTATCTTAGTCAAAATTAAGATTTGCATGTACAATGGGGAGACATGAGTTTCAATTAATCATTTCAATTCAAACACTAATATTGTCATAAAACACCAAATCCTCTTGAATTCAAAACCTCCTATAGAATGACTCAAAACATAAACTGCATTTTCCTTAAAACAATCAAACTCTACAATTTTGCTATGCAACTCTACCTAGACTCGACCAAAAAATATCTTACTTGCTAACCTGTACTTTCAGCCTTGAAATCCTTGTTATAGAAAATGAAGGATAAAACAAGCATCGGGCCATAAAGTACACGTGTCACTAGCCAATTAAAAGACCTGGTGATGTACCAAAAATTGTTACAAGATCAATCACCCTAGAGAATCTTCTTGTTCATAGTGCCCGCTAAGAATGGTTGATGCAGCATCAAAAAACCTCAACAATCTTGTTCCCAGACTGCCACAAAAAAAAACTAGAATCCGTTGTAACTACAACAGATGATTTTCCAACCATTAGTAGCCCACTCCTTTTACTCTTCCTCAGTTAAATATTTATTTACCCATTTTTGGTATTCTTCATTAGTTGGCCAATCAAAATTAATTACCTCATTCACCTTGACATTATAAGGTCTGTATTTAACTGGTACCTAATTTTCTTCCCTTTCAAAAGATTCTAAAAACGAGTTGGTGCTAATGGATTTTCCCATACAGCTCACCAATAAATCATAATCTAAGTCATCACAAACTAATTGAATTTAATCATTCATGACCTAATTTTTTTGATCCTGCCACTCTTGGAGTGACCCGATATTCCCATGCTCATCAATTATGTCAGGTAACAATCTGTTGCCCTAATCATCAAAATTCTTCACCAACTCCTGATCTTCCTACTCAAGTCATCTGGTAAGGTCTGAAAACCTTGAAATGATTTAACTAACACCTGAGTAGGCCTTAATGATTGGGGCCTATTATTTATATCAAACCTTGAGGCCTTATACATTATTTCTAAATCATTGGCCCTAGGGATCCAATTTTCAATTAATGGTATAACTATTTCCTGATCCCTTTCAATATTCTTTATTGCATCTAATAATAAATAATATAAATAATATATAGATGAAAATCTATTATCTACCTTCTAATTTAGATGCCTTAATACAATAGTAACAACCTCTTTTTTTTTTAGAAGGGCTCCTTCCTCACTTACCTTCAAAGATGCCTGTAATTCTTCAATTTTATGCATTAGCTGCTTCTTCGAAGGATCAACAGAGTATTCCATTTCTTCATCAATTTGTTCCAAAGAAGGGTTTAGGGAAGGAGTTTGACTGGGAGACCCTAGTGTGGAAACAATAGGAGAAGCAGGAGGCACTGACCCTGATGTGGAAGGAAATGTACTGATCCTTGGAGCACTTGATGTCTCCCCAATCTATTTGTACCTTAACCTATCCACCTCATTTTGTAGCTCAACATTCCTTTGTTGCATCTTGCTATATTCCTCAATTAGGAGATTATATTTCTCCATTAGGATTTTCTTTTCAGCCTCCTCTCTTTTAGTAGTCTTTTGGGCCAATTTGGCCACATTTACAATCAAATTAGTGGCCTCAGTGGTTGAGGTCTCTGAATCCCTCTTTATTTTTAACCCTCTTAAATTTTGGCTAATATCAGTAACATTTGGCTTTCTCCCTTGAGGGGCCAATGCCCAAATTGCCAAGGTCTCATATTCTCAACTCAAAGAAGAATCTTGCAATGCTACCTTGACCTCTTCTTCAAACTCTTGCAAGGTATGCTTGGACTTCAGAATAGCATTAAAAGTTATGGCATCTATAATGTCCCATTCAAGAAAAATCAAAACACCAGCCTGACTTACTAGCTTTCTCCCTTCCTCAGGAGTGATGTTCTTGAATTCATCCATTAATTCAACTTTCACTTCATCATCATTCTCTTGGTCTGACATGTCAGGTCTCAATTCTCTTCTCTTCTTACACTTATCCTGGTATTCTTCTAATTCATTCTCCATACCAATTTCAAGAAAACAAGAGTTTTTACAAATGCATTATCATCTAGAAACTCCTTACATGCCTCCATTCTTGCATCTTGCACACATTTACCTTTCATATCCAAATTAGATAGAACCAACTCAACTGGCCTAGGAGGGGAAGGCATACCAATCTACATGTCCTGATCAGTGACACCAATTTCATCCACCAAATCCTCATGTGGTTGATCATTCTTTTGCCTCTTAGGGCTTCGCTCAGATGGTGGTGGTGAGGGACTATCCTTAGGTGATGATTCCAAATCAATGATCTTAATTTCCCTAGGCGTTTTGAATTTTGGACCTGGTTGTGTAGGCAATTTCATTATTTGTTTCCATTTTCTATCCTCTTCTTCTTCATCATTGCTATCATCTCTTTTCCTCCTGTCAATAGGCCTCTTTCTTGTAGGTTGGTATGTTGGCCTTGTTTCAATTGGCCTAGTACCTTGCTCCTGTATACCCAAACTCAACTCCAATTTTATCATCTAAAACCTCAAAGTGCCCATTATTTCTTTGAAGTTATCCATCAAAAAGTCAATTTTCTTATGGTATGGATTGAATTCCAACAATGGATCATACTTTGGATCCATTTTGTGCATAATAGCCAATAGCTTATCATAAGCTATCCACTTCTCCTTGTTCAACTCCTGCTTGCTTAGGTCAAATTCATTTCTAATCAAGTCCTCATAAAAGTTGAACTCATGCAAAAACTTACCACCTTTTATCCTTTGTCTGAAAAGGGAAAAGAAACCCTCAAGATCATGTTGTCACTTAGGACTACACCTCAAATGATAGTCTTCAAATAATTTCCCAAAGTGCACCCAACCTCCTTTCGAAAAGACATAATCTTCCACCACTGTATAATCTAGGAAAAATGTTCCTTTACCCTTCCCAGTAAGGTTGTCCTCATGGATACAACCAATTTTCCACATAACCTCTACAAATTCCACCCTTGGTGGCATGTTGTATGGCAATATATGAGGGGTCCCTTGAAAACTGTACACCCTCAAGACAATGCTGACTGGGTATAGAATAATGTCACCCCAGTTATGGAAAACCTTCATTTTTGGCCTCTTCCCCTTTGGTATGAGGAAATCATGCAATCCCTTAGGAATCCTGGGTACATTTACCATCAACCTAGCTCTCAATCTAGAAGCAAAACAATTGTCAAAATGCACATAACTAGTGTTTTCCTTGTTACATGATAAATCTGCAGTCCACATCTATACTAGAAATCTTTCTCCATCAACCAATTACCTTAATTCCATCTTCTCAGAGAAGAAATCAAAATTCTTGTACAAGAACATATACATTAACATAGAATACCAAAATAATTGGGTTCCTGTATCATTTTGTTGCAACTTTAACAACCCTTCATGTATCCTTTCAGCCAACAAAGAAGAAAAATCATAAGTCACAGAGAAGTTAGGGTGTTGTATTTGCACACCCATGAACATGTAAGCGATATGCATCACTGTGTTAGGATTGAAACCCAAAATCTGGCATAGTGAGTAAGAAGTGGCCAAGAAATGATTTGCAAAGCAATTCAATCTGAAAGGTTCCTGGTCACTAGGGCTAATATAGAATCTTGAACCTCCTGCCCTCGCTAATTGAGGTGGGAGCATCTTAGCTCTAAAGAGTGATTTCAACTTCCCATACTCCTGCTTCATTTCCTCAAGATTGATAGGAACCAAGTACATACTGTAATCAAGGGAAAATCAGATTTGTTAAAGGGGTTAGCACAATAACATTAAAATTCCAATGAAATAACAAAGTACAAAGGAAATAATATGAAAAAAAAAATGAACAATGTTACCCTAAGTCTTCATCTTCCATGCTTCATATTTGTTACACCTCCTAGCTTGCTGTAAATAGAGATGCCCTCAGATTTGTATGAGCAACTATGACAAATGACAAGACCAAAGCAAGTTTTGAAGGATTTTATTGAAAGAAATGACTTGACAATAGACTAAAATGACAATGACTTCAAATGACAATGATCATAACCTAAATTGGCAGAATGAGCATGAGATGGAGAGAGAGAGAGAGAGAGAGAGAGAGAGAGAGAGCTGAGAGAAAGAAAGAGCCCGAGAGAGAGCTAGATGAGAATAAAATTGCCATTTTATAAAAACTGCAATTTTGAATGTGTGGCCAGGATGAGGAGATGACAAAAACCCTAGAATCAATGATCAAGATTGAATGTTGCAATAAGAATTAGGGTTAGGTCAAAATTAGGGCAAATGATAAGGATGAAGGGCCAAGATTGAATTATAAGATAATTCAATCAAGGATCGAAATTAAATGAGATGTCAAAAGATAAGAATTAATTTGGAAGATAAGACTGGCACGGATAAAGAGGTTGCTGGAGAAATTAAATAATAAAAATTATTTAATTTAGGTGACCAATGAATAATTAAATAATAAAAATATTATTTAATTATAGAGGAATGTGACAAGAGGAATCATTTTGAATTAAATAATGATTTAATTCAAAATTCAAGAGAGTGGACCAAATAAAATAAATAAAATTTATTTAATTTATGAGAGAGAGGCTAATGAATAATTAAATAATTAAAATAATTATTTAATTATAGTGGATAGTGGACAAAAATTAAATAAATAAGAATTTGTTTAATTTTAGAAAGAAGGGGACCTAATTAGTGACGTAATTAACTAAATAAAATTTATTTAATTAATCAAGGAGGAATAAAGATAAAAATGAATTAATTAAATAATTAAAATTATTTAATTATTAAGAATGAAAGGGGCAATGTTGAATAATCTAAGAGTTGTAAGCCTAGGAAAATTTTATGTGTCTACATTTTGCCCCTCTTTGTCATAATGTAGCATGTCACATTATGACAAAGAAAATAAGTCAAAAAATATGCCCCAGTGCAAAATAAGATGAGGAAGAATGACGAGGAAGGTTATAGTATGCCCCCTCGAGAGGACAGACAGGTTCCAAGAACATGGGTGTGCTCTTGAAATTGATGAGAATACCAAAATATGAAGAGACATAAATGTTAGTGCAAAAGATATGGATGATGATATGGATGATGATATGGATGTGATGCCTATATGAGACGAGTGAGAAAAGATGACAAGACTAAAGAAGATGCATGTTAGTTCCTAGACCAAATTCTTCAAAACATTGCCATAGGACTAATATTTAGTGCTCTTAATCATCATTGGCCGGTAAAAATGACACAAATGGACAACAAACACAATGGTATGACGTAGACCAAGGTGTGCAAGGTCATCCACTTGAAAAATAAATAGTCACAGACAAGGAATGTCCTAACTCATACTAAGGGTCATGTTGCCCCAGTCTTTTTGTCAAGACAATCCACAAACAGAAAAAGACATTGACAGATCATGGAACATCGTTGCTTCTCTAAATCCTGTTTCCAAGACATCCTTGAGAAGCTAGTGACATGATTGTCAAACTACAAAAATGAAGTCTCTATCATGAAATGTCGTTGCTTTTCTAAATCCCAAGATCAGGATCTCGTTGAGAAGCTAGTAATCATGCGTGTCAATTTTCATGCTACGTCGCTGCTTCTCTAAATCCTGCTTAGTGGGATCTTGCTGAAAAACTAATAACATGATAAAAGATGAAAAGACAATTGCCAAGTGTTTGTCAAGTGCATCTGGATATCCATTGTTCTGATGCCAAGGTGTCATGTCTGATGATGTCAAGATGTCCGAATGTTTAAAGTTTTGGTGACCTTGAAAATGTCGAGACTTGGTGGATTTAGGAAGGACACATCCTGAATGATGCCGAATGTCAGGAGGATTTGATCCCTAATGGTCGTAAGGGGTCCCTCAAAATAATGACAATTCCTAGGAAGGACACATCCTAAAGCATAAGTGACAGAGTTGGTTCTTCAGAAGGACTCATCTGAAGAACGCTAATGTCAGGAAGAGTGATCTGTAGATGTCAAGAGGATCGCTCATTTGAAGACTAACCAAAATTTGACAGTTTGATCATTAATACTGATTTGACATGATTTGACTTGTGTTTGAATGAGGTTGACTTGTGTTTGATTATATGCCGATATTGCCTTGATGAGAGTATCATGTTAAATAAAATATTGTTTGACTTTGTTCCAAGAGTTTTCCCATTCAGAAATTGATTGAAGATTTTTGACGTGTGTGCCAATGTAATGTCATGAACCCTAATGGACTGACCTAGTGTGGCCTCGGGGGCTCATCGATAGATGGCCTTGCCTACGTCATACACTCAGAGACCTCGTAGTTCGACACGACCAATGACTTTGTCTTGATGAGCAAAGATTGCGCTATGATTTATTTTGACAAACCTAATAGGACTGACCTAATGTCTTAGGGACTCAAGTATGAGTCTTGCCTATGTAGCAAATGTGCAGAGACAACGTAGTTCGGACAATGACATGGACTTATTGTCTAGATTGACTTAGACCAGAGATGACAGTGCACTTGTGTGCCTTGCACGGTCGAATGTTTTGTTTGGTTTTCTTCAGGACGTTTTATGATTTTTAGGTCTTTTTTCAGGCCACTTTGCAATGTTTTTGGTCTTTTTTTTATCGAGGACATTTTATGATGTGTTTTGTATTTTTTCAGGACTTTTTATGATGTTTTTTGTCTTTTTTAGGACTTTTTATGATGTTTTTGTCTTTTTCAGGACATTTTATGATGTTTTGTCTTTTTAGGACTTTTGATGTTTTTGTCTTTTTTTCAGGACTTTTTACGAGTTGCATGATAAACATTTTGCCCCTAGTCAGGTTTAAGATTTAGCCATTTGCAAGGGATACGGATAGATGCTGTTGACTTGCTGGACCAACAGTCGTCAAGGCTTGATGTCAATCGTTTGTCCACTAGGACAGGTAGAGTAGGATGTGATGGTGACTTGCAGAATAATGGCGAAGATAGCTTTCATCCTAAGCCAAGTTTAGACCAAGTGACAATAGATGGCAGAGCAATGATTGATTACGCATGGCGCCTGTTTGCCAAGTTTTCACCATGGTACTTGTCCAAAGCGCCTATTTGCCAGGTTTTCACTATTGGACGAATTATTTTTACTATTTTTGTGATTTTTTGATTTTTTTGGTGTCACCAAGACACCTATTTGCCAGGTTTTCATCAAGGTGACGATTTTTTTATTTTTCAATATTTTTTGTATTTTAGGGCCCTCCAGCTTTGTCCTCTGATGCTATGCATAGAACTTTCGGAGGTGTAAACTATTGATGGGTTCAGTCAATTGTTCCCCATCTGGAGTTGCCAGTTGATATGCTCCAGAACCAAAAGAAGATATGATGATATATGGACCCAGCCAGTTTGGTTCAAACTTTCCTGGCTTTTCTTTGTCTGCTTGGTTCTTAGGGTTCTACATGAGAACCAGGTCGCCAATGTCAAACTTTCTGACCATGACCTTTTTATTGTAGCTATGACAAAGGTGATTTTGATATGCCTGGAGGTGATTCAGTGAGTTTTGTCTTCTTTCGTCCAGCATTTCCAGCTCGTGCAAGTGTGATTGTCGGTATTCCTCTTCATTAGTTAGACCCTTTAAAGAGACCCGCAGTGAAGGAATTTCGACCTCAATGGGTAAGATGGCTTCCGCGCAAAAAACCAGGGTGAATGGGGTAGCTCTTGTAGGCATACGAATGCTAGTTCGGTAAGCCCACAGAGCAGGGTTAAGTTGTATGTGCCAATCACGGCCAGCGTCATTGACAGTCTTTTTAAGGATCTTGATAATGGTTTTATTCGACGCCTCAGCTTGGCCGTTTCCTTGGGGGTAGTATGGGGATGAAAAGTGGTGTTGGATATGGAATTGCTCACATAACTCACGTACGTCTTGGTTTTTGAACGGACGTCCGTTGTCAGTGATGATGGACTGTGGGAGGCCATACCGGCAAATGATGTAATTGAGGATAAACTTTGATATTTGTTTGCCAGTAATGTATGTCAATGGAATGGCTTCGATCCACTTTGTGAAATACTCAGTGGCGGTGATAATGAATTTATGGCCATTGGAGGAGGTTGGATGAATCTTACCCACGAGGTCGAGTCCCCATTGAGCGAAGGGCCACAGAGAAGTGATTGGCCGAAGTTCTTGTGCTGGAGCATGGACCAAATCACTATGGATCGACACTTGCGACAGGTTCTGACATATTCTATTGCATATTTTTCCATTGTCAGCCAATAATATCCAAGTCTGATTAGTTTCTTAGCTAGAGTAGGACCGCTCGAATGAGATCCACATATACCATCGTGCACTTCTCGTAAGGTCGTACATGCTTCATCGGTGTCAAGACATCTAAGGAGGGTATTTTCGAAACTATGGCGGTATAGGGTGTCACTGATAATGGCATACCTTGTGGATTTCCTAATGAAGGACTTCCTTTGGTTATTGGATAGGTTCGATGGAAGGGTGTGATTCCTTAGATAGTCATAAATGTCCTGATACCAGGGAGAGTTGGGACCAACAAGTTCACAAACCATTTCTAACTTTGGGATATCATATGCCAGTATCAACAGATGTTCTACTAGGAACTCAAATTGTGACACATTTTTAGGGATGTCCAAGAGAGAACTGATAGTAGCCATTGCGTCAGCTGCTTTATTCTGTACCTTGGGGATTTGTTCAAAAGACATTGATTGGAAGTATGTTAGGAAACTATCCACCATCCTCTTGTAAGGAAGCAACTTCTCATCCTTTGTTTCATAGTCACCATTCACTTGGTTGATTACTAGCTGGGAATCCCCAAATACAAGCAATGTCTGAATTTTCCATTTGATTACCAGCTTGAGACCTGTAACTAGTGCTTCGTATTCGACAATGTTGTTTGTGCAAGGGAAAGCAATTCGAAATGACTTAGGAATTGAATCCCCTTGTGGTGTGATGAATAAGATTCTAGCCCCTGAGCCATGACCAGTGTGAGACCCATCAAAATACAGCTTCCATGGTGTTGCTGGTTCCGTATGGAAGATGGACTCGTCCAGAAAATTAGTTACCAATGGATGAGAGGCTTGCAATGGCGCATCTATGAGTTGATTTGCTATTACTTTCCCTTTTATTGCCTTGCGTTCAACATACTGTATGTCGTACTCACTTAGGATCATGACCCATTTTGCCAATCGGCCTGCTAATGCTACTCAACTTAATAGATATTTCAATGGGTCAATTTTGGCAACTAGTTGTGTTTGATGATTGAGCATATAATGCCTTAGTTTTTGGGCTGCAAAGACAACTGCAAGGCATGCACGTTCAATGTACGTGTAATTCATCTCATAACCGATCAGTGTGCGGCTGATGTAGTAGATTGCTCTTTCTTTCCCTTCATGATCATTTTGAGCCAGTAATGCCCCCAGTGCTGAACTAGTGGTTGAGATGTATAGAATTAATGGCTTTCCATGAATAGGTGACATGAGGGCTGGTGTTGATAGCAGGTAATCTTTGATTTTCTAAAAGGCCCGTTGACATTTATCTGTCCATACAAAGGGGACACCTTTGCGTAACAGATACTGGAATGGGTGGCACTTATCTGCCAATTGAGCTATGAAGCGGTGAATAGATTGCACTCTGCCTTGCAGGGTTCTGAGTTCACTGATCCTTCTAGGGGGAGGCATGTCTATGATTGCTTTAACCTTTGTTGGATCGACCTCTATGCCTCTTCGGGAAACTATGTACCCCAATAGCTTACCTGACGTGATGCCAAAAACACATTTCTTAGGGTTTAACCGAACATTATACTCTTCTAATCTCTTGAAAATTTTGTCAAGTACCTTCAAATAGTCTTTCCTTGTTGCGGATTTGGCCAATAAGTCATCTACATAGTCTTCCATTATATTGTGCATCATATCATGGAAGATCATGGTCATAGCCCTTTGGTATGTGGCGCCTGCATTTTTGAGACCGAAGGGCATGACGTTCCAACAATATGTACCCCATGGGCAAGTAAATGTTGTTTTGTGTTGGTCCTCAGGAGCAATGCGGATTTGATTATAACCAGAGAAACCATCCATGAGGGATAGCTTCTCGTGTCCTGCAGTTAGATCGACTATGATGTCAATGTTGGGCAAAGGAAAGTCATCGTTTGGACATGCTTTGTTTAGGTTTCAGAAATCTGTACATACCCGAATTAGTCCATTTGGCTTTGTCACCGGCACTAGGTTGGAAATCCATTCAGCATAATCTATAGACCTTATGAATCCGGCATCCAGTAATTTCTTTAACTCGGCCTTAACCAATAGAGCAACTTGTGGGTGCATTTTGCGCAACTTCTGCTTGACTGGTTTAGCATTGGATACTAGTGGTAGATGATGTAGAACTAGTTTGGGGTCCAATCCTGGCATGTCAGCGTAGGACCATGCAAAGTTTATTTTCCATTCTGCAAAGAATTCATGAAATTTCGGTTTCTCTTCATCTGTCAATGATGCGGCAAATAGGACCATCTTGGGGTCTTCTGGAGTCGAAATGTTATCCTCTATGGTGTCCTCAACAAGCATGGTCGATCTCTCCTATTGCATGGGGAGAAAGTCTAGTCCTCCATCTTTGGGCACCTCCGAGAGGTTTTCACCCACAGATACGTCCTTTGTTTTTACTATTTTACTGTCAAGAGGTGCCTTTCGGTTTTCACCTAGAGATGTTTCATTTTTTACTTTATTTTTACTTTTGCGACTAGAGGACTGAACCGTCTCACCGAAGTATGCCGTGCAGTCTAGATCAATAGAAAATCCTGATTTGTGATCCCCACTAGGTATGCCTTCGTGTAATCCCATGAATTTAGCAATGGCTTCATCATTTTGGAATGTGTCTAGAACTAGTGGTCCTTATTGGTCCCAATCGACTAATTCAGGGTAGACTAATGAAATGCCATCGTCAAGGCTAGTGAATTCGGGTGAGGATGCCGATAGCATACAGATGGATTCATTGATGTTGTAGATGAGGTTATCATCGTCCAACTAGACATCAGACTCTATCCAGTATTCTCCTTCACTAGTGTCATATTCGTTGTCATAATAAGGGGTGAAGGTTTGAGAGCCCTGGTTATCAATGTCATCTGATACTTCAGATAGATTAGATTGAGGGGGTTCAGATGGTGGTTGTTGTGTGTCATGAGAAGTGTTAGTGGTATTTTGACTGTTTGATGCCCGCTCAATTTTGAATGTTTTCCAAAATCGTTGTTCAGAGGTCAATTCCCCTGGTTCGACAAACAAATCATCAAGACAACAGTCACTTAGGGATTGTTCAGAGCAAAATTCCCACTCGTGGGAGTCTGTTTCGGTTAGGTATTCCCTAGTAGTCTCAACACTTTCAAAAGCATGTACTCACTCACTCGAAAGTCCAGGGGTACGTCGATCACCATTGTCGAGTGATCTAAACCCTAATCCAAGATACTTCAGAGTTTGGAAAACTTCTATGGGTTCTCTTCGACCAGTTTTATTTTTTCCAAGGCCACTAGTACCATCGTAGCCGTTAGCCTTCATGATATTGTAACCCTTGCCATATTTCTCGACTGGTAGTGGAGGTAGTGAGACTGTATCCTTGTAGATCCATCCTGTGATGTCGGCAAGGTCTTCATCACTCATGTCTCCCCACTTGATGAAAACTGTATTCGGTGGAACTTTGAATGTTTCTTGCAGTTCCATTCTGAAACATTGTCGACCATATATCTTTGGAGGAGTGGGTATTGTAGTTATGTTGTATGTTGTATTTAGTTGGAACTCTCCACAGCCGAGGTCCTGGATTTTATCAGTTGATTCAGTCTTAGGGTTGGTGGAGGGTTGTGATATGTCAGAAGACATGGATGGAGTGGATGTGGAAGATGACCCAAGCATGGAAGGGTCGATGTATTTGGACAAGGAGCCAGGTGCTTCCTGGTTAATAGGTACTTGGTTTTCGGAGATACCCCTTAAATTGGTACAATATTGGAAAGGGTTGGGGTCTCCGTATATGGTTACTTCTGTACCATCAAAAGGAAACTTGAGGCATTGGTGGTATGTGGACAGAACGACTTTTAAAGCGTGGATCCATGGACGGCCAAGTAAGATGTTGTATGGTAGTTCCAAATCCAAGACCTGGCAAGTTGTGTCAATAATGAGTGGTCCCACTCTGATAGGGAGAGAGATAACACCTCGCGAAGAGTGTTCCTCGTCATCAAATGCTTTGATCACTATGCTTTTTGTTGGGTCTACGCATGCATCAGAGAATCCAAGAGCCTTAACCAATTTAAGGGAGCATATATTCAACCCTGCTCCGCCATCTATTAAAACCCATCTAACCTTGTGCTTGTGGACAAAAACTTCTATGTGTAACGCATCATTGTGGTTGGTTTTAGATGATGAGTAATCCTGATCTGAGAAGGTGACATGGTGAGGCGTGGTGAGATATCCCACCATAGTTTCAAACTAATTGACATCAATGTCCTTCGGGACTGACGATTCTAAGAGAGTTTTATCCAGGATTTCTTTGTGTGCAGGAGAGATACAAAGCAGCTCAAGGATAGATATTTGCGCAGGAGTCTTTCCTAGTTGGTCAATAAGATTGAACTGACTTTTGGGTTTCCACTATTGTGGGGTTGAGACAGGTTTTGGTTGTTTAGCAGATGAAGTTGGTTGTGATTGCTTAGCAGATGGGCTTGCTATAATGATCTTGGCTTGTCTAGGGGGAGGTGGACCAGCTATAGTGACCTTGCCACTTCGCGTAGTAGCATTGCACTGTGGTGCTCTCCTGATCGTAATGGTGTTGATGTACTCCTCGTCCGTTCTAACATTATTTATTATTGGTCCACCAGAGTAATCGTACTTGGTTTGGGTGAAGTTAGCCTAGTTTTGTGGACCTGAAGTGGAAGCATTATGGGGACCATGATCCTGTAGTGGATTATTGTGGATAGTATGATCTGAGTTGGAATTGAATTGCGATCCACCTACTTCGATGGTGCGATTTTCAATGAGGTCTTGGATTACGTTTTTCAGTTGTCGACAGTTGGAGGTTGTATGCCCTTTGACTCGATGGTATTCACAAATTGCATTGTCATCCCACCATACTAGTTTGAATTGTCCTAGGTCATAAGGTTTTATTTCCAGAAGTGTGATGACCCCATGTTGGATGCATTTCTTGAGGACATCTGCAATGGGTTCTCCTAAATTGGTATATGTGCGACCCCTAGGGAATTGTCTTAGTTGACGATATTGTCCTTGACAGTTTTGATCATTTTGACTATTTGAAGGAGTATTGGGGGGAGATGTCAATGTCGTTGTTGGTCTATTTTGTTGTTGCACCCCTTTCAGAGCCAATACGGGACTTGCAGTCTTGGCGTCGACAACACCATCATTTGTAACATGTTTATTCTTGACCCAGTATTTGTTTTTGTCAGTGGGTGGGTTGGTGTTTGTGTTTTTGGAACCATACCTTAGTTCTCCCTTTGCAATAAGGGCTTTCTTAATTTGGACCCCCTTTTCCACTAATTCTGTGAAGGTTGTGCAACAATGTATTTGTAATGCAAATTTGAGGGGCCCTAGAAGTGTTTGGACAAACATGTCAACCTTTTCTCTTTCAGGAATGTCAATGTGACATCGACTAGCGAGGCTTCTCCATTTTTGAAAGAATGGGATAAATGTCTCACCCGACTCTTCTTGTGTGAGATTGCACAAGCTAGTGATAGAGGTGTCCATGTCAATATTGTATGCGTAATTTTTTATGAACCTTCTTTTGATCTCATCCCATGTCTGGATATCTTTTTGCATTGAAAACCATTCAAGGGATTGACCCGCCAAACTTTTGGAAAAAAGTCTCATCAAGTATGTGGGTTCGTAGGTGATATCCATATAGTTAGTTGTGAATTCACGAAGATGTTCAATGGGATTTGTCTTTCCTTTATATTTAGTGAAGTTGGGTGACACATATCCTGGCAGAAATGTGGGCATATGTAAGTTTGTGTCGAATGGGTATACATCTAGATCATATGATATTTTGGATTTCCCGCCTATGATGAGCATGTTTTGCATTGTCTTCGCCATATCCCGCACTGTTGTTTTGAGTTCATCTATGGTAGGGTCATTTACATTTCCATACATTGGATTTCCTGGTACACCATGTGTTCCCGCGTGAGTATAGGTGTATTGTGGCGGTACAGGTTGTTGCGGTACGTATGACGTGTATTGTTGGTATTGGACGTTGTGATTAGGTGCATGTTGATGAGTGTGAACATTGGATGAGTACGTTGGAATGTGTCCCCCAGCTATGCATGTCATTACTTGGGGGATGTTATGACCATGACTGTTAGGATGTACTAACGATGTCATGGGTTGAGTTATTTGGCCACTTTGTGTGAATTGCTGATTTTGCGCAAGGGGAACATTGGTATTTGTACCTTGGGAGGTAATGACGTTTGACTGTGTTGTCGTGTTAATGTTTTGTTGTTGTCCTTGTATAAAGATACGTCCTGTGGCTCCTCCCAAAGGATGTTGTGAATTACTACTGAACGATTTTGTTGAAGTTGTGTTCGTGGTAGTAGATGTAGTTGTCAAGGGGGGGTTGTGATGACTTGATGATGCCCCCGTGGTGTTTGCTGTTGCGATAACAGGAGGATTGGAATAATTTTCTGATGGTGTCACGGAGCCAAGAGTGGTTGTATTTAATTGGGGTAGTGTTGTGGATGTTGTGGATGATTGTGATCCCCCAATAGATGTAGCGTTTATTGTATTGGAGATGTTTGGGATGTTGGATGTGGTATGCAGTGTTGTGGTGTCAAAAGGGATGTTGCTTGTAGTATTTAGGATTTGACCACTGTGTGAGATGTTATGAACATTGTTGGCATTAGGGTCATGTAATGTGTTAATGTCAAATCCTGGTGGTAACTTAGCTCCTTCACTTAAGAGCATAGCTACGAATCTGTCTCTGTCGTGACGTGCTATTGTTTCAGCCAACTGACAGACCTCTGGGTTTTGTGTCAATGCTTCTATGTTTTCTTGAAGTAGTTGACCATTTTCATCTCTCCGCAAGTAGAGTTCGAATGAGTTGTTAGGTAAGGATTGTGTTGTCACTGGAGGTTGATTGTCTAGATTGGTAAAGGGATCATTTGCGGTCCATTTTGAGTCATGTGGAGGACTGTTGGGATCTCGTCCAAAGTTTTCCATTTGTCTTTTATGCTTTTGAAGTCTGGTTTCGACCATAAATGAGATTGCTCAAAGGGAATGTCCACTAGATGCAAGTATGACACTAGGTGAAATCTAAGGTTCAAATTGACGACTAAAATGACTACTGTTTTTGGATTTTTGTGAATAAGGTATGCAATGTGGATGCAATGTAAAATGAGGCTATCTAAGCACTTCTAAGCTTGAACTTTGTTTTCGATTTGGACTGCTAAAAGACCTTGTTGTTAATGACAAGTTGACAAGATGACTAGTGAGTCTTCCTAACTAGACTTTTGAGTTGGAAGAAATCTCACAAAAGAGGACAATGACTAAAAGGATGTTTGATAACTTAGTCCAAAAGGGTCTAATTTTGAAAACAATGATTTTGCCAAGGGGTGCCTAAGATTTTTCTATTCCTAAATATGCAAGATTTGAGCCTAGGGACAACGTAATGTTGAATGTATGATACTTAAATGGGATGAGGTATGAAACCTAAGATGATCAATGCAAGCTAAGAGACAAAACTTTGAGCAATTTCAAATTGGGTTGTTGGCAGAATCTTTCTGATGACAGAGTTTGACAGATGGTTGACAGTTTGGAGGTCTCTGGTTTCGAATGTGCAGTTTTAAAATTTTGACATGCAAATGCGTCGTAGTTTGGCAATTGTGTCACAATTTAGCAACTGCGGTTCAGTTTTTCACTTGCTGCTTTTTGACTGTTAGATGCGACTCAGTTTATCATATGCGACTTTCGGGTTAATAGATGCGTCGCGATGCCTATAGATGCATTGTTCTAAGTTTCAGATGCGGTTTATCAGAGCAGTTGCGTTACAGAATGTCAGTTGCGGTTCGACAGATATGACAGTTTTGTTTCAAAGTAATTTTTGTGGTATGTTGATGGAAGTTTTTGGTCTGTTTGATGAATGTTTTGTTGGGACTGTGACAAAACCAGAATGCACTTGACAAACACAGCGTTTTAAGGGATGACCAAACACACATGAGATAAGCACAATCCTAAAAATGCCACTAGGCCATGGGTTTGTATACTTGATATAGCCCACCAGTTATACCCCAGATTGGTGATGAACACCTTTCCTTCTCGAGAGCGGATAGCTTAGAATTTTGGTGGCATTGGCTCCCCTCCATGGCTCATCAACGTCATTCGAGCACACCAAATTCGGATTCATTGGGTAGTGACATCCCAAGAATTGCTATCTCTACTCAAGGGGATCAGTAGTGAGTAATCTTTGGGCATGATACTGTACCCTGCACTATATCAAGCAACAGCCAATAGAACGGTTGGACACTAAGAGAAGAGGTGTTTAATTCGGGCATTCCATTTGTGGGGCGTGATCCATGCGGTGAGAGTCCCCTTTTGGATCCATCTCATTGGAACCACGCTCGTGATTCTTGGGCTTTCCCCAAGAACCCACTTTTCTATACCGGCTGGAAGTCCCTCGGTGTCAGGGTGCTACTGGTCTGAGTCGTCCTAGGGTGAGTACTTTTTCCCACCAGAACAGGCCCAAATTCTAGAGTCAGTAATCATTTCTCTTACACCTAGGATCGCACGAATGTGCAAGGGGAGAGGATACTCTGATATACCGAGTCGTGAAGGGTAAAATAACAGAAAAGAATGGGTCTGGTTTTCTGATCACAAGGTTTTCACCAAGTGAGAGCATACTCACCTACCACTCCACAAGCACACTCAAGCATGAAAGACATGATTCTTTTTATAAGCACCAAATTCAAAGTTTGCTAATCTAGAAATAAACAAGCACACTGTTTGTTTTCTCCTTCTTTGACATGCGAATCTGCAAACAATGAGTTAGTGGTCTTGTATGTAATGGTCTTGGACACACGAAAAATGATCGCCACATGCTACAAGAAATTATTAGTAACACAAAAGACCTAATCTGGTTAACATGCAGGAATAAAAAACACAGAAAAAGACAGAAAACCAGAAAACCAGAAAAATAGAAAACTCGAAATTCAGCAATTAAGATCTCAAAACTGACAAAAAAAGTTTACCAGGCAAATGCAGCGCGGTATTACCAGACAGATGCGGCGCAGTTTGGCAAATGCATCGTTTGGGGTTTCAAATGCGACTCGGAATGTCAGATGCGTCTTTGTAATTATCAGTTGCGGCTTGTCAGAACAATTACATCGTTTATGTCAGCAGATGCATTGCGACATTTACGGCGATCCGTACCAGTATCCTGCAAAACAACAGAAAATAACAAAAAACCCTACGAAAATAGAAATCCGCTACCAAAAAGGATTAGTGACAGAAAATCTAATCTTATTGAACATGCAAGAATAAACACAAAATACGGGAAGACATAAGATTAGAGCACCCAAAATTTAAAAATGAAACCCCCAAACTGAAAAAAAAAGTATTATACCAGATGGATGCAGCACGGATTGCAAATATGGCTTTCGGGGTTTCGGATGCGGCTCAGGAAAAATGGATGCGTCGCTCTGTGTGTCAGTTGCGTTGCGACAGAGTGATTGCAGCTCTACGGTTCTCGGGTGCGTCACGACGCATATGATGCGTCACAATGTTTTTAAAAAAAGTTGCGGCGATCCGTACCTGTACCCTGCAAAACAACAGAAAACAACAAAAAACGTACGAAAAGCCGAGAAACGATGTCAGGTTCACCAATGTAATCAAGGGAAAAATTCTAAAATAGTTAGAGGGGTTAGCACAATAACATTAAAATTCCAATGAAATAACAAAGTACAAAGGAAATAATATGAAAACAAAAATGAACAATGTTACCCTAAGTCTTCATCTTCCATGCTTCATCTTTGTTACACCTCCTAGCTTGCTGTAAATAGAGATGCCCTCAGATTTGTATGAGCAACTATGACAAATGACAAGACCAAAGCAAGTTTTGAAGGATTTTATTGAAAGAAATGACTTGACAATAGACTAAAATGACAATGACTGCAAATGACAATGATCATAACCTAAATTGACAAAATGAGCATGAGATGGAGAGAGAGAGAGAGAGAGCTGAGAGAAAGAAAGAGCCCGAGAGAGAGCCAGATGAGAATAAAATTGCCATTTTATAAAAACTGCAATTTTGAATGTGTGGCCAGGATGAGGAGATGACAAAAACCCTAGAATCAATGATCAAGATTGAATGTTGCAATAAGAATTAGGGTTAGGTCAAAATTAGGGCAAATGATAAGGATGAAGGGCCAAGCTTGAATTATAAGATAATTCAATCAAGGGTCAAAATTAAATGAGATGTCAAAAGATAAGAATTAATTTGGAAGATAAGATGGCACGGACAAAGAGGCTGCTGGAGAAATTAAATAATAAAATTTATTTACTCCAGGTGACCAGTAAATAATTAAAATAATAAAATATTACTGACTATAGAGAGGAATGTGACAGTGAGAATCATTTTGAATTGGGCAATGATTTAATTCAAAATTTGAGAAGGGACCGTAAAATTAAAATAAATAAAATTTATTTAATTTATGGGAGAGAAGACTAATGAATAATTAAATAATTAAAATAATTATTTAATTATAGTGGATAGTGGACAAAAATTAAATAAATAAGAATTTATTTAATTTTAGAAAGAAGGGGACCTAATTAGTGACGTAATTAAATAAATAAAATTTATTTAATTAATCAAGGAGGAATAAAGATAAAAATGAATTAATTAAATAATTAAAATTATTTAATTATTAAGAATGAAGGGGGCAATGTTGAATAATCTAAGAGTTGCAAGCCTAGGACAATTTTATGTGTCTACACATACTAGGCTCACTCAAATCAAAAACCTATCATAATTCTTCTCTATTAATTCTTAACAGAACCCTTCCATCATTATCTCTGATTACCCATGTGACAGGGTCATATCGTGTAGCTACTGCCCTAAGCAAGTCTACATCAGGGAACACATTTGGTATCACTAGATTCCCCATATCATACATCCAACCATTAGAAAAGGGGTGAGGAAAATTCCTCTGTCCAAACCACAATCAAAACATCTCCAAACCTATAAGAGGAACCCTAGCATCGACTATGTTGGAACAATTATACACTAATCCCTTCCATAGGGTTTTTCCTCGCATGAAAACCAATCCTTTCTTCCTATCATTTGTTCATAAGGGAAATTTATCGAGGAAGTCATCATATAGGTTTCTACTTAGATAATGAATCTAGCCAGAGTGTTGCTTTGTTGGTGCCATGTTGAGTAAACTAGGGCTTCCTTGCTATCTCAAACCTTAGACAGACTAGGGCTAAACAAAATATGAAATTACAAAACAGAACTTTGCAATTTCCCATAATTCAGTTAATCTATAGCCCTAAAACAATTATCAATAAGTCCTATGACAAGCACACAACAAATTTCCCCCAAATTTGAATTCAGAATAACTAGGAGATACATAAATTGAACTCACGGCTTTGTGCCTACATAAACCAAAATCCTTGTTGTAACAGCTTGTGACTTCATCCTCGGCTTTGCGACTGCTCTGTAAAGATGTTGTGAATGCTTTGTGATACCAAAAGCAAAAGAATAGATGCTTTATTTCAATCAAACCAGGGTAGTAGATGTCATGTCTGCCATTAAATCTTAGTCACGTGCTGCACGAACAACAACATTCGTATTTGATGCAGGTTCAAATATTTTCTATCAATCCTTCACCTTAGTCAGATCATCGAACAACTACTTTCAAATCAGGCTAAAACAATCTCCATCGTGGCAACAAGGGGCCAACCATACTATACGTTGCTGACAAAATCCACGTGGCGCTTCCCATGATATCGAGATCGATACAATCCTCGCAACTTTTGATCACGTGATGGTAGGCAATCGTTGATCTTCAAGCATCAAAAATCTAGTTCATCTAACAGAGTCTCCAACTTTGTCATTAACCATTGAGCATCTTCCATGCCAAGACACAACACCTCCACTAATTTCAAACATGTGCATCTCACAAATGCTTTAGTAACCTACTACATAATGTATTAAAGTTGGATTAATTTACCAAAGTATTTCTATCATTCCTTCGGCTTCACTAGATGAGACACATGGCACCTGCCCATGATATCGTGATCAACCAAGAAAGTGTGGTGGGGTCATTGTGGGATGGCAGGGAACATATGAGATCAAATGATGATTGATTAACAATCATGTGAACTTTTCCCTTTGCAAAATAGAAACATTTATTAAAGGAATAAGGGGACATCACTAGGCCAACAAAAAATAATGACACAAGTTGTCACTCAAACGAGGGGGCACGAGACAATCCAAGACTTAGGAGAAATAATGTCAAGTGAAAGAAATAAAATGATAAAACAAAAGGGTGCCAGACCTAGAAAAAGCAATGGGAGTTAAGATGTTTTAAAACCTTCCAAAAGGTAACGACCAAATAGATCCTTCCTAAGGTGTAAGATAATACTAGGTTTTTATAAGAAGACAAAGGTAAAACCCCAACTTTAGGCTTTTCCCCAACACCATGGATGACCAGAGACATAATGCAGGATAAAACATTGAAGCTCCATCAATTTCATCACTACCCATAACCCTAAACCCTAAGCTATTAACCCTTAACCCTTAAACCCTCTACCCTCTCTCTCTCTCAAGTCTCTCCCTCCTACACCCTCTCCCTCTCTTAGCTCTCTCTCTCTCTCTCACTCCCTCTATCTCTATCCCTCTGCCTAGAGCCTAAAGCCTAAACCCTAAACCCTAGGCCTAAGCCCTAGGCCCTTCAACCCTTGGCAGCAAACTCCTAGGCCATAGGCCACTCTACCCTCTCGGTTTAGCCCTCTGCAGCTATCCTCTCTCTCCCACTCCTCCTCATTTCCCTCTCTCTCTCTCAAGTCTCACCCTCCTACCTCTTCCTCTCTCGGGTCTCTCTCTCTCTCTCACTCCTCCTTATCTCTTCCCTCTGCCCTTAACCCTCTACCTTCTACCTTCTACCCTTAACGGCTCTACTCTCTATCTCTCTCCCCTCCCTCTCTCTCTCCAATGAATCCCTCTGTCTCTCCCCTCTACCCATGACCACAAACGCCCAGCCCTTAAAGCCAAAACCCTTAAACCCCTCTACCCTCTACCTCTGCCCTCTCTCTCTCTCAGGTCTCTCCCTCTGCCCCTCCTCTCCCTCTCTTGGGTCTCTCTCTCACTCCTCGGCTCCCTCTGTCTCTCCCTATGCCAAACCCTAAATCCTACCTTAACTCTTAAACCCTAAACCCTTAAAACCTCTACCTCTGCTCTTAGCCCTGTCTCCCTCTATCTCTCTCCTCCCTCCCCTCTCTCTCCTATCCGTCTCTCCTCCCTAGAAACCTCCCTCTCTCAGGTCTCTCTCTCTCACGCTCGGATCACTCTATCTCAAGTCTCTCCTCCTACCCCTCTCTCTCTTAGGTGTCTCTCTCACTCCTCCTCCCTCTATCTATCTTTGTACCCTTAACCCAAAACCCTGACCCTTAACCCTTAAACCTTCAACCCTTAAATCATCTACCCTCTACACCATTAACCCGCCTCTGGCTATCTCTCTTCCTCCTCCCTCTCTCTCTCTCTCTCTCTCAAGTCTCTCCATCCTACCCCCTCTTCCTCTCTTAGGTATCTCTCTCACTCACTCACTCCCTCTATCTCTCTCCCCTTAACCCTAAACCCTAAACCCTTAACCCTTAAACCCTTTACCTTCTACCATTAACCCTCCCTTCCTTTATCTCTCTCTCTCTCTCTCTCAAGCCTCTCCCTCCTAGCACCACTCCCTCTCTCAGGTCTCTCTCTCACTCACTCACTCACTCACTGTATCTCAAGTCTCTCCCTCCTAACCCTTCTCCCTCTCTTAGGTATTTCTCTCACTCACTCACTCCCTCTATCTCTCTCCCCTCCACCCTTAACCCTAAACCCTTAAACCATCTACGCTCTACCCTTAACCCTCCTGTTAACTGTAAAATTTGAAAATTTTATAGTTGTCTGTATTGATGAAAGTTTTCCAAAGAGGTCCATATCATGAATATAAAATTGATGTATTTTGCTTTGTCACCCATGTTCTAGTCATTATTTACCATTTGGTCCCATAAAATTCACCTGACCCAAAGCATTTGAATATATAAAGTCATATCAGCATGAGATGATATAGGTCTTCCCGACCCATAAGTTATTATATACTAACACATATTTTTTAGTGCATCGGCATGAGGTCGTGAATGTCTTACGGATATAATTTTATCTAAGGATTCATATTGGCATGATGCAGTTCGCAGTCTCAACAACAAAAGGATCCTATCGGCAAGACAAAATTCATTGGGGTGAGTCATATTGAGCACATATGTCTCTTACCGACCAAAGCACAAAGAACTATATGGGCCAAACTTGGGTCATCGGAGTGAAGTCCCGTAGCATCCATCCAGTCTTGTTGATAAAGCAAAGGAGGATTTTGTCGATATGATTTCATGGAGTCCTACCAACCCCATATGTCACACTGATAGGATTTCATTTGTAAATACTTGGCAATACGTTTTGATCATTGGTAAGACTAGTTTCATTGGAGAGAGATATGAGAGTCATGTCGAGTGTTGTTCCATCAGCAAGAAAATAATTATGTCTCAGGGATCAGAAAATAGACCAAAGGAAATATCTCAATGATATATGAAGTAAGCAGAGGAACATCTTCCTGACTTAAATAGTCACAAAAACATGTTTTCATCGATGGGAGTTATAGTGATATACTTGAGATTGAAGGGATAACTCTCGGGGAGACTTACAACGCCGGTGAAACTACAAGACATCTTAGTGATATATGATCTATTGATAGAAAAGATAAAAGTGAATCAAAATAACTCTCAAGGAGACTTGAAGTGTCAGGGAAACTACAAGGTGTCTTAGCGAATGTTTTAATGAATGTTGGTAGAAGCCCTAATAGAAGGATTGCCCAAGATTTGAAAATGTCTTGCTGAAAATATTACATGATGTGACAGTGAGAGTTTCAAAAAAAGACCTGCTACACTCGTATTTTAGCAAAACATTAATGGCACCATGAAGAATAAGTAACTTCATGAATTAAGGAAAATTCAATTGAAAAAATTGTTGTGGAATTGATAGAAGAGAAAGCAGAAGGAAAAATGAAGAACTAGGGCATTTTTTGACTCAAAAGTTTCAAGAGAAATATAGTAAGCTCTTTGTGCCTTGACTTTTGTAGTTTTGACTTCTGTAATTTTTGAAGAATGGAAGCCACTAGTTCAAGAAAATTGAAGGGGAGAAAACATGGGGAAAGTAATCAGTCTAGAGGGAAAAAATAGAAAACTGCAATTGAGCCAGAGGGCACTGAGGAGAAGCTAAGCCAAGATCTTATTGACCAATTACCTAGCTCTAGACCTAAAGTCAGGCAATCTTCACAACTTAGGGAAGAGGTGGAATTAACTGGATGACAAATGTAAGCTCATAGGAGATATTTTGACACCAATAAGAGTCTATGAACTTTTTAGTTTTCATTACTATCTAAGAAATCATTTTGAACCAGTATGTAATCCATGGAAGCTTAATTTGGGAAAGCTGGTCTGCCCTAGAGTATTTATCAATGTTGAATTGGTGAGATTGGTGGCCGCTCATTATAATTCAAAACTCATAGCCATCTATGACCCATCCGGGAAACCATTGATACATATATTAGAAGATGCAATAGGCGAGGTTTTCAAATTGGAAGGGGTTTGCAATGAGAAAATCATATGTGAAGAATTAGAAAGGGAATTTGGGAGGATGGACACAATTTATAAAGGTTGGAGGTTGCCACTGCACAGAATTAGATAGGGCGAAAAACCAGTTCCACTAGAGGATAGTGATGGACTCCCCTTCCATGTTGATCTTTTTGAACCCTATATGAAGTATACTTATTTCTCGGTAGACCAAGTATTGGGAATGGAAGTCCCATAATATACGTCAATCATGCCTATGATAATTTCAGCAAATATTTAGTATCATAACTCTAGACCTTTTGATTATGCCTCATACATTTTTAAGGGGATTCATTCTGGGTTGATAGCAGTGAAAAGTGGAGCCTCTATCTTACATCTTAGGAATTATTCATTGTTGATGCACATAGTGTTGTATTTTGGATAGGAGTTAGGGTTGTGGCCTCAGGAGATGAGAATTTCCCAATTTGATAAGGAAGGTATGTCATTACCTGTTCAATTATGGACTGCTATTTGGGATAGTAGGTTTGCTAATTCTTGTTTCATACACTTTGAGGAGTATTTTGTAAAACCATTGTACAAATTCTATAATCATCCATGTTCTTATTCTCTATCTGATGAGATAAAGAGGTTTCTTAGGCCTAAGGACTTCAATGGGCCAATTAATCCCAAATGGGGGGATTGGTATTGTTTGGATGATGATACCATCATTAGGGTTTACAGATTTGAAGATGCCCCTTTCATTTTTCCTAAAAGAGTCTCAGACATGATTGCATACTTGGAAATTGTTAGGCAGATGGACTTTTCTAGTGTTATGAATTTGAACTCCTTTGGAAAATAGGCTTTCATGCCCAATACGTTGTGCTTCAATGATTTTACTGTATTAGCGAAGGAAGGGTACAATTTGATTCTTGATAAGCTACTGCAATACAACATGAAAAGAGGACCACCTAGAAAGAATTTTGATCCAAAAGGGTATATCAATTCTGCTAGATAAAAGATAAACTTTGGAGGATATCAACATGTACCCTATCATTTTGATAATATGATCAAAAACCTAGAAGCTGAAGAAGTAGAAATGGTGGTAGAAAAATATAATCAAGGGTTGCAAGATACAGAGCTACTATCTTCTGGGGAAGAGGCATCTGAGGGTAATGTGCCACAGGGTCAATCCAATAATATGTCAAGATTGAGAACTCAGGACTACACCTGCCCTGCCAGGAAATTAAATGTGGAAGAGAGTATAAATACAGATGTAAGGAACATGGAGTGTAAGTCAATTGTATCAGATAATGAATTTCTAAATTCTCCACAATTTAAAGCATTATTGTATAAACAAAAAGGAAAAGAGATAAGAGAAATGGTTGATAATGTTACACCAAGTAATGAGGAACAACTATTGAAGGACCTAAAGATGAGTGTGGACAGAGAGATGGCAGGTATGACCCTTGAGAAGGGAAGGAGAATGTTAGAAAATGCTGGTGTTATGATGTTTCCAGGGTTGGATCTCAATTATGCATTAGTATTTGATAGTTTTCTGAAGGACGGTAATGCTACACACAAGCTCAACCTGGAAAAGGTGAGAGAAGTATATGCAGGGTCAAAATACAATCCAGATGAAGGGTCATTGATGATTTGGGCCTTGTATCCACCTCACAGGAAATCAGTTGTCATTGATACTAAGAAATCATTTGGGCATGTTATGAATCTAAAGGTTGGGGAGGCTGATCCTATGGAAACTACATAGATTGGAATCAATGTAGCAAAACTGAACAAAGCTCAAATACAGATGTTAATCAAGGAAAGAGAAATATACAAAATGAATAATGAGAAGATGTTGAGAGAAAATGACCGCCTAAAAGATTTGTTAAGAGTTACAATGAAGTCAACCACGCTGCTCACTCATGGTGAAAGTTTGAAGAAAAAGATCATTGGGAAGGATCAAGTGCATATTCTCAAGGGAAATATGATGCACTTGTAGCTGTAATTAAGAAAAGACAAGCCAGTCTAACAACTTGGTTGAACAAGCTCTCGGGAACACACTCACATAACTTTGTTGCATTGTGAGAACATGAAATAATGGATGGTAGGATTCTGGAGAAGCTTCAAGAAATAAACTAGAGGGATTTTTCTGATAATGTAGCAATTGAGGCTACAAATCATCTTGTGAACAAGCACAAATACTTCTTCGAAGAATTGTGAGGGGATGTGTAGGGATTAATTGATGCCACCAAAAATGGATTGACTGCATTCTTCGATGATAGAGGAAAATTAAAAGAAATGACTAAGTGGAAAGGTGAATGTGAATCAATATTGCAAGAAATTATGAAGACAACTATTACGAAGGATACAACACTGGATGAAGCATGCAGATAGAATGAAAAGATGGTGAAAATGGAGATTGTGATCCGAAATGCATTGGGAGATGTAGATACACATGAGTGTCAGGACTACTTGGACCACTTGTCAAAGATTCATTTTTGGCTTAACAGAGCCTAATTACTTCTTTTTAATTATTTTTTGTTTTAACATAAGAAATTTCTGAAAGGACGTGTCCTTTCGAGCAGTTTATGTATAAATATCATTTTTGGTAGCAAATAGTGAATATCGAATAGGAGAAAGGTACAGTAGATTACAATGTTTTGCAATTATGAGACTATGATGCATTTTTGAAACTATTGAGATATCAATTAACATCATTTAATGTGGTGGCATATTTCTAGTATCAGTTGTTTGTTTTATTAATTGAAAGTATTACTGAAGTTGTCTCCAAGGTTGATTTTTTCTAGTTATTTTAATTGATATAATAAACTTATATTCAGTTTATCGGTGCACACTTGTTGTATCTATATGGTTGATTAATTGGTACTTTCAATAAAATATTCAATCCTTTTAGTTGATCATAGTTATTAGGGAATCTCATTTGGATCATTAAGAAGAAATTGGTAATCATATTCTTCCATGTTTATACAAGTTATAAACTCAAATTTATTTTCCAAACAATTAGAGTATCTACCAGAAAGAAGTTACTCATTTTAGATTTCTCATTTGACTCTACATACCCAATAAGGCACTAGTCTATACATTTTCACCATTTAGGTTTCACTCATTTTTACATCTATTAAATTGAACATATTAAGTTTTAGCCTTGATATTGCTACACAATCTATACCAAAATAAAATTCATTTATCCACTCCCATTTTCCATTGTGAACAAATTATTTTAGGAAATAAACATAAACCAAGTATGTGTCATTCATATAGGTATACCCACCTCAGTCTAGTAGCACCTAAAGAGAAGGTCTAAACCATTTTGGCCTTGTCTGTTACCTTGATATGTACCAAGAGATTGGTAACCTCTTGAGGCATTTCGCCTACATTTTTGAGAGCTAACACCTCCCTCCCTCTGTCTCTCTCTCAAGTATCTTCAATATCCTACCCCCTCTCCCTCTCTTAGGTCTCTCTCTCACTCACTCACTCCCTCTATCTTTCTCCCCTTAACCCTAAACCCTACACCCTAAACCCTTAACCCTTAAACCCTCTATCCTCAACCCTTAACCCTCCCTTCCTTTATCACTCTCTCTCTCTCAAGTCTCTCCCTCCCAGCACCACTCCCTCTCTCAAGTATCTCTGTCGCTCACTCACTCACTCTATCTCAAGTCTCTCCCTCCTACCCCTTCTCCCTCTCTTAGGTATTTCTCTCACTCACTCACTCCCTCTATCTCTCTCCCCTCCACCCTTAACCTTAAACCCTTAAACCATCTACCCTCTACCCTCAACCCTCGCTCCCTCCATCTCTCTCCCACTCCCTCCCTCTCTCTCTCTCAAGTGTCTTCAATATCCTAACCCCTCTCCCTGTCTTAGGTCTCTCTCTCACTCACTCACTCACTCCCTCTATCTCTCTCCCCTTAACCCTAAACCCTAAACCTTAAACCCTCTACCCTCAACCCTCCCTTCCTTTATCTCTCTCTCAAGTCTCTCCCTCCTAGCACCACTCCCTCTCCCAGGTCTCTCTCTCTCTCTCACTCACTCACTTTATCTCAAGTCTCTCCCTCCTACCCCTTCTCCCTCTCTTAGGTCTTTCTCTCACTCACTCACTCCCTCTATCTCTCTCCCCTCCACCCTAAACCCTAAACCCTAAACCATCTACCCTCTACCCTTAACCATCCCTCCCTCTATATCTCTCTCCCACTCCCTCCCCCCCTCTCTCTCTCTCAAGTATCTTCAATATCCTACCCCGTCTCCCTCTCTAAGGTATATCTCTCACTCACTCCCTCTATCTCTCTCTCCTTAACCCTAAACCATAAACCCTAAACCCTAAACCCTTAACCTCTAAACCCTCCCTTCCATTATCTCTCTCCCACTCCCTCCCTCTATCTCTCTCAAGTCCCTCCCTCCTACCCCTCATCCCTAAACCATCAACCATAAACCCTTAAACATTCTATCCTCTACCCTCAACATTCTTCCCCTCTCCCTTCCCCCTCCTAATTCTCTCTCTCCCCCTCTTTGTGTCTATGTGTGTGTGTCTCTCTCTCTCTGTGTCTCTATCTATGTCTCTATCTCTGTCTCTGTCTTTGTCTCTATCTCTATCTCTATCTCTCTATCTATGTCTCTGTCTCTATCTTTCTCTGTCTGTCTCTTTCTCAGTCTTGGTCTCTCTCTATCTCTCTGTCTCTGTCTCTCTATCTCTATCTCTATCTCTATCTCTATCTCTATCTCTATCTCTATCTCTATCTCTATCTATGTCTCTCTATGTCTCTCTCTATCTCTCTATGTCTCTCTCTGTCTTTCTCTCTATGTGTGTGTATGTCTCTCTCTCTTCCTCTCTATCTCTCTCTCTGTCTCTCTCTCTATGTCTCTCTCTCCCTTTCCCTCTCTCTCTCTCCCCCTTTCCCTCTATCTCTGTCTCTGTCTCTGTCTCTGTCTCTGTCTCTGTCTCTCTCTCTCTCTCTCTCTCTCTCTTTCCAACCCTTCACCTCCTAATTACTCTTGGGTATATGTGTGAAAAATTCTGATATCTGATTTAGATCGGATATCCGATTTATAGCACCAAAATATTACATTTTAAAATATTTTTCAAATTAGATATTAGACATGAATTGAATATCCAAAAAAAATTGGATATCTGATTTGTAGTACTTTGGCTTGGGCATTGCTATGGAGCAATGTACTAACACCCAACCCAAAAAAATAGTGAACTCAAAATTTTTGCATTTTTTGGTGAGTTCAAAATGCTACTTTTTTCATGTTGCCACTTTTTGGCCCATCATGATCCTACACATACCCAGGTCTAAATCGGGTAGTTTTTATTGCTAAGGTGGATCAATCCTTTCTTCAAAGGCCATACACTTATGATTGGGTCAAGTGTTCTTTTATTTAGAAAATTCCTATTGCCTTTTTGATAGGTTAATTATGATATGATTAGATGGGTTATGAAGCACTTATTTCAAACAAATATCTTTATGAAAGAAGTATATTGGAATGAAATTAAATATGATTTGTATTCCAATGTAAAAACTACAAAGTATGGAAACAATTATTTCAACACATTAACTATTATGTAGTAGTCAATTAAAATAAAAAAGCTTACTCTATATTAGTTAGGATACACAACTAAGAAAATGATCTAAAGTGACTTATTTATCCTAGAGGAACTAAGTATATAGTATATAAAGAAAACCAACAAACCCACAACTACCCCTATTTTGAAGGAGTTTAGTTTTCTCCCCTTCCTGATCTTGCTAATATTGTCTAATTGTTTTAAAGAGATGAAGGGTCATAACACAACTGTATGCAACCCAGTAAATAGCTTGGTTAATGAAACTTGAAAAAAGAAACAAAATAATTGCTACATTTGGCATTTCATGTTGAATGAAGAGTGGTGACAATAATCTACTTATAGTTTAACAAAACACTATTTTTATAAGAAGGCTTGACATTAGAAAGATAAGTGTTACTTGTAGTTTAATAAAACACTATTATAGTTTTACCAACATATACTATTGTATGCTTGCATGGATTCTTAGTTAATATATGGGGAGAGAAAGATAGAGAGATATAGATATATGGGAAGGGAAAGAGAGATGGAGATATATGGGAAGAGAAAGGAAGAGAGGTGGAGATAGAGAGTCAATGGATAGGGGGGATAGGGAGGGAGAGATGGTGAGAGATAGAGAGGGGGAGATAGAGAGGGGGAGGGAGAGAAAGGGATATAGATAGAAAGAGATAGAGAGAGGAGTGAGAGGGAGATAAAAAGAGAAATAGAGGTATCGATATAGAGTAGGGGAGATGGAGGGAGAGATGGAGTGAATGCGAGAGAAAGGGGGAGAGGGAGAGATAGCTCAATAGATAGAGGGGGGAAGAGGGAGTGACATAGATTGTGGGAGATATAGAGATAGAGAGAGAAATAGGGAGAGATATATCAATCACCCTCCCTATATCTCTATCTATTCATCCTTATCTCTTTATCTCTCTAACTCTCTATATCTCTTTGTCTCCCTTTCTATTTGTATGTTTTTCATTTATCTCCCTCTCTCTCTATATTTTCTTCCCTATATTTATCTTTGTCTCCTTAAATGTGCAATGGGTACATTGAAGAGGTCTTCAAGGAGAATTATCATATCTTTAATCAAATGGCATGCTACCTTGAGCATAACTCCCCAAGGACACATGCCATCCTTGGATTGTTGACATGAAACAACCAATCAAAATTTAGTTTATCTCTCTCATATTAATAAATATATTTTATATTAATTATATTTTGTATTATATAAAAATATACTTATTATTAATTATTAATTATAATAATTTTATACGTATTTAATATTTTTGTTAAAGAATATAATATATAATTAGAATAAGTTGAATAATTATATTATTTATTATGTAAAATATAGCTAATATATACTTAACTATATTGTAGAATATTAAAACCTAGCTAAATGGCACCAAAATTTTTGAATTTAATTAACATACTGTAAAACCTAATGAAACCAAGTTGTAGCTCATCAAATTCGAGAAGTGAAAGGTCAATACCAATGCCGAGATAGAGTTTGGAGTAGTGAAAAAAAGGTCAATGCAAACACTGAGGAAGAGTTTGGAGTTAAAACAAGGTTAATACCAGTGCCGAAAAAGAGTTTGGAGGAGTGAAAACAAGGTCAATATCAGCGCTGAGGAAGAGTTTGGAGGAGTGAAAACAAGGTCAATACCAGTACTGAGGATGAGGTTGAGGACACTCAAGGAAAATTGAAGACCAAGGGGCAATGAGTACTGTAAGTTTGGCACCCCCATTCTCTTTAACCTGAAATTTTCATGCCTAGTTTCTTAAGATCTTCTCATACATTGGGACCCCCATTCTTGTAAAATGGTATAAGATAAGACAAAAAAGATAAAATAGCTTAGTCTTTCACATTTTTATCGGCCAGACTTAGATCTTGGAAAAACTCCCATAATCTACCCACATCTTGGTTGAGGTCTAGGATTTCATCACACATAGCCTTCATCCCATGAGTCTAAAGCAATTGTAGACTTAGCCCAAGTATATGCTAGGGTAAGGTAGATCTAATGAATGAAAATATATGCATACAATTCTTCTTTAATACCTCCACAACAAACATATGCAAGGTGTTGGTTGTTCTTGAGGTAAGCTAGTTGATCTTCAAATCTACCTATGGAATTTCCAATTCCAATAAAGGGAAGCTTAAAGGACTTGGACCAACTTATGAGGATTTTAAAGACCTCCTACACTTCAGGCTCTACAAGAACTAGGAGGGTGATCCCTTAATGCATTTACAACCTCTGTACCATCATCATAAACAACATTAACAACAATAGATAATCTCATTTAATAGCTCAACATAATAGGATAATACCGAATAGAATTGGTTGTTTATCAATAATATCAACTATTTGGAGCATGATATAACTACAACATTTCAAAGTATAAGATAGTCATTGATTTGCAATTTGTAGCAAGCTCTAGGTAAAGAAAAACAAATATTGAACCATAAGAATAAGTACAACTTAGATTAGTGTCAATATACATTGGAAGAGTCAAATTTATAAGAATCTAAGGGTTTATGACAGATTTAACACATAACATATAAGATCCTTGATAACATTGCTTTACAATCTCATCAATATGTATTCTAACCCAATACGACTTATCAAATCCTTATACAAAACATATCCACCTACAATCCCATTCAAGCATTTTAATTAATTCCTTGAATTAAAGCTAAAACAAGAATCATACACACCACAACAGTGAGATGAATGAAACAACCCTTGATCATTTTATTCAAAATTTAGATATGCTTGTACAATGGAGAAACATGAGTTTGAATTAATCATATCAATTCAAATGATAGTACTGTCATAAAACATCAAATCCCCATGAATTCAAAACCTACTATAGAATGACTCAAAACCTAAATTGCATTTTCCTTAAAACCACTAGACTTTACAATTTGCTCTGTAACTTCATATAGACTCGAGAAAAATATCTAACTTGCTAACCCATACTTCTATTCTTGACATCCTTCTTATAAAAAAAGGAGCAAAAAAGCATCAGGCCAGAAAGCACACATGTCACCAGCCAATTGGACCACCTTGTGATATTCCAAAAATTTGTTACAACAACAATCTCTGCAGAGAATCTTCTTGTTCATTGTGCCCGCTGAGAATGATTGATGCAGCAACAAAAAACTTCAAGAATTTTGTGCCTAGACTGTCACCAAAAAACAAAACTGGAATCTTTTGTAACTGCAACAACTGATTTGTCAACCATTAGCAGCCTACTCCTTTTCACTCTTCCTCAGTTAAATATGCATTTACCCATTTCTGGTACTCTTCATCAGTTGGCCAATCAAAATTAATCACCTCATTCACCTTGACACTATAAGGTTTGTACTTAACTACCACCTAATTCACTTCATTTTCAAAAGACTACAAGAATTAGTTGGTGCAAATTTTTTTGTCCATACATCTCACCAACAAATCGTAATCTGAGTTACCCTATTTTTGATGGTTTTCTAGTCCAAACATGATATAAAGGGGCTCTTACACTTTTTGTGATTACTGTAGGTTGTGTAAGAGGCCCCATGTATACTATTGTAATTGTAGGATGCATGAATAGGGTGTAGGATGGGAAATAAATAAGGTATAGTTGTTGTCCTCAAGATTTTTGTGAAGAAAATCATGTGAAATGAGAGGTTCAAGCCTAGGTTTCAAAAAAATATGTATGGGAGATATGATTTTATGAATTTTTATCCATGTGCAGACCTAATGGGTTGTTTCTAAACATTGAATATAAATGATACACACACACACACATATGTATGTATGTATGTATGTATGTATGTATGTATGTATGTATACGTATTTTTAAATGTAAATGTAAATTTAAATGCAATTACTGGATGCTCTCCTAGAACAATAAATGCAACATATAATTAAAGAAATCTATATCTATGTATATAAATGTGTATTTCTAAATGCAAGTGTAAATGCAAAGACCATATGGTTTTGTAGTGTTATAGATACAACATATCCATAAATTAATGTAATTGAAATTCTAAAGTCTTCAACACATATAATATGAAATTTATCAAACTATTAAACTACATGAGAAATAAATGAAAACAATAAATGCATATGTATGTGTATTTGTAAATGTAAGTGTAAAATAAATAAGAATAATAAAAATTATAGAAGACTACAAGGGGAGACCAGTGCCATATTGGGTATATGGAGTCTAATGAATATCTACAAATGTGGATTTCAATAATGGCAATAATTCAAATTGTCAGGCACAAAAATTGTTTACAACTTGTGTAAACGTGCAAGTAAATAATTGACAAACTCTTCTTGAGATAAAATGTCAATTCTAGTTATGTGATTCTTCTTATTAATCGAAGTAACACTTCCCAATTGTTGTGATTGATTAAAAGATTTTAATCCCTACTTTAGAGAACCAAATAACCAGATCACACATATATAGTAAATGTACAATGATAAAATGAGTATAAACTTGTTATATCAATTTAAAAAATAGAGAAGCATCATAATGGAGACAATCAAATAAATGCATAAATTTAACAAACAATTGATACCAAAATCTTAATCCGCAACTTAGATATCTTCATTTACTCCATTAAAATACATTAATCTGAGTCTCTGTATATCAAAATTCATTATCTGCTAGAAATGACCTATATGCCACATGTTTGGTATCTATATTTTGGCTCTCTTCAACACTTAGTTCTCTAGGAGGGCAATTGTAACCTTAGGCTTTTCCCAAACACCATAGATGACCAGAGACATAAGGCAAGATAAAAATGGAACACAAAGATAAATTTTTTGAAGTTCCATCACAAGGAAAGGTCTCCTCCCTTCTTGGTAGCGATAACCTTCTCCACACACAACCCTTAAAAATTATGAATAGAGTAATATAATCTTTGAAGAACTCAAAGTTGATTCTCTCCTACCTACTCCAATTAGTCATTTTATCCTTACAAAAATTTATAGTGATTACTAGAGGCACATAGACCAATTTCTCATAATAGAAGAATTTGATCATACTTTTTCAATGATGGCATTATGAGAAAACCTTAGGTTAAATGAATAATTCCTAGCTAAGTTATTTAAATCATGTCCAACCATATAAGAGAAGACTGTTGCTATGTGTACCTGGATACCATGGAGAAAGGCTCTTTGGGCTCTTTCATCAATCATCCTACCTTAAAACATACCAAGAGTCTCCTAGAAATTAGACATAGGAAGATTTAAGATGACTTAAAAAAACATTATTGCCAAAGCATAAACTTATGATGACTTAACCAGGCCTAGTACACACTCCCTCCCCATTAACCACTTAGACATATGGAAATTAAATGTAAAATTTCTGCTCTATTTAGTCATGTAGGTGTCCAATAAACCACTTGGTGGTGTTTCCCTTCAAGTTTATTTACTTGAATGAAGAGCAAAAGTCCTTTGATTATGATTAGAGAATACATTTGAGGCCTTGGTTGTGTAACTAGTGGACCATAGTCACATTTAACACTTGTTACAAATTTTTGGATGGACACATTTGGATGGTAGTAACAATAATTTGCAATCTATCAAGACTTGATTACCTTATAACCTGTGAAATTCTAGCGATGAAATGATAGATTAATCATAATGTCACCTTAGGATCACATCACCATGAAAGAACTTCATACAACATCCTTATGAGTGCAGGTACCACCAAATAGGTATTTTTTAGATCTTTCTTCCTCGAGCGAGGGAAATTCAGGAAGAGAAGAGGAAAGTGAGACATGTAGTATGTCTAAAAGAGGGAGATCAACTAGAGTTCAAAAGATTAGAAGAAAATTTTATAAACTCATGGAATTTTTTCTTGCTGAAGGTGGGTCATGTTCTTATGATGATGAGAGTATAGGCAACATTGAGGTTCCCTTGAGGTACAAACATCTACGGAAACAATGGGTACCCAAGGAACTTCCTCCAATAAACACTGATTTTTGTCTCAATGAGAGGATATATTGCATAACACCATCGCCATTACATGGTTTGGGCCTATTTTTCATGGGTGACATAAAGGTTTGTTACTAAAAAGTTACTAAATTGATGTAGTAGGTAAGACCATGCTACTGTTACAAAGATTGGATGCAACTGGTTCGATATACATGAAGTATGCGTAGGTATGCACTGTCAACAAATTATATAAAGCTAAAAGATAAGGATCAAAATAAAGGAGTGAATATGTACATGACAGAAGGCCAAAAGCATCAGGGAATATTGCAAGGTTTATAAATAGTACATGACCAGGGTCAACAAATAAGTAACCCAATTGCATATTCGAGCCGCATAACGGAAACCGTGTATTTGTATGTGCGATAAAATCAATAACTGCAGGGGAAGAGCTACTAATCGATTACAATTTGAATCGCTTAGTTAAAAACACAGTTACTATGGGGGTGGTATGTACTATTTATCATTTTACCCAACCTCCAATTAATGACTCCAATATACCATTTTATTCTTCTTCTTTTTTTGTAAGTTTATTGGTTTCATTTCGGTAATGTTTTTTTATATTTGATTTTTGTCATAGCAAGACATTGATCATATGGAGAAGGCTCTGGCCCAGAGCACAGATCGTGATGTATCTTCAGGTGCTTCTACCTGACAGGTTTACCTCATTGTAATTGTAAAAATTAGATATGAGCAAAATTTTTTATTATTATGTTATTTTCATAAGTTTATTGGGTTAATTTTGATAATGTTTTTAATATTCTTGTTACAATTGACTGATTGGGGAAAGGCACCAACAGTAGATGAGAGAATCCATAGGGAGGTGTAGTCAATATTATGTGATGATGAAATCGCTTATTCAACAAACCCTCTCGATATGATAAGACCCAAAAAAAATGCAATGAAGAAATCCTTAAGTTGTTATTCATAGTGCCTCAAACAGATGAGATAAGAGAGAGGGTTAAAATATTGATTGAGAGATTAAAAAACTTGCAAGTAAGTGGTCATGTGGTCTTTAATTATAACATAACTTCATTCATGGTCTTATATTTTGTACTCTTTTATGTCATGAACTAAAATATGTGTTGTTTTTATAGGATTTTTTGCATGCTCATGATGCTCCTGGCCATGATCAGGGTATTGCAAGTGCTACCCAAGGAGTAGGGGTTGGTACAAGTGTCCATCCTAATCTTCCTGGGCATACATCGTGCATACATCACATCATCTAACCTCATCATCTGTGCCTATATTGTCATCTAAAATGTCAGCAACACATAGCATGCAAGCATCCATTAGTGCACCCTTTGGTAGCGAACACATGCCAGAACATGTGTCAAGACATGTACCTAGGGATGTAGAGGCCACTAGTGCTGGTGATATATTAGCAACATTTCCGATGACACTTGTGGTAATCGAGGATTTCATTCCCATAAAGGTAGAGAAGGTCTCAGGTACTTTAAAATGTTTTAATTATTATTATATATAATCCAATTGAAATTCACTTATTGATCGCTCTTTTTAGACTATTGATCCCATGATCATTTTGTAGGAAATGATGTTTTTTATAAACATCTAAGTGATATTACATTGGACCTCTTCGATTCCACCATACATACACAGTGGAATGCCCAAAATCAAGATTTAAAAGATGATCTCATTAATCGTTTAGTTGTGCTCTTTGATGATAAAACATTCAACCAAACGAAGGTCCTTAAGAAAGTTGGTACCTATCTAAAGTATGTGAGGGACCAATATAGGTCACATTTAGAGAAGAACAAAAAGTACGAGCATCCCCCCATGATTCTAGAGAGGGAGTGGAGGGACCTGGTGTCAGATAGAAAGGAGAAGGCTGAAAAGAAAAAAAGAAAGACACCACCGGGCTAATGAAGCTATGTGGTACTATCAACAATGTAATTATATACTGATTACTCTTTCATTTTACATAATATAACATATTTCAAACTTTTCATAGGCTGCCCGACACATCGAAGTTAACAAAGGAAAGACTAGAAAAACACGGGCAACACAAACTTGGCTTTGGTGGTTATATGAAATTAGCCACATGAATTGTAAGTATCAATAAATGAAATGTTGTATCCAAATAATAAATTGAAATTTTTTTTGGTTTTATCACACCATAGAAGCAAAATTCATGATCTTATCCAAAAATGTAGGGCTCTGAATTCAATAGAGTTCCCATAGAAGAGAACCTGAAGATTGCCTTCCAACAAGGCTATAGAGTCATGATTGAACATCTAAGAGTCTTGACTGGGAAAACACAATCTTCCACTGCATCCAACAAACAGGTAAATAAATTCAATAAAGTTTATTTAAAATTGAATAGTTGTGCAATCTATTCAATATTAATTTCCACCATAAAGTAATTACATTCCTATTTGTTTGAAACATTCAAGCAATGATAATACTGCACATGACATTGGAATGCAGCCTGGTGAGGGTGGAGCACAACCTGTAGATAAAGGTCATGGTGTGCATCCTAGTACTTTAGAGCATGTAGAGCATGATTAGGATAGAGAAGATCAGGAACATGATGTGGCCCCATCAGGTAAAGAGGACCACTCTAAAGTTTTTTTAAACATATTTAATTGCAATTGGTGTATTAATTAATGTAACCTTTCATGTTTCAACTTTAGAGCATGTAGAGTGTGATAAATGTGTTGAGCATGATTAGGCTAGAGAAGATGAGGAACATGATGTGGCCCCATTAGGTAAAGAGGACCACTTTAATGTTCTTTTAAACATATTTAATTTCAATTGGTGTATTAATTAATGTAACCTTTCGTGTTTCAACCACAGATCAAGATTTAGAGGGTGTTTAACATGTTGATCATGAGTCTATAATAGAATTTTAGGAACATGATGTGGACCCATCAGGTAAAGAGAACCACTCTAATTTTATTTTAATTAATGAAATGCTTGTAACAATAATAATAAAACCTATCAGTTTAACATTTCTTTGTTATTGCAGCAGACCCCACTTGCAGCGGCATCCACATCATGAGCAAATGACTAGGCGTACATTAAGATCATGAGCAGAGGGCATAACAAATAAATGGGGGATAGATGATTTAGAAAATGATACTCGACTTCATATTTTTTTAGCTTTAAAAAAGAAACAAAAAATAAAGTGATTGTAATCATATCATGACAACCATATTTTTGATAATATGTAAAAACTGAAAGAATGAATATTATATGTTAATGAATGAATGTGAATATGTTAATTAATGAATGTTATATGTTAATAAATGAATGTTATATGTTATTAATGTATGAATGAATGAATATTATATGTTATTAATGGATGAATGAATGATTATTGTTATATGATTGGGTATGGGGAATTGAGAGTGATGTGAGGGGGGGGGAGGGACCAAATGAGCTTCCACCATCACGTGGTTGTCCCTGTTAAGTAGAGAATATTAAACTATTCTCGAAACAAAGAGAAGCTCAATAAGGTAATGCACTTTTCAATATAAGAAATACATCGTTTGAAGCATCAAACCAATATGCAAAGATGAAAGAAAGCGCTAACTTTTCACTATGGTGACAGAAAACTGATTCTTTATACCATGAATCCATGCTCTACATTATAATTTGAAGTTGTTTCCATTCCAATGTCCTAAGTTTAGTTTTTTTGTATGGCTTTGTATGAATACCACATTGTCTTGTGTGTGGATTTGGTTTCAAATCTCTGTTTCTTCTATTTTAAGTGGTGACATAACTCTAAAATTTGACTTTTGTGCATAACAGGTTAGTGGAAAAATTGACAGCTCTAAAGGGTTTAGAGGATTGATTGAGATAGATACATGAATATTTGAATCTTGTTGTTGATGGGAGGCTTCCACTTAACCAGGAAATTTTGTACCATCTGTAGGTATGCAAAAGTTTTGCTACTTACATTCATTCTTGATCATAAATGTTGTAAATGATATTAATGCTTTAAACTTAAGATTTGTTTCATTGTTATAATGATCAAAATGTTATACTTTTCTATACATTCAAGCATTCTATCTCCCCCTACCCTTTTGTCTCTCCCCCCTCCTTTTAAGAATTTTCTTTTTCATAAAAGATTCACATTTTTGTCTCATTTACACAAATTTATCTGAAGCACTAGGAGTGAATAAAGATATGTAAAAGATGATGGATTATGTCTAAACAACAACTTCCATCTTATAGCTAATTAAATCCTTAATATTTGAATATTTTAGAGCTCGAATAATGCTTGTATATGCATCTATAGCAATAAGGGAGCCTACATGTGAAGATTGAAATTTAAAACATCACTTTGGTATTTTTCCTTAGGCAATGAAATGATATTTTGAGTAATAAAAACCTACACACACATTGATATTTTTTGGCATTGCATTGAGGAAATTTATTTCTCTTATACCTACCCTCGGCTAGACATGGAGGTATATAATATTGGTTTCTGGGTTTTTCCTGTAAGTAGTTAATTTCATAGAGGAAGACTAAAATCTTCTTAATGTCCTGTCAGGTGTGAAAGCATATGAATCACTTGTTGAAGGCACCATTTTATATTCATCCAAAAATTGTTTTACTCATTTTTTTATGTTTCTCGAATGTGTTTTTTTTAGGCTCTAGAGATGCAGCTCGACTCTTTCCTTTTTACTTTTAATCTATTTTTATGATTACAGTAGATTGTCCTCATAATTTTTTATGTAGATCTATTTGTAACCTTATTTTCTACCAATCAATTTGCAAACTAGTCACATATTAAGCACCATTTCACTAACTTGTAGTCATCCATTACTTCATATGTTGCAGATTGTGTCTGTATGCCAATAAATCTTGATGATTGAGAGAACTTTAATCCTACAAGTGTACCCAATCTTTCTCAAGTAAAAGTCGTACCTTATTTTATAGTACTTTAAATGGTTAATTGAAGGTGCTTCTTTAGATCTAAGATAGTTGAACCCAGGATTAAAATATGGTATTGGATGGGCAGTATAATGATAAAACTGAGGTCCATTGAACACAAATTATGAACATAATTTACTAGACTATGAATAGTGTTAGAATTATAATTATTTCTCCTTTACCTACCTCTGCATTAATGAAAAAGATAGCAGATATTGGAAGTTCATTACATGTCATGTATGTGTTAGTATTTTACTTTTTTTTTAACTTGTTCAAGAGCTTGATTAGGTCAAGAATATGTTCTACAAGCTCTGTTCTCTTGACACTGCTCAACACTTTCCCTTCACATTTTCTCTTCAATCTATATTTTTCTTAACTCCTTCCCTTGTTAGCCCTTGGTTGTTCTCAAGTGTAATTATTTTTCTATGCATCTTGTAGTTTGTATGTATGATCATTCATCTCTTATGAAGCATGGATAACCTTTCATGGAATTGTTGTTGTGATTAAAAAATTTCCATTGTGAGAATAATCATTTAATTTGTATGGAAGCAAGTCTTTTTCATATTATTTGACTTGGTATTGTAAACTTATCTTTGCAAGATTCTCTAAGGGGGAACAACAAAACTATGATGATAGGTAGAGTTGTACAACACCATAAATCATTTGGAATTATCAATATATTGCTTATAGAATAATCAGTGCAAGTAAAATGGAATGTGCAATGACAATTGGTCTCAAATTCAAATCTGAATATAAGTACATTATAGACAAGAAGATGGTATCTATTATATGATTTAAAGAACCCAAAAATAAGAAAATTAATAGGTTCCATCTGTTTAATTTCTCTTAGACACTTGTTTAATCGGCGAGACCCTCAGAATGTCTTGCTGATAACTAGTACTGTTCAAAACTCTTGAAGAGGTCAGATCGGTGTGACATTGGATCTGTCTTGCTGAAGAAAGTCATCAGAAAGACATGGACTATCAGAGTGAGTTTTCTATCTTGTGTTGATGATTGATCTCTCACTGATGGGTTGTCTTTGGTAGTCATTACCAAGAGTCTCTGTGTTGACATGGTGTAGGTCTATTTAAAACTCATGAAGAGGTCAAATCAATGTGACATTGGATCTGTCTTGCTGACAGAAGTCATCGGCAAGACATGGACTATCAAAGTGAGTTTTCTATCCTATGTCGATGATTGATCTCTCACTCCTGGGTTGGCTTCAGTGGTCATTTCCAAGAGGCTCCACGATGGTACATTTCAACGAATATTTTTTTAAAAAAAATTGCATTGTTTCGTTGCAATTTCAAGGAACGCCACTGACGAATCATCGAAAAGGTCCAATGAAGTTGCTATAGCTGTGACAAAGGCTTTGTCATAACTCCTTTCCCATTTCATCGAAATGGCAACAAACTTCTGTTGTTGTTTCGATGCTTTAGAAGAGCCATTGCAATTACATTTTTGTTGAAATTCATCGATGGATACATGAAGTTTTCATTGATATTCCAATGAAAATTTGAGTCATTTTATGATACCGACGACCGGAAAATCTATGCCATTATTTTGACGTATAATTCATTGTCAGTATTTTGACAAAAAAATGGCAACAATTTTTTTTTCGTGAATTCGTCGATTTTCTGATGAATTTTTGTCAAACAACTAATGAATGTTTGTTAGGAAATGGAGTCAAATTCAGTAGTGCCTCCTTGGATCTCAAATATTGTCATAGTTGCAAAACCCGATAATCGTATTAGGATATGTATGGATTTTTGTAACTTGAATAAAGCCTCTTTAAAACATGATTTTCCACTTCCTAATATAGACATGATCATGAATTCAATAGCTGGACATGTTTTGTTGTCATTCATGGATGGATTTTCTAGTTATAATCAAATCCTTATCGACCTTCAAGACGAATACAAAAATACCTTTTCAACTGTTTGGGGAACATTTTGTTGGGTTGTGATGCCCTTTGGTCTAAAGAATGTCGGCGTAACTTATCAACTTGCAATTACATTAATATTTCATGATCACATTCATAAAATTTTAAAATATTATGTCAAAAATATCCTAGCTAAATCATTAACATGCCAAGACAATGTAAATTTCCTTCACAAAATCTTCAAACGAATACATAAATACAATATGTGATTGAATCCAAAAAAGTGTCTTTGGCATAGGTAGTGGACAACTTTTGGGGTTTTTCATATCTCATAGAGGCATTGAGGTACAAACGAATAAAATTGAGCCATCATTAACATGCCACCTCCTAGGAATCTTTCTCAATTGTGCATATTACAAGGGAAAATTCAAGCTATTTGTTATTTCGTTGCATCTTTAGCCGATCACACATTGCCTTTACACATCTGCTTAAAAAGGGTATACCTTTTTTGTGGGATAAGGATTGTAAATAGGATTTTGAGAATTTAAATGACTACCTAGAAACTCCACCTATTTTACAACCCATTGTGCCAAATAGACCATTTTTTTGTTCATCACTGCCTCTTCCCATGCTCTTGTAGCACTGTTGGCTCAAAAAGACAATAATGGAAAAGAACATCATGTTTATTACATCAGTAGAACCTTAATTTATTATGAAACTCTATATTCACTAATTGAAAAACAATTTTTGGCTCTGGTATTCACTACTAGTAAGTTGTGACATTATTTACTAAATGTTGAAATACAAGTCATCACAAAATTTGATCCTCTTAAGCATCTTTTCAACAAAACAAATATTTCAGAATGCTTAGCTAAGTGGGTGATGTTGTTAACTAAGTTTGACCTTAAATTTGTTTCACAAAAAGCAATCAAAGGAAAAGCCTTAACTAATCACATAGCTGACACTCCTTCTCCTTTGGCTTTACCTACTTATGATTCCTTTCTTGATGATCATGTATGAATTGCTAACATTAAACCATGGGAATTATTTTTTGATGGATCTAAGTGTAGAACAAGTTCTAGTGGTGGAGTGGTACTAATTCCACCAAATGGAAAATCTATTCCCTTGTCCTATCGATTAAAATTCCTATGCACAAATAATATAGATGAATATGAGGCATTAATCACAGGTTTGGGAGTTGCTTTAATAGTGAAAACTAAACATATAATGGGTGCTACTAGAATAGTGGTTTACACTTTTTGGAAGATCCTAATTTTTGCTGAAATCACATATTTTTAGAAAATATAATGATTTAGGCCTTGAAAAGTTCCAATTAAATGATTCCAATTAAATATGGTTTGATCAAACCACCTTATACCAGGCCCCCTTGCATAGAAGCCCTCTAGTTTTAAACCATACCTATAACAGAGTCTCCTTTACACCTATTAAAATGTTGATAAAAAACCACTTTTGATTTACTTTTTGGGGGATCAAATGAATTCATTATTTTTTTTTTGTAAGAATGTAATCCTTATTATAAGCTTCCAAAAAAGTATAATTTTAACTAAATTTATTTTTATTATTATATTTATTTTTATTTCTTGTGAATGTAGGTTTTTCACTGAAAATAAAGCTCTTTATTCTGTATATGTAGAAAAATAGAATATTATCAAAAAAATAAAGTAAAAAATATGAGTACACCAAATATTGGAGTCCTTGATCCAACAAAAAAAATAAAATTGAATTTTCATTCATACAAAAAAAGTTACGCATTACACGGTTGTGCTATGTCTAAATTGTAATTGGTTTGATTTTGAAACTTGATTAAAGAAAAAAAATTCAATAAAAAACTATCTAACCAAGTGGAAGAACTATATATCAGAGTTAAAAATCTAAATTGGAAAGAATTAGAATTTTATCCTTCATGGAAAAAAAGTTATACATTATACAGTGAGCGTCACTTTTAAAAAATGTTGTTTTATGAAAAAAACTAGTTTTTGAGGGAGATGGAAAAAGAAGCACAATATGATTCCAAATTTTTTGAAAAAAATATATTTAGAATCTACAGATAAAATTCCACAAAACTCTAGTATGCATTATCTTCAAATTCCTCATGGTGTAGCCGCTATAGGTGCCCAAAAGTGAAGATTTAGTTAAAAAAATTTATTTCAGTGTCCAGTTTGGCCAAAAATTGTAAACCACTATTGTGGGATCACCCATATCAAGATCTTTGGTGATTCGTAATTGGTCATCAAACAAATCAATGGTATATATGAAACTAAACATGAAAAATTATCAAAATACAAGGATCTTATAATGAAACTATTATAAAATTTTGACTCATTCACCATTGACAACATTCCACGAAAAATAAACTAGACATGTGGATGCAATGGCGAGTGTAGCTTCTCTTATATCCCCACATGATCCTACCACAAATTTCACCTTTTTTATCCATCCTATCATGAAACCTTCAATTGATACTCTGCTAGATGAAATTTTGGTGATAACTCAAGATGCCTCGTGCGAGTGGTATGATACCATATACAACTATTTAAAAGACAGTACCATTCTCGAGCTTACCACAATGAATACCAAAAACTGTTTACACAAACTAGCAGCAAAATATGTGAATCTTTCAAATATGTTGTATAAAATATCTTTCAATGGTCTCTTGATACGATCTGTATTAATTATTCTAAAATCTCCATAGCACTTGGGTATGTGTAGGATCATCATGGAAAAAATAGGCCCTTAAGTGGCAAAAAATTTAGAAAAATCAGAGTTAGCGAACTTTACGTACCAATTTGAATAATTTATCTATATTATTTTCAAAATATGTAAGAATAGAATCTGTAGCAAATAAAATGTAGTTTCTAAACTACTAGGTTTATTTTAAAAATAATAAAATCTATTTGGTGAAAATTTAAAATTTCAATGCAATAGTACTTAAATTTCAAGGAAAAATAAGTAGGTGTTTGTCTAACCACCCTAACCACAATAAAATGATAATATTTTTTTATATGATTTTAGATATAATTAGAGGACTCATATACCGATGTGATGCATATTTTTTTTATAATTTTTTTCAAATTAAATAATTAATTATGAATTTTTTATTACAACTTTTAGAAAATATAAAAACGGGTATGTCTCACCACCTTCACTTGGTAAAAAATTTATGAAATTCATTTTTTTTAATCCTATAGTATGTAAAGCATAGAATGTGACACATGTTTTTGATTCAAAAAATGTGATACTATTTGAAAACTATAGATGTTTTTCAATCAACCTGTCAATTAGGAGTTTAGTCATAATTCAAATAGAAAATGAATAATAATTATTTATTAAATTCAAAGTAAAGCATAATTTATATTGGTAGAAACCTAAGAATTTCCTTTAAAAACCCATTTTGTTTCATCAATTTTGGGTCAAAAAAAGTCGTCAGCCACATACCCCTACACATACCCACCATATCACTAGTTTTTGGCCCATCATGATCCTGCACATACGCACTTGAAGAAGCCCATGCTAGAGCTTGTGGAGGTCATTTTGGAGGTTGATCATTGGTGCAAAAACTTATCTGTATTGGTTATTATTGGAAACATATGGATAAATATTGCTTCACTTATGTTAAAAAATGTCAAAAAATTCAAGAACATAGCCATTTGATCCATGCTCCTATTGCTAAATTCCATGCCCAAGTTCCCATTTGGTCGTTTTCAGTTTGGGGATTGGATATTATTGGTAAAATTTCACCCCCCTCTTCTGTTGGCCATTCGTTTATCATAACCAAAAAAAACTATTTCACAAAATTTGTGGAAGCTATCCATCTTCATTCTACAACTACTAAAGCAATTTTTCATTTCGTATTGGAACACATAATTGCTCACTTTGGGCTTCCTTCTGTAATCATTTTAGATAATGGAACTCCATTTAAGAGAAACAAAGTTAAGAAATTTCTTGAAACATTCCATATTCAACATCATTTTTCTACACCATATTATCCACAATCCAATGGAAAAATTGAAAATACTAATTGGATTATGGAACAAATCCTCAAGAAAACTATAAAAAAAAATCATAAAGATTGGCGTACACATTTATTTTATGTACTTTGCGCTTATCAAACAAGTGTTAGATCATCCATGAAAACTACACCTTATAACCTTGTTTATGGAACCGACATGATCATGCGCTTGGAGTTATAAATTCCTACATTGTGAGTTTCTCTCCAAGACTTCATTGATGATGATACTTATAAAGATCAACAATTACATCAAATTGAGATCCTCGATGAACAACGTATTAATGCTCTTGAACATCTCCACACTCACATCAAAAAATTACAATGAACACACAACACAGGTCCTCCCTCGATCATTTTGTAAGGGAGATTTTGTTCTTATTGAAAATCAATGCCTTACTAGTGTTGACACTAAAGATAAAGATAAATTCAGCCCTAATTTGTTAGGCCCTTATAAGGTTGATACCAATTATGGGTCAGGTGTTTATCTCTTAACATATCTTGATGGAACACCCCTTAAGGAACCTATTAATTCCACTCATTTGTGTCGGTATTATCTCTGACCTCTTTGAATAGTGTGATTGATAAAGTAGTGTTGTTTAAAGTTATTTGATGTCATTCTAAATAACTTTCACATTGCTTCATTCTTGACAAATAATTTTTTGTTTGTCTTGAAAACTAAGGTAATTATTTATTTTCATTTTATAATTACTTTAGGATTCATACAATTCACCTTTGTGTTTTGTCAAGTTATATCCTTATATCAGTTACACGTGTATTTAATTTAACATATTCTTTTCTAATTAACAATGTTTTGATTAAAGGTAAAAAATAGTTTTTGAAGGGGCCCATAACCCTTTACAAAAGAGAGGAGCTGATAAAAAATATGAAACCATTACAGAGCAATCAACCTAGCAACAACAAAAAAGAAACCAAAAAATAGCCAAAAGGACAAAAACTAGACAACCCTAAATATTATTCAGGATCTCCACAACTTCCATTTCATTGTTAGTCATCTTGTGCACATTTTCCAGAATATTTGATGCCTCAACAGAAGCACCAACCTGAGCTCTCATTATGTTCCTAGTATAAACCCCTAGCCCACCAGTCTTAACCTTATCAATCAAAACAATACCTTTACCCAAAACTTTCTCCCTATCACCAGCCATAGTCATCAACTTACCACCAGCCACAACATCATCCAAAGAAATGTTATTCTTTTTATTTTTCATCACCAATGAAATACCCTTAGTAGAGACCAGAATGCCCACACACATAGAAGCATCACCCTTTTTCATAACAACATTCCAAACATCATCAATTTTTTCCCCAAGAGTAGAGAATCTACTCCCAATTCTTTTTCAAACTAGTAGTCTCCTTAGCAATAGTATAAGCAATATTATTAAGAGACTCCATCACATGATCAATCTGGATTTGGACAAAAATGTCCTCAGCCTTACTAGCAACACCTCTTGTTATGATATTAGTCCTATTGATCTCATCAAAAACCGATTTAAACAGTTTAAATAAAACATTGGCATAATCACGGGCCAAACCTAGCACATCAATCTCTTCACTATAAAAATTATTTATACACTTACCAATAGACACATACTCATTAGGAGTACAAGGAGGAGATCTCTCTAAAAAAATCCTCACCTTTACCAGCAGGAATGGGGGTCTTCAATAGTTGCATGGAGCAGACAATTTCCTTAGTGACAACTTTCCTTTTTTGCATCATATCCAAAACCTCTTTACTAGTACCCACCTCCATAGCACCCACACCCCTTTAACTACCTTGATTTGGTAGCACAATCACAAAACTAGTAGGAGCCTCTCCAACAACACCACCAGCCTAGAGGTTAAAGGGAAACTCTTCTCCAGAAAAGGGTCCACACTCAACACTTTATGTTTTTAGCTACCATCATCTACATCCTACACAATTCTGGTCATAGGGGGAGGCGAAGAAGCTGCCCCATAAAGGTCATATTTTTCCTTACCCCTCCTAATAGGAATCTCCTCCACCTCATCACTACATATCATGTAGCTTGCTTTGTCCCCTAGCTTCTTTTTTCCATGTTTGTCCACAACATGGGAGATGAGGCACTCTTCTAGAGAAGCATAAGAGTCTGAAACATAGTCAACATCGCCATCCCTTTCTGACTCCAAAACCTCATTCAAAATAAACTTCCTCCTCTTAGTCTTCTTACCACCCCTTTCATCCCCCAAATTTGTCTCATATCCCTCTCGGGGCTTAACAATTTTATCCTACGAGGCAGTAGCGATTTTATGATCATGGGCTTTAAAATGCTCAAATATAATTAGAATCAACTCCACATGTAGAATGAGGTTCCTGGGGTTTTGTAAATGCTCCTTAATCCCCAAATCTAGTGACATAAGAAAATAATAAGGGAAAGAAACCCATTTTTTGTGACAGAAATGGTTGAGCAAGAAAAAATGATACATATTGATCACAATATACCTTCCTTCCAGAGTTATATACCTCATACTTTCCTTAGCAACATCACACCAAAGTGCTTTCAATGAGCTCCACTGATACCCACCGCTCTTAGTCATCTTCTAGTCAGCCACTTAATTCTTTTTGAAGAAAATGTTCATCGCTACCTGTGCTTCTTTCTTATCCCTAAAAACCTTCATACCCCGCATGGAAAGGCCAGTAATTTGGGCAATAAATTCTTCATCCATTGCAATATCCCTCCCTTTCAAGTTCAAAGACCTTTCCTTCCAGCCTTGAACAAATAAATTCATAACTTGGGGATTATTTCCATGTAGCTTTTCCATGTATAGAGTAAGGCCACCCTTCTCAAGGACTTCCCAAACCTCTTTCTTCTACTTCATAGTCTTATAGGACCTTGGCTTAGCCCTGTTTCTATCCCCTCCATGGTGGAAAATTTGACACATAGAGACCAAACACTCAGAGAACCAACACTCAACAAAAATCACTTGTGACAAAAGCAAGAGCCAACCATACTAGCCTTGATGAACCAAAGATTCTCAAAACAAAGGAAAAAAAAGCCCAGAATCCATGTGAAGTCAGCCTCTGAAAAAGGATGCAATAATGAACCATAAGACTTGTAAAAGCCACCACTTCTAATCAAATAATGAACAACCTTAGTCATGAATACCAAGCACATGACTAAGGACAACCAACCTTTCATTCAACATAAAATATTATTACTCATTATTAACAATGGTGGAGGCCTCAAATGGAATTGGATCATTTAACCACCATTCCTTACTCTCACGAACACCATAGTTGGAAAAAAAATCCACCAGCTTATTTCCTTCTCTCAAGACATGGGAAATGTAAACATTATCAAAAGAATTGATAATATTAATAGAATCCCTAACCATGGCCTCAATTGTGTAAGGAGGGGAAACGTTCTTCAAAATTTTAATAACATTCAAGGAGTCATCCTCTAGCCAGAACTTACGATACTCTTTTCTTTATGCCAACTTTAGACCATGATAGGCAGCAGCTACCTCTGTAAAGTGGTTCTAGTTAACAATGTTGTATCTACAATAGAACTAAAATATTTTTAAAAATAGATCACATTAGATCACATTAATCATTTTAAATCATGTAGAAATTAATTAAATACCTTTATCGTAAGTCATCTAATTAATCACATTGCATTTAACATCCACACAAAGAGACACATCATAATAACACCAAATGCACATGTCTATATATATATCAAAGTTTTATATACATCTACATATTATATACAAAGTCATAGAGGTGTATGAGAGCTAGACCCCTAAGGATCTAGCACTTGTGATCCATTCCCTGGACGTCATGAGATAGTCATGTGTGACCGTGATCGTGAACTATCAATTCTAAGTGCATACTCCAAATCCTATACTCAATGAACAACTACAAGCCACTCCTCTTCCATCCGATCTCTCTCTACTCATGTATATGCTAGCTCTGCATGCAGTCTCTCAACCTCTACTAAGGTTTGTGATGTCTGTACTACACTCTTATCTCGATGAAGTCATCTCTTCACACTATTCTATGCTTCCCATAACCTCATGAAAGGTCTAAGCAACTTTGGCTCCTCCTCCATGATTGGTAGGGGCACATAGTCAGGGTCCATCTCCTCCTCATCGATGGATGAAGGCACTATCTCTGTGGTAGCTTGACAATATAGCTCTCCATAGTCTATCTTTTCTCCTACAAGATAGACAATGTCCACAATCAATAACACATCATCATGATATATATAAATAAAGTAGATAATACTAAAATACATGCATAAAATTAATTTTCATCACTTATGCCTTCAGTCGGATGAGGAATATCAACCTCATCCTCTATAGGGGGCATGGAGGATGTGCTAGCCTCTCTCTGACTCTATGTGCTAATGAATGCTATAGCTACTACCCATGATCTGGTCTTGTAAGTATGTGAGGACTCTCCATACTCATATCGATCCTTAATAACTACCTCATCACCATCACTTAGGGGTGGATCCTCTTCGTAATAATCATCCTCCTCATCATCATGCTCTTTCCCATCCTGATCCTCATAATCAAGATCCACATTAGACTAGTACTCCTTATCGATAACATCTATAAAAATATCTGTTGGCCTATACTGTACCTCCTCTACTCTCTCCTCTAGCTCATCACCCTCATCTGGTGTTGGTCCCACATCAAATATTGGGAAATCCATGGGGAACATAGGATTTGGTTGTGCATATGACCACCACTCCTCGTGCTCATATGTTATTCCTACATCATTAGCGTTGGATGCTAGTGGTTGGTCATGATCTAAATCATCAAAATCACTCTCATGAACATGATTTGTAGTTAGTTGAAAAGTATCACCTAGCCTTCAAGCACTTTGCACTGATCATCTAATGAAGGGACACACCCTTGGTGGTGTCTACACTTATCCAAACTATCGCATGACTCGCCCATAGTAGAAAGGTCATACAACATAGTCATGCCTCTTAGCTAGAAACCTATCTATATGCATCCTCCATAGTTGTCCTATGCACTCTGGCCACTATAGAGTGAGTAGATATGGTCTCCATAGGATCTCATCCTCCTCCAACTAGTCAAATCTCACCCTCCAAAAGTGATAATCCCTATACTACCATAGGTGTCACAAAGGATACCTAAAATATCGTGAATATCTTGTAGCTATAACACAAGAGAATCTGACAGGCCTGGTATATGTGAAATGCTTGAGGCACCATACCTGTAGAAGCATACAATGGACCATACTATTGATCTATCAAAATACAAACTACCCAAGATCATAATACAAGTGTGCTAAAATATAGCGGCCCCAAGCATAGATTGTCCTCTACTCATACATCCCTCATATCAAGTGTACTAGTCCTCCATCCAAGTGTGTCGCTTATCCATCTGGATTGAGAACCAAAGCGATTGTGTGCATCATAATCCATTTGACCACAAGAGCTCATGAATATAATAGCATAGGAAGCTTGATCTGTGCTCTAACCAACTCATCATGTATAGGGGTATGTGCAGGATCATCATGGAAAAAATAGGCCCTTAAGTGGCAAAAAATTCAAAAAAATTAGAGTTAGGCAACTTGATGTAAAAATTTGAGTAATTTATCTATATTATTTCAAAAATATGTAAGAATAGAAGCTGTAGCAAATTGAATGTAATTTCTAAACTACTAGGTTTGTTTAAAAAAATAAATCTATTAGGCGAAAATTTGAAATTTCAATGCAGTAGTACTTAAATTTTAGGGACAAAATAAGAAGTGTCTATCTGACCACCCTAACTACAATAAAATGATAATATTTTTTTATAATATTTTAGATATAAGTAGAGGACTCATGTGTCGATGTGATGCATATTTTTTTGTAATTTTTCCCAAGTAAATAATTAATTATGATTTTTTTATTACAACTTTTAAAAAATATAAAAAAATCATATGTCTAACCACCTTAACTTGGTCAAAACTTCATGAAATTCAAATTTTATTTTCTTAATCCTATAGTATGTGAAGCATAGAATATGACACATGTTTTGGATTCAAAAAATGTGATACCGTTTGAAAGCTATAGATGTTTTCCAATCAACCTATCAATCAAGACTTTAGTCATAATTTGAATAGGAAATTAATAATAATTACTTATGAAACTAAAAGTAAAGCATAATTTATATTGGTGGAAAGATGAGAATCTCTCCTTTAAAAACCCTTTTCGTTTCATCAATTTTGGGTAAAAAAAAGTTTTTAGCCACATACCCATCATATTGCCACTTTTTGGCCCATCATGATCCTTCACATACCCATAAGCCCACCTAGATAATATTGCATGTCTCTCTTATTCTCCTAGAATGACCAATCCCCCTAGAAATATACCCGCTCTCCCCAAATGGAAAATCTGAGAGTGCGGTGTACATCCTTAGGAGTGATAGTCATTTCCCCAGTGGGAAGATGAAAGGTACAAGTATCAACATCCCAATGCTCAAACAGAGCCATAAGCATGGCATCATGGTATCTCATTTGTGGTAAAAGATATGCCCAATAGATACCCACTGACTGTAAATTCTCTATCTCTACTGCCAATAGCGATGGCACATGATCGATAAGAAATGCAAGCTGCCTTCCCCCTAGCCATTGTCACGACTAGGCAGGGAATTATCAAATTCATCACAAAATTCTTTAAAATCCATCTAATTCCTTCCATTTTCACATATTTCATCAAGAAATTATGCTAAAGTCAATCTAGTGTGCTTTTCTAATGGCCCTAGACACTTTAGAACCCTTTTTGGACATTTCGCAAAGAAACGGGACACCTTGCAAACAAAAGGGACACTCTTGTGAACAAATGGGATACTTTGTGAAAAGAGGGGACACTTTGAAAAAAAAATTCCAAGACCCTCAATTAAGCTATCCATGCATCAAAATCATCAAATTATTACAAAAATAACAAGGAAAAAGTTACAAAATTGACTCACCTCATAATACAACTCGTCAGTGCCACCTGCTCATGAAGATCATCCAACTTTGAAGGTGTGTAATCCCGTTTGCTCAACATGTTCTTCTCTCACTCATCACTCTCAAGCTACAAGGAGGTAAAACGAATAGTAAGTGACAAGTTATTTTCTTCTCCTTTTAATCCATTTTCATATCTTTTTACTCTTACACATTAACATAGGGTTATTATCTTTTAAAGAACTCATAATGTAGATCTTCTTCACATCAACATAATGGGAGCTAGGGTAATCCATTTTCAACACCATTTGATGCATTGTAATTGTTAATCTGCACTTGACATCATCATCCATCTATTGTTATATGACGTAGTACTTGGAAATTCCCTATGATATGATGTTTCTTATTCAACGTGATTAGATTGCTACCTTCAATTGCACCTCCATAAAGAAAGCGGAATATAGGGGGGGCATACATCTACCCTTGAATTGGATTCCTAAGAGTTAGATAAAAGTATTTTTGAATAATTAATGAATGTGTGTTGCAGGATGCAGTTCCTAATGTTGTGATTTTGTATAAAATTACACTGGGGGCTTCATTCTCCCACCTTTTGAATAATTATCCTTTTATGTAATTATGTGCATCATTCAAAGTCCTTTAGCATACATATGCACGTAGAGTCATATGGGTGCTAAAGTGGGGGCTAAATGAACTATAGAAAATTGGACCCTCTTGAGAAAAGAGACAATTTTATGTGTAGTTTGACCCACTTTTGAGTCCCTTTGCATAATTTATCCTTTAAACCAACATTTATAGGCCCCTAAGACCCATTATCTTTTATCTAGAGGCCCGTTTTACATGAGAAATCACAGAAAACCAAACAAACATCACACAATTCTTTCATGCTCTGAAAACCCACCTTCAAAAGTCAGTAATGGGACCCATTCACGACCTTAGTTGAATGGGTCCCCTCTGGTGGGACCCATTCACCAAGGTGGCGAATGAGTCCCCTTTGAGGGAAAATTCAATTTTGAGTGGGAATTTGATTAATTTAACTTAAATTTCTAGTGAATGTCAGCCTCCTAGGTCTAAATAATAGGAAAATAATCATTTTCCTATAAATAATCATTTTCAAGTCATTTTGCATATCTTTTAGTCATTTTTCAAGAGCAATTTCTAAACTTAAGTATTCTACAATAATTCTCATTATCAAAAGTTAATGTTTTAGGACAGAAAACTAGGGTTTTTGTAGGTCTTGAAGCTCACTCTTTCTGTCAAGATTCAACATTACAAAGGGTTGATGGTGGATGCCTATGGTTAATCATGAAGAAATCTAAGTTGAGGAGGTGCAACCAACCACCAAATCACACCTAAGGACTTGGTTTCATATTGATTCCATCTTCCATTTTCACTCTATCTACATATTAAGGTTTATACTTTGTTTACTTTCCATTTGCATGCCATTTTATCTCCATTTTTAATATGTTGTAAGGTTTCTATGGTTGAGATCTTGCATTACATAAATAATCTTTACATTTCTTATTCTAGAACAATAGAATAGGGTTTTTGTCACATTTCATACTTTCCTAGTCTTTTACACATCTAAGGCTATGGTTTTATGCAATTTTTTCTTTATTCAAGGTTTAACTACCCAATTAGGTGTTTTAACAACGAAAACCCCCCATTAGACAAACAATTTTAAGCTGTTTTGTAGGAATTTTATGAGATTCTGAGTTGGGTTTCCATTAGAAATTGATGTGCAGGTGTCAAGGTGCAAAATAAAAATCTAAAGTTGCACAAATTTAAAATTGGACTGATTTTCCATGCATGGGGAATGAGTCCCTCCTGAGATTGAGTTTTGAGTTAGATGTATATCCTAGTTCCCGTTTGAAAAAAAACAACTTTTGTGCACAAAAAGCCCTAACCTAAGATTGATTTGCCTAGGGTGGCGAATGAGTCCCATTCAACTCAAATTCAGACTTCATCAATTTTCTAGATTTTTTTCTAGTCTTCTCCAATTTCCCAGGTGCACACATTCTAAAAAACAACCTTTTGTTTGGTTTAGTTTGCATTTTTGTTCATTTTTTAAAGCTTTTTGCGAACAACACTGCATTTTCAAACATAACATAAATCCTAGATTTTGCATTCCAATTCATTCACATATATTATTTAATTTCACTTATTTCATTTCACTTAGCCAAAAAACAATCATACATAACATAATTTGAATGAACCCCTTAGCATTTTTGGCCCTACTCTCTCCTTTTAGGTGAAAAAACCTAGAAGAGTCTAGAGATTCCTAGGGTGCCAAAAATCTATAGTTCAATCACTTGCATTTGTATTAGAGGGAATCACAAGTTTTTGAAAGGTTGTTTGAAGCATAGTGTGATAATTACATGAATTTTGAACTAGGTCCCATGGGGATATTTTTTTTCGGAGTATGCTTAAGTTTCTCAACAAGATCATACTCCTTGCTATTTAAAGGTAAATGAGGGGCACTAGGTAAGATAAAGATAGGAAAAGGTAAGGATGTTGTGGTTGATTATCATGGTTGAGGATTGTTTCTAGTGCTATATGTGTGAGAAATGACATTGTAGCTTGATTGGTATGAAACATTTTTCTTAGGTGGTTCAAGAGTTAAAACATTTGTTTTTGAGTTTGTTGTTTGTGCGAAGGTGGGTATAGGACAAGTTGAGGTTGAATCACATTAACTTTTCTTAGTTTTAGTTTTCATTAAAAACCTTAGTGGGTGAACCTTGTGAGATGATATCCTTGAGGGATTTATCTAACATTTGAAAGTCATCACTACTAAAAGACTTGAGGCTTAGATTAACCTGGAAAAAGAGATTTGACATACTCAAATAACTATGCTTTCTCCAAGTGGTTCATTGTTGCATAGGCATTTTTATTTTCTTTTTTCTAATGAATTCCAAATGTAATCTAATGCTGAAAATGAAAATTACAATAATCTAATTCTATCCATAATTGCAATGAATCTAAATTAAGCCAAATATAGTAAAATTCTTGAAATAGAAGCTTAGTAAACGAAAACAGAAAACTAACAACAACAAACCGAAATATATAAACAAAGAATTTTTTGTTGTAAAATATAGTTTAAAATCATACACAGGACTAAATCGCCCAGAGGGGTGTATGAGTCCCAATCAACGTTTTTCAAGGGTTTAAATGTTGAATAAAAATCACCACAAAATATCCATAAATCAGGAAAAATCTCTTGTACTAGGACTTGCTTCATAGAAAAATATAGGTGGTCACCAAAATGAATTGGTAAAGATGATGAACCACTATTTTTTCACTATAAAACTTACAATTATGAGGGCCAAAATGCTAAAATAACAATTAGAAACTTATCCTAACTATTATAGTAACAATGACGAGAGTTTTTAAAGCTTGAAATGATATGTACCTTGTTGCAAGGTGCTTTTTTTAGGTCACAAAGGATTCATTCACCTTTAGTGGTGAATGGGTCCCTATTAGGGTTCCTAAAACTAAGATATGGGTTCTTTTCCATGAAGTCTACACTCTCATATCCTTGGTTTTCAACTCCCAAAAACCTGTAACAAATTTTGTAACCTTGATTTTGTGTTCTTGCACTATGAAAGACAACTTTGCAACTTGATAATTTTGATAATTTTGCTTCAAAATTCTTCTCCACTTGATCTTCAACCTATAAATATGAAAATACACATTCAAAGAAAGAGAACTTGTTGATTGTTAATGAATAGGGGCTTTCCTGAGTCGAACCCCTTGTAGGTAATTAGACCAAATGATGAAATAATTTACTTGAAGAATGAAATAATGGAATGTTGATACCCTGGAAGTTGTCATTCAATGTAAATTTACAAACTAACATGTTGTGTCCATGAAGAATATAGATCTTGATCTCAAATAAGATGTGAAATAATGCTTGCAAGTAGATCTTTAATGCTACATAAACTATATTAGCTCAACAACATGCTTGAATGCACTATGCCTTCGACATGATGGAATGATATTAAATTGTTGTAATAAACTCTTGATAATATACCTTAGAATTCATTTTAAATGATCTTGAAGTGTTCTATAATGCTCTCTCAAAGTTGCTAGGATCTCTTGTAAAATTTCTAGGAGATACAATTTCAATTAACCCCATATTTATACTAAATCTAAGGATTAACCCCAAAATTCAAATAATTCAAGCCAACACTAGATCTATGATGGAAAATAATTAGAATCTCACAAAAATTAAATTCAAAAATTGGTGTCCTACTCAAGGAGGAGCCATTCGCCACTAAATGCAAATGGTTCATGGCACAAGTTTTTAGGACCTTGCTTTAGGAGGGTGAAAGAACATAAAAAACCCATGTCAAATATGCAAAGAAAGGGAGGTCCTATGCAGAGAGGACCCATTCACCACTAAAGGTGAATGGGTCCTAGCACCATTTTCTAGGACATTAATTTTTCCAAATTTAATGTTTTTCAATTTGAATATTGGGTGTGGGGATAGATCCTTTGGAAGGTGTCATAAATAAGGCTTAAATTTGAATTAAAGGGGATAATTAAGCTTAATTAACCACAATTAATTAATGAGACCCTAAATAAGTTTGAAAGTGTTTTGCAACACTTTATAACACCTTAAATAGGGTACAAATTAGGTATAATTTATTAAAAAGTGCCCAAGATTAATGTGAATGTGTACAACACATTACAACACTAAACCTAGTGAAAATTAGGTTAATTCAATGACAATTATTCCCAAATTAAGAAAAAGGGACAATTTTTCCATTGCTATAGGACTAAATCTCCTAGAGGGGCCTATGATTCCTAGATTAGGGTTTTTACGCCATTTTCAAAAAAAATTGTGTGAATGTTATGTTTTCTAGGTTTAATGATGTCTAGACTAAATGCAAATGCATATTTTAGATGAAATTCATTAATGTAAAACACAAAAATCTAACCTTTATACACTTTCACTAATGAAAATTTTAGAAACTCTAGATACAAATCAACTAATACACAATCCTATGGACACTACAAATGGATGCTTCACTTCCTTATTAACAAAATGGATAGAAGGAGAGGGATCCAATTTTGAAATATTCAAATTTAAGGACACTTTAGAGGTCTCAAACCAATGGAGTATGTGAGAGATCTCACTATAAGGTATCCTTGTAGATGAATGAGACAAGAAAGAGTCTTCATCACCAAATGTAAACTTGGAAAATATAAAATGTTTGAAAACATAGTGTGATATTCAAAAAGACCAAAAAACAAATGTAGAATATAACAAAAATTTATGAAACTCGAAATGTGCACCTAGGAAACTGAAGGAGGTAGAATGGAGGTCTGGAATCCTAAAAAACCTCTTGTTTATGCTGGCCCTCTCATATTCCAAGCTGGGTGAATTAGTCTAGTTTTAAGAAAACTATGTTAGAACAAGTTTCAGACAAATGGGTACTTAGATATGCAAAAATCTTGTTTAGGCCTGGGAAGTGGGACTCATTCACCAATAGTGGTTAATTAGTCCACTTTTAGATTTCTAACAATTCAAAATGGGATTTTGTAGCTCTAAATCTACACTATTGTTCCTCATATAGATATGGGTCTGAAACTACAAATTTCAACCTGTAGGTCTTGTCCAAGCTTCACCAAGGTTTGATGACAACTTTGAATTGGTTTCACAACTTGATGACCACTTTCCCAATCTTGCTCTATGATAAATCTGCAACCTAGTCCTACAAATCACATGCAAAGAGAGGGAAAAAAGATTTGGGGTTATGGAATAGGGGTTTTCCTTGGTCAAACACCTTGTTGGTAATTAAACCCTTGAAATGAAATGAAATAGAATAGAGAATGATGAATGAACAAGTAATGATGTTGCAACTCACCAATCCCTTGTAATGAAGTGTTGCAAACATGTAAGTTATGGCTCCAATGGATGTAGTCTTTGACCCTTGCTTGATGTTGATACAATGCTTGCTTGAATCACATAATCCTACAATAAAAATGTTATCTCTAATACAAAATGATTAAAATAATCTTTGACATGATAAATGACACCTGAAGAAGCTCCTGAATGTGTGAAAACTTGCCCCTGAAATTCCTTGAATTCTCTTATGAATGCTCAAATGCTCTTGTGAACTATATGCATGAATGCTTAAATGCTTGATTAGTTCATATGAAATGAGAGAAAGAACCTTGTATTTATACTCAATTATGCAATAGTTCCTAAAATTAGAACATTATAGGCCAACCTTAGATCTTGGAGGATAAAAACTTGCCAAAATTTTAAATAAAATTTGAATTTTTGATTAAAGGGTCCACTCATTCGCCAACCTGGGTGAATGGGTCCCACCTAAGGGAACTCATTTTCCCAAACTGGTGAAAGAGTCCCACCTTAGGAATTTGAGGTGGGTTTCAAGATTTTGATGCTTTAAATGATATTTGTTAGGATTATTCTCAAAAATCACATAAATAAGGCCTATGCATGTAAAATGGGGCCAATTAAAACATAAGAAAGCCCAATTATTAATGAAGACCTAGGAAAGTGTAAAGTTATGTTACAAAACTTTACAACACTTAGGTAAGGTACCATTTAAGTATTTTTAGTTGACAAGGGCCCAAGATCTAGTGTGAATGTTTTATCCACATTACAATAGTAAATGAAGGCGATATTAAGCCAAAATCGAAAGGAGGGCCCAAATAAGTTAGAAAATGTTGAAGGGTTACTTTTTTGATGACCACATTTAGCCCCCACTTTAGTGAGAGGATGAACTTGCTTCAAACTCACACTAAAGTAGACCAATGTGCATCAAGAGGGGTTCAAATGTACCAATGCTAGAAATATGGAATGACAACAATCAAGAGGTGTGATCAATCCCCCCAGGATCAAGATCCCATGTCAAACCGACATAAGCACAAATGAACACACATGAAAATGATATTAAAAATGACAATAAGGATGAGCATAGAATGCAAAAGATGAAGAAGATATAAGTTGAAATAAAAGGAATCATGATTTTTCTAGCACAATGTGGATAAGATCTAGGTTGTTTGTCTAGAAAACACATACACACTCAGAGGCAACAAAACTCATGGTTGTCCACTGGGTGAGAAGCCCTTAAAGGTGAGAATTATTTCTAGTATGCACTCACGCACACACAAGTGGCTATAGGGAAATTCATTCCTTGGAATGGGCTCCCCACTCAACCACACCAAAGTTATACCTCCTAAGACCTTTGATAAGGCACCACAAAAAAATGATTTTTCAAGCTTCATGAGACAAGAAAAACTTCATATGCTTGGATTTCATGAAAAAATGTGATGGATCTATAGGAATGCAAGCTATGTTATGCAAGGTGTCCATATAACAACAAATGGAAAATGTAACACGTAAATAATTTTCAAAGGAGTCTTCTTTAGTTCATGCAAGGTCTTAACATAGGGAACATTGTGCCTAATGTCTCCAAGAGAGGAGTGATCAAAGAATAGAAGATTCACAACTTAAGGGATGTCGTGTGTCACATCAAGACACTAAGAGGAATGTAATAGGCTAAGATAGATCATGCTCATGAAGGACATCACACCTAATGTCATCCAAAAAGTGACAAATGTATCATATGAAGTAAGAAGGTTGTACTAAGAACCAAGGAAAAATGCAAAGGAATAATTCCAATGTATTCCCCCAAATTAAAGGAATTATTGAAAACCGTATTGTGAACAATTAATTTAAAGTAGAAAAATGAAAAATGCAAACAAGAAGAAAGACATGTGAGGCAATTGGGAAATCCCTATGCCAAGTCATATTTTTCTGAGTAAAGCAGTGGCATGCAAGAGAAAAAGAAAAGAGAGGGGTTTCCCTCAAAATAAAAACACCAAACACATAAGGGATCTATGGATTTGAGGTCAGTATGGTCTTTGCTACAATGTTTTTACAGAGGTTAGAACTGTCATCATCCCCCAAATACACATAGAACTAGAATAATTACACAAAGAGATGGAGAAAAATAAAAACCTTTTGGGTCAACATGGAAGAGACATAGGGTGTCTCAATGCTTTCCATCATCCCCAAAAGGAAAAATAAAGACAAATGAAAAAGAAAAGGTGAAATAAAAGGGAAAAAGCTTTTGCGTCAACATGAAGAATACATGAATGTCTCAATGCCCTGCATCATCTCAAAAAGGGAAATAGTAGAAAAAGAAAAGGATGAAATGAAAAGGGAAATATAAAAATAATTCCTTTTGGGTCAACATGAAGGAGACATGAATGTCTCAATTCCTTGCGCCATCCACAAAAGGAAAACAAAAGAAAGAAACAAAGATGAAATGAAAAGGAAAAAATAAAAAGAGAGCCTTTTGGGTCAACATGAAGGAGACATGAATGTCTGAATTCCTTGCACCATCCCCAAAAGGAAAACACAAGAAAAAGACAAAGATGAAAAGCGAAAGGGATGCATGACATAGAGAAGAATGGAGGTACGAATAGAGGAATGTCACAAAGAGAGAGAACATCAAATAAACCATCACGAGGGATCACATTATGCACATGCAATCACACAAAATAAAAAGGGAAAAATAAAAATAAAATGCAAAATAGTAGCAAGGAAAATGTGAGTCAACCTATGAGCAATTCATCTACCTCCCAATCATGTTAATTGTATACTGAAGGTTGGAAGCTATCCAAAAGGACAAGAGCAAGTGTTGTGATAGGAGAAGCACCAAGTTCAACACTCTTTATAGGATATTTAACATTAATCTCATGGAAGAGGAAAAAATGTAATCAACTCATTATGTACCTCTTCATTGATTTTAGCAACCTCTTCATCATCATCCAAGTTAAACACAATAGGACGATGAATGATAATTTCCATTCAAGATTTCATCTCTTGTTGTGATTCTTGTATTGTTTGGTATGAATGGGGAGGAGGGTCATCATGCATTTCTACGATCAAGTTCGGATTTTTATTTTCATTGTTAGGTTCATGTAACCTTTGATCAAGAGCATGATGTTTATGCCTACACTGTCCGACACCTCTCTTTCTTTTGATTTTGTTTTCAAGTTTCATTCATGTGGGAGTGGGTTGATCAACCATAGGTTTATTTTCTTCCCTAAGGGAAGGAACGAAAGGAACCTCAGGAGGTTGTTCGACCTCCTTCTCTTTGACTTTGTACTCTTGTTTTATTCTAGGAGGTGTGATGGGGTTGGTTTCATTATTTCTTGGTATTTTGTAGGATATGGATGGATTTTATTTTGTAGGTTGGTCTTGGTTGTTTAGATCTTGTTTAGGTTCAAGCATGGTTTCATAAAGGATGGGAGGTGTGGAGGTGCATGGGAACATATTTCAGAGGGATAGTTCAAGTATTTTTTTTCTTTGGATATTTGGTAAGATACAAAAATGAATTCTTCTCATTGCTTGATAGGTTCCATGGGCTTGGACCAAAAGGATTCTAAGGAAAATTTTCCATTGGAAGGTAAGGGGTGAAAGCCGCTATGGTGAATAGTGAATATTTCATTTTTAAATGGAAACTTTAAGCATTTGTGCACAACTGAAGGGACAAATTTCATTTGTGATTGATCCAATTGTAGGGAAATCAAAAACATAATTTGTCTTGATCCATGCTTTTGGATTATTGTAGTCGTCTTGATAAAGTTCATGTAAGAGTAGTAAATCCTCAGTGATCACATTCTCTCCATAGGCAGGATCTATTAGTATCCCATTAGTGGGATTGTCATAGATATGGTTGGCTATGTAGAGAGGAAAATTGGGTGCATGTTTAAGTATATCCTAGGAGGAGAAAGAAATATCAAGAGGACTCTTATGTTAGCCCTTATGAGGGATGACGTCTATCACTCCTACCATTTCATCCATAGTATTGAAATTGATATCATTTGGAATAGGATCATTATTTTCATCATCTGTATCAACATTCATCACATTATTCTTTGTACTTTCACTAGATTTTACAAATGAAATATATGCTTGGGAATTGTATTAGTGAAAATTTGCAGATTTTGGTTCTGAGGGGAAAAAAACTTATTTCCTTGATCACTAAAACCTCCAATTGATAAACAACCAGAATCAATGAGGTCTTGCACAAGATGTTTAAGATGATTGCAATGTTTTGTGTCATGTATATTTTATCAATGGTAGTGGCAATAAGCATTTGATTTAAAGATCAGGGTTAAAGGATTATTAGGGTCAGGTGTTTTGATGGGAGTCAAGCTAGTCATTTTCTATTGTAAAAGTTGGGACATTGTGTTATGAAGGGTGTTGGGTAACAATGTGAATTGTCTTTTCAGATCTCCATAACTAAAGGGCACCGAGGTTTTGACAACAACTACCTAGTTGTTGACATTTTGAGGTGGTTGTTGAGGAGGATTAAATTTAAAGAACCCTTTATTTTTCTTTCTAAAATATTGAGAATTATTTTGGTTGGTGGACTCAAATCTCTCAATTCGGCTAGAAGTGGACCTTTTATCTTGACTACTAACCCAATTTTGATAATCACAAAGGGAAATACACCAACGCATGAAGGATGGGAATTTCATCATAGTGAGCCTATCCTGAATTTGAGTTTGTAAGTTTTATATGAATATCTTTTGAAGGTTTGGGTCAGAGATCTTGACATCGATTTGGGAATAAAGTGATTGATAGCATGAGATAAAATCATTTATATTTTCTTCCTCATTTTTCTTGCATATCATCAAATCATCCAAGGTCTTCTTGGGAGTAATATGCACTTGCAAATGGCTTAAAAATGCATCAAAAATTTGATTCAATGAATGAATTGAATTTTTCAGTAAGGAAGAAAATCATTCTAAGGCAGCATCTTTTAAGGATCTAGCAAAAAGTTTTTCCAAGAGTTTATCATCAAGGATGAAGTCACTACATAAAGTGGTGTAGGCATTAACATGGTTAGAAGGATCTCCTTTCCCTCCATATTTCTCAAATCTAGGAACATCTACACCTTGTGGCATCTATGTTCACAATATCTCCAAATACAATGGACTAGTTTTGACATAGTACGTGGGTGGGCCATTCTGATTTTGGTTTATAGTGGATTTTTTTTTTGCATGGATGAAACAAGTTTTGAAAAGTTGTGTTATGAGAGGATCATTACGATTGGTATGAGATGATAGTGAAAGTGGTGATGGAGTGTATGTATTGGTAGGACTAGTGAATGGAATGGTTATAGGTGGTAATGTGGTAGAAGATAAAACATGTGATGGCACATAGGAAATAGGGATGCTAGTAGGAATACCTAAGGAAGGAATCACATTAGTAACGTGGTGTATTGTTGTTGTGACTTATGGAGTGGTATAGGTAGGTATTGATACTATCATTGAGGGAGGAGGAATTTGATTTCCTCCTTGGTTTGCAACCTTGTTTGTTGCTTTAGGAGCACTAGAGGTTGAAGGAAGATGTTTTGCACATATCTCAACTATATTTTTCACAATGTCAAGGCCATGTTCACTTTCAAGCATGCAATGGATGTTTTCTATGGCAAGAATTGTACTAGTTGAAATGTTTTCAAGGCTTACTTGATGTTGGAGGTTTGCAAAGTCCTCACGAATTTGAATTATTTTCTCTTGCAGGATATTATCATTCCATGGTTCAACTTGCATGCTACTTGAAGGCAAAGAGTTGCTAAGGGTATTATCCATGTCTAGTGTACTAGTGTTAATACTAGTAATGGAAGTTATGGATAACCCAAGATCCACAATGAGTTTTCTATCGCGGGATGGCATGAGTCTCAAACTTCTTCTCACTATGGTATTAGCAATAGGACACCAAACACTTATGCAAAGGCTACTAAATGGGGGGTGAATGCAAATTCAATGTAAGCTAATAAGAATAAAATTGTTATAACTGAAATTCTAGAAAGTATAACTGAAATGCAGAAACAACAAACAAAAAATTAGAAACTAATATGTAAATGCCATAAAATGCAGTGAAAAATATGCAATGGGACTAAGTCATCCGAGGTGGCGAATGAGTCCTTGTATTGATTTTTTTGAAAATTTTCAGAACTTTTGAATTGAATTTTATGCTTTTTATTTTTTTAATGCTAATCTAAGATGCAAATGGAAAAATTTACTAATTTTTAATAAGATTAAATGCAATAATACAAGCTAAATGAGCTTTTCACTAATGCAAATTTTGAAACCCTAGAATGTAAATTAACTAATGCAAATTGCAATGCAATGTTAGTGCAAGCTAAATCTAGGATGTAAATGCACTCCATGTTGGATGCTATGGTTGTTTTGTTGATATGTGGTTGTCATTGATGTCAACACTATTAGCATTATTGTATTGAAGGTTGTATATGTCAAGGATATTGAGAAAATTGTTAAAGAAAGAGTTTTAGGTTCCCAGTGGAATTGTGAAGGTCATGAAGGTGTCTTGTTTTGTACATTAAAGATAAACTACTATGGACTAAAGGGTTTATTGTTGAGTGTATCTAGTCCATCCACCAGAATTTTTGGAGGCCTATGTGAATATTTTTTTGTGTTATGAAGATCTATGTTCTGACAATGTCTTTGTGGTCTCTATCAGTGTACTTGATTAAAGTTGGTATAATTCTAGTAGCTATGAATGTTTCTCTATTGTGTCTTGGTGCTCGTGGATGCTTTTAGATCATGCTTTATCTTTGTTGCGCATCCACATTGACCGGTGTGCTCATGGTCAAAGATATTTTCTTGGTATGTTTGGATTTTCATGTCCTTGGTCGACATGATGGGTGTGGCATGTTGTAGATCCTTGGAGGATTTTGGATGTTTGGTGCACTAAAGGATATTTTTTTGGGTCTCATCATAATATTAGCCAATGATGTTTGATCCACATTGAAAATTTATTTGTAAATTTGGACCGACATTGAAAATATGTTTAATATTTATGGTTGTCTAGGTTGTTGATGTAATTCCATATTGCAGATATATAAGAGCGATTGTTTGAGAAAATTAAGTGTGTGCATAAGAGAAAATGTATGCCAAAGAAAGTGCATATGTGTGAATAGTTTCCAAATCATTTGATTGCAGAGTAGAGTGAGAAGAATTATGAGTGAAGTGTGAAGAAGGTTTTTATGTGCTTAACTGGAACTATACTCAAGCTTGTGAAGGAGCTATTTCCTTAGATCACACCCTATGGATCTAATCTGTATTGTTGTGTACTTTTGGGCAGTGAGCCCTCTTGTATTTGAGTAGTAAGCTCTAGGTAGTGTTCTTGAATGCATGTGCATTCCCATTAGTTTGCTTATACTTTTAATGGGGTATAATATTGTGGAATAACATCCACTGTGGTTTTTCCCCTAAGAAGGTTTCCATGTAAAAATATTGGTGTTATCTATGCTTCTAATGTGTTGTTTGTTCATGGTTTATTGTTGATTCATCAGATCTAAGATTAAGTTAAGTAAAGTTTGTAAAAGTCAAAATATTTTGTTACAACTGATTCACCCCCCAGTTGTGTTCCCTTGTTTTTCCAACAATTAGTATCAGAACAGGTTCCTCTGAAGAATTTGAAAAGATTGAGGTGATCCAATATGGCATCATACAATAAGTACAATCCTAGATTCGATGGAACAAACTACTCATTGTGGAAAGCTAGGATGGAGTGTCATTTGAAGTGTATTGGTGAACCCTTCTGAAAAATTACAAAGAATCAATATGTTCTTACTCAAAATCGTCCTTCCACTGCTCATGAGATTAAAGAGGCTGAGAATAATTTTTGGGCTATGGAAACTTTGTTGAGTGCTCTAACAGATTCAAAAATGACAAATGTGTTAGGTCTGAAGATAACTCATGAGATGTGAATGAAACTGGAAACTTTGTATGAAGGAGACATACATGTGAAGATGTCTAAGCTTTAGAGTTTGAAAGGAAAGTATGGAAATTTGAAGATGGGTGGAGATGAAAATATTTCTTCTTTTATACAAAGAGTAAATGAACTAGTGATGGGCATTAGATGTGTTAGTGGTATCCTGGAAGAGGAAGAAATTGTGGCTAAAGTGCTTAGATCATTTCCTCCTTCCTACAAAGCAAAGGCTCATTCTATTGAAGAAACTAGATCATTGATGAATGTGACAAGAGATACACTGATTGGTAAAGTAGTTTCCTTTGAGTTAAGTGAATTTGGTGAATCTACTCCTAAGACTAAAACTACATTCAAAGCTACTATATCCAAAAGAAACAAGAAAAGATATGATCTAGGAGAGAGTTCTGGAAAGACATTCAACTATGAGGAAGAAATAAAACATCTTGAAGATGAAGAAAGAGAGGTAGAAGAGTTGGAAGCACTAATTGTGAAGAAAGAAGGTAGAGGACAAGGTAAGTAGAAAGGAAAGTTTCCTATCAAATGATTTTCTTGAAATAAAATAGGTCATTTTGCATCAAAGTGTCCTGAAAGAGTTCCTACATCTAAGCCTTACAAATATAGATTCCAAAAGAAATGCTAATTTTTTGAAGGTGTGACTGATGAAGAGTTTGATAAATAAAATGGAAATGAAGAAGATTGGGTTTTCATTGCTATCAAGGAAAATAGTCTCGTGGCTACTGAATCTACTAAAGTTGAGAAAGCTCTTGCAGCCCAATTTGAAGAAAAGGATGAGCAGGTCATTGAAAATAGATGCTCACATCATATCACTGGTGAAAGAATAAAATTTGTAAGCCTAGAGAAGTATGACAGTGGGATTGTAAGATTTGGAGATAACAATGCTTATGTGATTCATGGTAGAGGATCTATTTGTCTTGGTGGTAAGCATAACATTGATGATGTTCTTTATGTTGAAGGATTGAAGTACAACCTATTAAGTGTTGTAAATATAGTGGACAAGTGTTATGATATTTAGTTCAAAGATGGAAGATGCAAGATAAATGGAAGTTCTTGAAATATAATGCGTTAGGTAAATAGAAAAAAGGTAATGTTTTTCACTTGAATGCTTCCAATGAAAGTTGTTTAATTGCTCAAGTAGATGAAAGTTGGTTATGGCATAAAAGGATGTGTGATGTGAATTTTGATAACATTTTCAAAGTAAGCTCCACTCAAGTAGTAAGAGATTTACCTAAGCTAGTGAAGCCTGCTAACACAATTTGCAAGGAGTGTTAGATGGGAAAACAAACTAGAGTCTCTTTTCAGAGAAGAAAACATCATTCAAATGGATTACTTGAGCTGGTGCATACTGATCTATGTGGTCCTTCTAGAGTCAGAAGTCTCCATGGGGAAAGGTAATTTATGTTGCTTATTTATGATTATTCTAGAATGACATGGGTTGCTTTCTTAAGATAAAAATGTGAAGCATTAGAAAATTTCAAAAGTTTCAAAGCTATGGAAGAAAATGAGAAAGGTCTAAAAATAAAATGCTGAAGGTCAGATAGAGGTGGTGAGTTTACCTCTAGGGAGTTTAATTCTTTATGTGAAGATCATGGAATCAGAATAAAGTTATCTGCTCCTTGAATCCCTCAACAAAATGGTGTTGCAAAAAAGAAGAACAAAATAATTTTGGATATTGCTAGAACAATGATGATTGAAGTAAATGTTCCTCACATCTACTGGAGTGAAGCTATAAGTACTATTGTGTACACTTTGAACCTGGTAAATGTAAATGGTAATTCTACTAAGACTCCTTTTGAACTATGGTTTGGTTATAAGCCTACTGTTAAATGCTTCAAGATCTTTGGAAGAAAGTGTTATATCAAGAGAGATGATCATATAGGAAAGTTTGATGTAAGAATCAATGAAGGAATATTTCTAGGTTACTCTACTAGAAGCAAGGACAATCTGTGCTATAATAGAAGACTGAGAAAAATGGTTGAGAGTGCAAATGTTAGAGTTGATAAGGATTATGATAGATCATCCATATATTGTGGATATGATTCAAATGAAGAGGATACAAACAAAGGGAAGAATGATTAGAGACAAGATAAAATTCAAATTGTTCCATATGTTTTGGTAAGACAACTTCAATTTGTTCCAGGAAATCAAGATAGTCAGGAAGCAGAGACAAGTGCAAGTGCAGAAGAAAGAACAAAAGAATTAGAAGTTTGAAAGAATCTTAAAACTATGAGGTATGTAAAGATAAATCATTCTGAAAATAAAATTATAGGAGATAAGAATAAATGAGTGAAAACTAGAAGAAATATTAGAGAAGAGTATTTCCTAATTTCCAAGATTGAACCTAAATATGTCAAAGAAGCTTGCAATGATGAACACTAGATGGAAGCCATGAAGGAAAAACTGATGCAGATTGAAATTAATGATACATGGCTACTTGTTCCTATACCTAAAGATAAGAATGCGATTGGTACGAAATGGGTCTTTCTAAATAAGCTAAATGAATAAGGTGAAGTGGTCTTGAATAAAGTAAGACTGGTATGTAAATGGTATTCACAAATGGAAGGTATTAATTTTGAAGAAACCTTTTCCCTTGTTGCCAGAATTGAAGTTGTAAGGTTATTTCTTGCTTATGCTACATATAAAAATTATTAAGTCTATCAAATGGATGTGAAGTCATCTTTTTTGAATGGTGAGTTAGAAGAAGTATACATTGAACAACCTGATGGATTTTAATTGACTGAAAAAGAAGACATGGTTTGCCGATTGAAGAAAGCTTTGTATGGACTCAAGCAATCCCCCAAAGCCCGGTATGCCAGATTTGACAAATACATACTGAAGATTGGATTCAATAAAGGTATTTTTGACAACAACTTATATTTCAAACTGGATCATGATGAAGAATTAATTATTGAGGTCTTTGTTGATGACATTATTTTTGGAGGATATGACAATCTATGTATCAAGTTTGTTGATGAAATGGAGTGAATTTAAGATGAGTATGATTGGAAAGATGAAGTTATTTTTGGGATTTCAAGTTACTTAGTTAGACAAGGGGATATTCATATCTCAATACAAATATGTGAGAGACTTGTTGAAGAAATTTGGCATGGAAGACTCAAAAACTTTTGGTACTCCCATGGTAACTGGATGTAAGTTGACATAGAATAATGATTCTCCTCAAGCAAATCAAACAAGATGCAGGTCAATGATTAGTGGATTGCTCTATTTAACTTAGACAAAGCTAGGAATTATGAATGTTGTATGCACGGTTGCTAGATTTTAGGTTGATCCAAAAGAGTCTCATGTGACTGTTGTTAAGAGAATCTTCAAGTATCTCAAAGGAACAATTGATTTTTGTCTTTGGTATCCTAACGATGATGATCTTACATTGAATGCATATACTGATGTGGATTGGGTAGGAGATGTAGATGACAAAAAGAGTACTAGTGGTGGTGCCTTTTTCCTATGAAATAAGTTGGTGTCTTGGTTGAGTAAAAAATAGAATTCCATTTCTCTATCTACTATTGAAACAAAGTATATTGTTGCTGCAAACAACTGTACTCAAGTGATGTGGATGAATCAGATGTTGAAATATATCAAAGTAGTATATGATGAACCCATTGCCATATATAGTGACAACTCAAGTACAATTAACATATCAAAGAATCCAGTACTACACTCTAAGACCAAGCATATATCAATCAAGTTTCACTTCTTAAGAGAAAAAGTGAGTGAGAAAGAAGTCAGACTGGAGTATGTGCCTACCAAAGATCAGATTGCAGACATTTTCACTAAGCCATTGCCAAAGGATATTTTTGAGTATCTCAGAGGGATGCTAGGGGTGATTACACCTCCTGATTTGAACTAAAGATGTATTTACTTGCATCAATCTATGTTCTTCATAGATATTTCCTAATCTGGATTGATGTTTTTGTGGCTACTACTTAGGGGGAGTATTCAGATGTGCAAATATGTGGTTCATGGATTGTATGTGGGAATATAATGCTTATTTTTTCCATTGATGTCAAAGGGGGAGAAGAGTCATGTGAAAAAATACTGCTTATTTGGAGTAAAGAGTCTTGTGGGGAGAAGATCATGTAGAAGAAGTCGAGGAAGAAGAGTAAAAATCTAAGGAGTAAGTGTTGATTGAGAGTTGGGTTGATGGTGTTTTTCACATCATGTGTTGCCATCAATTCCAAAGGGGGAGATTGTTGGATGTTATGGTTGTGTTTCTGATATGTTAGGTTCCCAGTGGAACTGTGAAGGTCATGAAGGTGTCTTGTTCTATACATTGAAGATCAACTATTGTGGACTAAAGGGTTTACTGTTGAGTGCATCTAGTCCATCCATTGGAAGTTTCAGAGGTCAGCATGAAGATTTTCTCATGTTATGAAGATTTCTATTCTGACAGTGTCTTTGTGGTCTCTATCAGTGTTCTTGATTAAAGTTGCTAAAATTATGGTAATTCTAGATGTTGTGGATGTTTCTCTGTTATTTCTTGGTGCTCTTGGATGCTTCCAGATCATGCTCTATATTTGTTACACATCCACATTGATCGGTGTGCTCATGGTCAAAGATTTTTTCTCAGTATGTTTGGGTTTTCATGTCCTTGGCCAAAATTATGGTTGTGGCGTGTTGTGGATCCTTGGAGATTTAATTTTGGATGTTTGGTGTGCTTGAGGATATTTTTTTGGGTCTCATCATAATATTAGCTGATGGTGTTTGATCCACATTGAAAATTTATTTGTAAATTTGGGCTGACATTGAAAATATGTTTCATATTTATGGTTGACTAGGTTGTTGATGCAATTCCATATTGTGGATATATAAGAGTGATTGTTTGAGAAAAATAAGTGTGTGCATAAGAGAAAATTTATGCTAGAGAAAGTGCAGATGTGTGAATATTGTCCAAATCATTTGGTTGCAAAGTAGAGTGACAAGAAGTTTGAGTGAAGTGTGAAGAAGGCTTTTCTGTGCTTAACTGGAACTGTACTCAAGCTTGTGAAGAAGCTATTTCCTCAATTCATACCCTCTGTATCTAATCCATACTACTATGTATTTTTGGTCAGTGATCCCTCTTATATTTGAGTAGTGAGCTCTACTCAGTGTGCCTGAATGCATGTGCATTCCAATTATTTTTCTTATAATTTTAATAGGGTATAATATTATAGACTAACATCCATTATGGTTTTTTTTTCCCTAACAGGGTTTCTATGTAAAAATATTGGTGTTCTTTATGCTTTTGATGTGTTGTTTGTTCATGGTTTACTATTCATTTGTCAGATCTGAGATTAAGTTAAGTTTGAAAAAGTCAAAATACTATGTTACAACTGATTCACCCCCCCTCTCAATTATCTATCCTTATTTTTCCAAAACTTCAAATTAGAATAATGATGTTCAAAATTTAGGTTCACCAAAATTTGGACACTGAAAATGGATGCTTCACTTCCTTGTTCACAAAATGCATACAAAGAGAGGGATCTAATTTTACAATATTGACATTCAAGGAAACTTTAGAGATATCAACCCAATAAAGGATGTGAGGGATCCAACTATAAGGTATCCTTGGAGATGATTTTTACAAGAAATGGGTTCACTAATAAGTGTAAACTTGGAAAATACAAAATGTTTGAAAACACAATGTGATATGTAAAAAGACCTAAAAATGCAAGTAGAATGTAACAAAAATATTATGAAACTAGAAATGTGCACTTGGTAAATTGAAGGAGGTAGAATGGAGGCTAGGAATCCTAAAAATCCCACTATTTATTCTAGCTAGGACTCATACGCCAAGCTGGATGAATCCATCTAGTTTCGAGAAAACTATGTTGAAACAAGTTTTAGAGAAATGGGTACTCATATCTACAAAAATATTGTTTAGGCCTAGGTATTGGGATTCATTCTCCAATAGTGGTGAACTATTCCACTTCTGGATTTATAGAAATTCAAAATAGGATTCTATAGCTCTCACTCTACTATGTTGTTCTTGATATAGATCTAGGTCTGAAACTGCAAAATTTAGTCTGTGGGTCTTCTCCAAGCTTCGCCAAGGTTTGATGACAACTTTGAATTTGTTTGACGACTTGATGAAATTTTTTCCAATCTTTCCCTTTGATAAATCTACAACCTAGACCTACAAATCACATGCAAAGAGAGGTAAGAATGTTGTGGGGTTAGTGAATAGGGGTTTTCCTTGGTGAAACCCCTTATTGGTAATTAAACCATTGAAATAAAATTAGATAGAATAGAGAATGATGAATGAAGAAGTAATGATGTTGTAACTCATCAATCCCTTGTAATTAAGTGCTACAAACATGTAAGTGATGGCTCCAATGGATGTAGACTTTGACCCTTGCTTGATGTTGATGTAATGCTTGATTGAATCACACAATCCTACATCACAAATGTTAGCTATAAAACAACATGATGAAACCAATCTTTGACATGATGAATGGCACTTGAAGAAGCTCTTGAATGCTTAAAAATATACCATTGAAATTCCTTAAATTCTCTTATGAATGCTCAAATTCTCTTGTCAACTATATGCATGAAGACTTGAATACTTGATTAGGTCATATGAAATGAGAGAAAGAACCTTGTATTTATACTCAATTATGCAATAATTCTTGAAATTACAACACTATAGGGTGACCATAGATATTGGAGAATAAAAACATGCCAAAATTTTAAATAAAATTTGAATTTTTAGTTAAAGGGGACTGGTTTGCCACCTTGGGAAAATGGGTCGCACCTAAGCGGGCTCATTCACCTAGAAATATGAATGGGTCTCACCTTAGGAATTTGAGGTAGGTTTTGGGATTTTGATACTTTAATTGATATTTGTTGGGATTATTCTCAAAAATACACATAAATAAGACTCGTGGATGTAAAATGGGGAAAATTAAAGCATAAGAAAGGCCAATTATTAATAAAAAACCTAGGAAAGTGTGAAAGTGTGTTACAACACTTTACAAAACTTTGAAAGAAGTCTCTATAAATAATGAAAAGAGATTATTTAGGTGAAATACATTAAGAAGACCCTAGAAAAGTGTGAAAGTATGTTACAACACTTTACAACACTTAGGTAAGGTACCATATAAGTATTTTTAGTTCACAAGGGTCCAAGAACTAATGTGAATGTGTTATCCACATTACAACATTAAATAAAGGCAATATTAACCCTAAATCACAAGGAGGACCCAAATGAGTCAAAAAAAGTAGAAGAGTTACCTTTGTGGTGACTACAAATCCTAATGAAAAGTTAATGCAAGCTACATCTAGGACTATGATGCACTCCAAATTAGAAAATAGGTGTTCATGTCACATTCACCAAAAATGTAACAACAAAAATAGGGTGCCCCACCTTTGAGGGGATAGGGTTCTTACTTCACTATTGTTTCACTCAAGGAGACCTTACATACCTTAATTTGAAAGTAGAAAGGGGGGAAGAGATCTTGTAATAATGTATCCTAGGGTGTGATTAAGAATTAAAAGGGGTTCACCACCAAGCTAGGGATTGGAATGACAAGTAATATGCAAGGCCTAATGATGAAACCTAATGTTATGTAAAAGTTCAAAAAATGGCATAGAAATGAATGTAAAACATAATAGAAAACTGAGAAGTCATAATGGTGCATTTGGAATTTTGAATGTGCCTAGAATAAGCTCTATAATATTGAAAATGTAGATTTTAGGGCACACTAGGAATCATACACAAGGCTTGGCATATCAGTCCCAAACTAGGGTTTTTGGGTTGAAACAAGAATCTAGCAGTGTTGACTCAGGATCTTCATAAATCTAGAAAATTATCATAGTGATAGAAAATGTATCATTTTTCCTCACTTAATTTGGGAATAATTGACATATAATTAACCTAATAATTGTTTTAATTATGTATTGGATTAATGTTGTGATGTATTGTACACATTTACATTAATCTAGGACCCCTTTTTAACTAAATGTACTTAAATTGTACCTTGTTAAAGTGTTGTAAAGTGTTGTCACACAATTTCACACTTATCTATAGTTTCATTAATTAATGGTGGTTAATTGAGTTTAATTGTCCTCTTTAATTCAAATTCAATCCCTCTTTTCAAGGATCTATCTTGACACCCAATAGTGATATTGTATGACATTTAATTTGGAAAATCTAGTGTCCTAAAAAATGCTTCTAGGACCCATTCACCTTTATTGGTGAATGAGTCTTATCCATATAACAAACCCCTTTATTTACATTTTTGAGGTGGGTTTTTTATGTTATTTCACCTCCCTAAAGCTTTGTCCTAGAAATTATGTTAGGACCCATTCACCTTTAGTGACAAATGGGTCCTCCTTGAGTAGGACACCCATTTCTAAATTTAATTGTGGCAGGATCCTTATGATTTTAATACTTGGATCTAAGATCAGCTTGAAAATTTTGAATTTTTGGGTTAATCTCTTGATTTAGTATAAATAAGGGTTTAATTAAGTTCATTGATTTTAACACCCATTTCACCTAGCAACTTTTGGAGAGCATCCTTATAGAAAATTTAACTTCACAAGAGCACTTCAAGAGCAATTCAAAGGTATTTCAAAGAATATTATCAAGGTTTTATTGCAGCAATTTAAGACCATTTCATCATTCCAAGGGTTTAGTGAATTCATCCATGTTGTTGGGAAAAGATAGTTGATGTAGCATTAAAGATGAATCTTCAAAGCACTATTTCATATCTATTTGAGATCAAGATATAAATTCTTCATGGACACTTCATGTTAGTTCATACATTTACATTACAAGATAATATCCAAGGTATTCATCAATTGTATCATTTCTTGTTCATGCTTCAATTACACTATTTCATCATTTATTTTAATTCACTACAAGTTGTTTGAATTAGGAAAACCCTTATTCAATAAAATTCAACAATTTTTTCCCCTCTTTAATGTGTGTTTGCATATTTACAAGTTGAAGATCAAGTGGAAAATAAATTTGAAGCAAAATTGTCAAAGTTGTCAAGTTGCAAACTTGTCATTCATAGTGCAAGAATAGAAAAAGAAGGCTACAAAATTAATTCTAGGCTTTCAAGAGCTAAAATCTTGGGAATTGAGAGTACAAAAATTGAAGTACAAGACTCAGAAATTAGTTTTCCAAAACCCTAAAATGACCCATTAGACTAAAGGTTAATGAGCCCATATTAGGGATTGAAGTAGTGAAAACTTGGGATCTGGGAGTGCAGACTGAGAGGAATAAAAATCAAAAGTCATTTTTTGAAACCCTAATAGGGACCCATTCACCATTAAAGGCGAATGAGTCCTTTGTGGCCTAAAAACAATAAATTTTCTACAAGGTAGACATCATTTCAATCTCTCAAAACTCCCCTTTTAATTGCTATAATAGTTAGGCTTAGCTTCAGATTTTTATTTGCATGTTTGGTCTCTCATAATTGAATGAAACATCCACCCAATGAAAATTATGTTCATCATTGATACCATATTGATGGTGAACCTCTTTTTTTATGTTTCAATTAATTGTACTAGTACTCATATGCCACTTGTGGTGTATCAGTCCCATTTTGGTTTTTTGGAAAGTCAAAATCCTAATCTGCTCTCCAATCTCTATTATTTCTTCTCAACTTGGTTTCCAGATTTAAACATGTAAAAAGACCTATAATATAGAATATAGTGTTTATTTTCTTATAGTGGGTTTTCCTTGGTCAAACCCCTAGTTCGGTAATTAAACCTTGATAGAAATAATGGATCTTGAAAGTAAAAGTGCATACAAACCCTAATCTTAAGTTTCTCTAAGATTTGGAAATCTGAAATGTAATGCAACCCTATTCTAATCTGCTAGAATGAGATACATGAATGAACCATGAAGATGAATTCTTCACTTTGGGGGATTTCTAATCACCCTAATAAGACATAATAAGACATATACCTTCCTTAGGCTGAAAGTATAATGATGATTGAGGATGGAATCACTTAGAAAACAAGTCATTAGGCTTGTCTTGATTGCTAGTTGCATCTCCCCAACCTATAATCCATCATGATTGACCATAGGAAACCATAATCAATAGATAAAAATGATAGATCTTAAATGAAGGTGAGCTTGAAGACCTACAAAAACACAATTATGTTGCTTCAAGACTTCAACCTTACTTGCTCTTGAAAACTTGTAGATATATCTCAAGAAGACTCTTTCTTGAAACTCTAGAATGACTTTTCTCTTCAATCACTTTCTTTAGGTGAAATAATGACTTAGAATCTTGTTTATATAGGGCCTACACTGAATTGACCATTTATTAGATGTCAAAATCTGACATCAACAAATTTTTTTTAATAAAAACTTGAATTTCCTGCTCAAACCCTAAAAAGGGGCCACATGGGCCTAATACACCACTTGTGGCATATGGGTCTCACCTAGGGGAAACATATGCCCATGGTGGAATATGAGTCCCACCCTAGTTTTTGGGGGTGGGCCAATGATGGGTTGTTAGAAAATTTAATGTTTTTTTGTTGATTTTGTTAGGATTTTAGTTGAAATAAGCCTTGAGATCCAAAATAAAGGGTCTTAGAGGCCTATTAATTATGATTTAAAGGGTCATAAGTGCAAGGGTACTAAAATAGGTCTATATTAAATGAGAAATTGTACCATCTCTAATAAGGGAGTACAATTTCCATCATTATAGTAAGACTGGAGGATGGTATATGGATTCTTCATGCATAGGTGTTGTGTTGTTGGAACCTCTTAAAATGGATTATTTTTATTTTGTGATGTTGATGATGGATTCACACCCACTTTTGAAAATATTCCACTCAAGGATAACCCTAGAGATCTCAGTGCAAAGGAGATTGAAAAATTGCAATAGGGTTGTCCTAGAGACTGAATGATAGCTAATGAGGGGTTCACCACCAAGTGTAAACTTGGAAAAGAAAATGAATTCAAAAACACCATGTAATATACAAGATGAACTAGAAAGATGAATAAAATGTAATAGAAAGCTATGAAATTGAAGGTGTGCACCTGAAAGACTAAAGAAGGTAGAATGGAGGTCTAGATCACTGAAAAATATAATTTTGATTTTGACTGGGACTAATTTTCCAAGCTAGGCGAACTAGTCTAGTTTTTGAGAAAATGTGCAAGAACATATTTCAGCCAAAAGGGTATCCAGATCTCTAAAAATACTTTTTTGGCCTGTACATTGGGACTCATTTGCCAATAGTGGAAAATCAGTCCACTTATTCTTTTCTAGAAATTTTGAACTAGATTCTATTGCTTTCGGTCTGCTCTACTCTTTTGGACTATTTTTTATATTTGAAACTACAAAATGCCACCAGTAGACCTTCTCCAAGCTTCTCCAAGGCTTCATGATAACTTTAGGGATTTTCAGGACTTGAGAAATTTTCTCCAACATGGCTTCTTGGTAAATTTGTAACCTATCTTTACAAATCACACACAACAAGAGGGGAAAATGTTGTGGGGGTTAGTGAATAGGGGTTTTCCTTGGTCAAACCCCTTGTTGGTAATTAAACCTTGAAATGAAAGCACAATTAAAAGGAGTATAATGAATGAACAAAAGATAAATTTTCAACTCTACACACCCTATCAATAAGGTGTTGCAATGATGATTGAAATGGTTGCAATGGATGTGGTTCTTGAATCTACCTTGAAAGAGATGGATCTTGCTTGAAACACTTGCTTGGATCATGAACTCTACATCACAAATGTTAACACAATAACAAAAGTGAGAAATGCAATCTTTGACATGATTATTGGTAGTTCAAGAATGCTCTTAAATGCTTGATAATCTACCCTTGAAATGTCTTGAATGCTCTTGTGAATGCTTAAATGCTCTTGAGAACTCTTGAATTCTTGTAAAATTTTCTAGGTGGGAATATGAGTGAAAGAACCTTGTATTTATACTCAATTACACAAGAATTTTTGAAATTACAACACTACAAGCCGACATCAAATCTAGGAGAATAAAATCCCATTAGAAATTTGAATTAAATTTGAATTTTTGTCACAGAGGAATCATTCTCCCATGGTGGTGAATGAGTCCCATCACACATAATGTATTGGACCAAAAATGAAAAATGCCTAGAAATGTGTGAAACCTATAGTGAGGCCAAAAAGACATAGGTGGGGCTCATTCACCCAAGGTGTAAAATGATTTCTAGACACTAAATTTGGGCCACACAAGTAAGGAATACCTAAATTATGATTGGTTATTGATTGGTGTCAGGATTATCCTCGAAAAGATGCAATAAATGAGGCTTGTGGATGCAATATAGGGGCAATTAAAGCATAAGAAATACCAATTACTAATGACAATCCTACAAGAATGTGAAAGTGTGTTACAACACTTTACAACACTCTAAATAAGGCAAGACTAAAGCTGATTATGATTAAAATTCTTAGCTTATTTAATAAAACCCTAGAAAAGTGTGAAAGTGTGTTACTTCACAACAATTTTGCAAGGCACCATTAAAATCCCATTAGTTCACAAGGGCCCTATGGTCACCAAAAATGTAACCCTTATACTTTTTCTGACTCGTTTGGGCTCTCCTTGTGATTTTGGCTTAATATTGCCTTGATTTAATGTTTTAATGTGGATAACACATTCACATTAGGTCTTGGGCCCTTGTGAACTAAAAATACATAAATGGTACCTTACCTAAATGTTGTGAAGTGTTGTAGCACACTTTCATACTTTTCTAGGGTCTTGTCAATGTATTTCACCTAAATAAAATCTTTTCATCATTTATCAATCCTTGCTTCAAAGTGTCGTAAAGTTTTGAAACACACTTCCACATTTCTCTAGGCTTTTCATTAATAATTTTCCTTTCTTATGCTTTAGTTGGCCCTATTTTGCATCCACATGCCTTAATTATGTGTATTTTTGAGAATAATCCGAACAAATATAATCTAAAACATAAAAATCCCAAAACCCACCTCGAATTCTTAAGGTGGGACTCATTCACCATTTCTGGTGAATGAGTCCCCTTAGGTGGGACCCATTAGCCCAAGGTGGTGAATGAGTCCCCTTTAACTAAAAAATCAAATTGAATTCAAAATTTTGGTAGGTTTCTATTCTCCAACATCTAAGGTTGGCCTATAGTGTTGTAATTTTGGGAATTATTTCATAATTGAGTATAAATACAAGCTTCTTTCTCTCATTTTCAGACCTAGCAAGTTTGATCAAACATTCAAGAGTTCACAAAAAAATTTGACCATTCACAAGAGAATTCAAGGAATTTCAAGGGAATATTCTCAAGAACTCAAGAGCTTCTTCAAGTTTCATTCATCATTTCAAAGATTGTTTGCATCATGTTGTTTTAGAGCTAATATTTGTGATGTAGGATTGTGTGATTCAAGCAAGCATTGTATTCAAGATCTATCAACATCAAGAAAGATTCCAAGTCCACATCTATTCGATCCAATACTTACATGTTAAAAAAACCTTATTGTTAGGTTTTGGTGAGTGTCAACACCATTATTTGTTCATTCATCATTATCCTTTCATATTTTCTTTTATTTCAAGGTTTAATTACCAACAAGGGGTTTGACCAAGGAAAGCCCCTCTCCAGTAATCCCACAACAATTTTCCCTCTCTTTGCATGTGATTTGTAGGTGTGGGTTGTAGATTTATCAAGGAGCAATATTGGAAAAGTGGTCATCAAGTTATCAAAGCAATTCAAAGTTTTCAAAGTTGGAAACAAGCCTTGGAGAAGGACTACAAGTTGAATTTTGCAATTTCAGACCTAGATCTGTATCAAGAACAACAGAGCAGACTGAGAGCTACAAAATCCTATTTTGAATTTCTAGAGATCTAGAAGTGGTCTTATTCAACACTATTGATGAATGAGTCCCACTGCCCAGGCTTCACAGAGACTTTTGTAGATCTAAGTACCCTTTTGGTTGAAACTTATTCTGTAATAGTTTTCCTGAAACTATATTGATTCACCCAACTTGGTGTATGAGTCCCAATCAGCATAAACAATAGCTTATTTATGATTCTAGACCTCCATTCTCCCTCCTTTAGTTTCCTAGGTGCACATTTCTAGTTTCATAATTTTCTACTTGCATTTTTAGGTATTTTTGCATATCACACTATGTTTTCAAACATTTTGTATTTTCCAAGTTTACACTTGTTGGTGAACCCTTTCTTGTCTCAATCATCTCCAAGGACACATTATGGTCAAATCTCTCACATCCTTTATTGGGTTGAGATCTCTAAGGTGTCCTTGAACATGAATATTGTGAAATTAGATCCCTCTCCTTGTATCCATTTTGTGAACAAGGAAGTGAAGCATCCATTTCCAATGTGCACATTTTGATGAACCTGACTTTTGAACATCATAATTCTGATTTGCAATGCATTTACATCCTAGATTTAGTTTTCATTAACATTTCATTGTATTTCACTTTAGTTAATTTTCATTCTAGGGTTTCAAAATTTACATTAGTGAAAAGCTCATTTAGCTTGCATTATTACATTTAATCTCATTACAAATCAATAAACTTCTATATTTTCATCTTAGATTAGCATCAAAAAACATAAAAAGCAAAAAATTCAATTCAAAATTTTTGTAAATTTTTTTTAAAAATGAGTACCAAGACTCATTCGCCACCTTGGGTGAATCAGTCCCTTTGCACATTTTGCACTGCAATTTCTAGCATTTAATCTTCATTTTCTTTCTATTTTCTATTCCATCATTTTTGTTTCACTTTCTAGAATTATAGTTAAAAGCATTTCATTGTTCTTAGCTTACGTTGCATTGCATTCACCCTACATTTAGTAGCCTTTGCATGAGTTTTTGGTGTCCTATTTCTAATACCATAGTGAGAAGAAGTTTGAGACTCATGGAATCCCATGATAGCACACTTGTTGTGGATCTTGGGTTATCTAGAGCTTCCACTCCTAGTATTGACACTAGTACACTAGGCATGGATAATACCATTAGTAACTCTTTTTCCTTCAAGTAGCATGCAAGTCGAACCATGAAATGATAATATCCTACAAGAGAAAATAATTCAAGTCCATGAGGACTTAACAAACCTGCAAAATCAAGTAAGCCTTGAAAAAATTTCAACTGCTACAATTCCTACCATAGAAAATATCCATTGCATGCTTGAAAGTGGAGATGGCCTTGACATTGTAAAAAACACAGTTGAGATATGTGTAAAAAATATTCCTTCAACTTTGAGTGTTCCTATACAAACAAACAATGTTGCAAACCAAGAGGAACTCAAATTACTCTCCCTTATCGATATCCTCAATAGCTACCTATACCACTGATCAAGTCACAATAACAATGCAACAAGTTAGTAATGTGATTCCTTCCTTGGGTATTCCTGCTAGCATCCCTAGTTCTTATGTGGCATCACATGTTCTATCTTCTACCACATTACCACCTATAAGAACTATATTCACTTGTCCTACTAATACATACACCCCATCACCACTTTCACTTCCATCTCATTCCACTTGTAATGATATTCTCATAATGCATCTTTTCAAAACTGTTTCATCCATGCAAAAAAAAATTCCACTATAAACCAAAATCAGAATGGCCCACCCACATACTATGTCACAAGTTGTCCATTTTCTTTGGAGATATTGCAACACTGATGCCACAAGGAATAGAGGTGCCTAGATTTGAGAAATATAGAGGGAAGGGAGATCCTACTAACCATGTTAATACCTACACTACCTTATGTAGTGACTTTGTCCTTGATGATAAACTCTTGGAAAAACTCTTTCCTAGGTCCTTAAAAGATATTGCCTTGGAATGGTTTTCTTGCTTAGTGAACAATTCAATTCATTCATTTAATGAACTTTTTGATGCATTTTTAAACCATTTCCAAGTGCATATGACTCCCAAGAAGACCTTGGCTAATTTGATGAGATGCAACGAAAATGTGGAAGAAAAGATAATTGATTTTATCTCACGCTATCAGTCTCTTTATTCCCAAATTGATGTTAAGATCCCTAACCCACACCTTCAAAAGATGTTCATAGAAAACTTGTAGACTAAAATTCTAGAAAAGGTCACTATGATTAAATTCCCATGCTTCATGCACTTGTGTACTACCCTTTGTGATTATCAAAATTTAGTTAGTTAGTCGAGATAATAGGTCCACTTCTAGCTGAATTGAGAGATCCAAGTGTAGACATGCAAAATTGACACCATCCACCTAATCCATATTCACTAATTCCATGGTATCCTTAATCATCTCTTTATCATCATATTTGTCTGTTTAATTAAATAAATCAAGTTTATTTAATTAATCTCCTAAGTTATCTATTAATTAAATAAATCAAGTTTATTTAATTAGTCTTCTAAAGTTCTTCATTTAATTAAATAAATCAAACTTATTTAAAATTAAACCACTAACATCATTCCCTTTAGCTAAATAAATCAAAACATTTATTTAACTAAGTCTAAATCATTTTCCATCTCCTTTTGATTTATTTTAATCCATAAATCTAAATCAAATAGGTCAAATTACCTAATCCCTCATTAAATTAATTAAACCTTGATTAATTTAATCCTTATCTCCAAAATTATCTAGATTTTTCCACTTGCACATGAAAATGCATTTAAATGATTTATTAAAATCTTTATTTATTTTCAACTTGGCATCTTTGGGGAATATTCCTCTAAGTTTGAAAATCCCTCCAAAAGGGATTTGTCCTTCCAACAAGGAATTTAAGAGCTCTTACATGTCTCTTGCACAAGTCAAACTTAGCATTTAACTCATCTTTTCATCAAATTCAAATTTTAAATCCCCGTCTTTGGCACATCTCCAGATTTTGCCACTTGCACATGAAAATGCATTTAAATGATTTATTAAAATATTTATTTATTTTCAACTTGGCATCTTTGGGGAATATTCTCCAAGTTTGAAATCTCCCCCCAAATTGACATGTACATCCAACAAAGCATTTAAGAGTTCTTATATGTCTCTTACATGTCTCTTGCAAAGGTCAAACTTAGCATTCAAATCATATTTTCATAAAATTTAAATTTCAAATCTCCCCCTCTTTGGCACATTGACCAAAATGTTCTCATTCCTCAACCTCTCACATATTGACAAGTGGCATCTTGTCATTGGTAGATCTTTAGTCCCACATCCTCCATGTTTGGCATTCTTTTATCCTTCTTGGCTATAAATAGAGAGTTTCTCTATTGTATTAATCCTCCACAACACATCCAAGTTAGCATTTCATCTTGATCATCCTCCACAATCTTAGTATCTTTCTACACAACTTGATACACATTATCTTGCATCTTCATATCTTGAGCTTATCAAAAAGGCATTGGGAAAGGGCTATTTTCCACATCAAAATAGCACCAATCCCCCTATGAGATGATAGCTTGATCCTTTTTAGATAAGTTTACATGTTTATGCTTTCTTTGTATACCATTTATCATGTTTCCTTGTCTTAATGTGATTAATAATTTCATAGGGATCTTGATTATTGTTGTGCTAACTTGAATTATTATCTATTGTGTTGCTTATGTTAGCAGGAGGCAAAAATATTTCTCACACCAAGCATGCCAATGAAAAAAATTCCTAACCTTTTAGAAAAATAAAGGGTTCTTTCAATTTAATCCTCCTCAATCAAAATTCCAACAACCAAGTAGTTGCTATCAAAACCTTGGTTCCCTTTAGTTACGGAGATCTGAAAAGATAATTTACATCCTTACCCGACACCATTCATAACACAATGTACCAAATTTTACAACAAAAAATTATTAACTTGCCTCCTGTCAAAACACCTGACCCTAATAAGCCTTTACCCTTGAGCTTTTAATCAAATTTTTATTGCCACTATCATCAACAAAATGAACATGACATTGAACATTACAAGTGTCTTAAACATCTTGTGCAAGACCTCATTGATTCTAGCTATTTATCCATTGGAGGTGTTAGTGACCAAGGCAATAAGTCCATTTCCACTCCAAACCAAAACTTGCAAAATTTCACTAATCCAATGCCCAAGCATATTTTTCCATTTGTCAAAGCCAGTGAAACTACAAAGAATGATGTGATGAATGTTGATATAGATGATGAAAATAATGATCCTATTCCAAATGATATGAATTTCAATCATATGGATGAAATGGTAGGATTAACAAACATAATCCATTGTAAGGGCTGACCTAAGAGTCCCTCTTGATGATTATTTTTATCCTCGTCATGCCCATAATTTTCATCATAAAAACCTAGCAATTTTTTTTTCTTTTTTGTGATCAACCACAATAGTTAAACTAGTTAACATTCTAGCATACCAGCAACTATTGTTACTTGTAACGACTATAACATTATTCTCAACACTCACTAAAATTAAAGCCGACATGATCAACCATCATATTCATATCATGGTGATAATTGTTTATGTTATCACATAATAGTTGTAGATAATTTTTAGTTAAATCGATATATGGCTATTGTTACATTAGGCATGGCTAGGCATTGCTCATGGTATTATTATTCTTACTATCTCACGTAAATAATAATCATGTTAATATCATTAAATTGTTTTCCCTTTTCCTTTGCTAAGTATTGATGACATCGATAATATGGCTGATTAATGTTAGCTATCATACAAAAATTTGGCCCTTTTGATTTTAACCCTGAAAAAAAAGTGTTCCTACTATTATTACCATAACTAACAATATTTCTCTGATAATTGTGGTACCACTTAGTTGTAATTAGTGAACCACAAATGGCATGCGCATAACTTAATTTTTTTTTTAAACACCAACACCTCTTTCGATATATATTACCATATATATTATAATCATATAAATAAAATTAATTAACAACTAATTATTATTATTATTTATTTTAATATTTAACAACATCATTAACTGTTGATTAATATATATCACCTTTAAAAAAAATTATTTATTTATTTATAAGAAAATAAATAAATCACAAGTTAGTATTATTAATCTTAAAATTCTCGCTTTATAATCTAACTTTCTATTTTCAAATCTAATAAAGATCATAATTATTTAACTTCTAAAAAAAACACATATATATTCTCTAACTAATAAATGGAATGATTCCATAATTGAAATGATTTCATATTATCTTTCTAATCTTAAGGGTGGCTTTTTATTACTTTTTCCTTTTACTTATATAAAAGTTAAGGAAAATAGTACCCTCTAAAATTAACCTTTTTTTTTTCTTAAGTAAAAGAAAAAAAAGTAAAAGCTTAATTCATTCCTATCCTTCTTACTTTTCTCCACGTCAATTTTTAGAATTTTCTTTTTCTTTCTAAATAATACTATAGAACTATGAGTTAAGAGTTTCAAAGAATGAGTAATATATATATATATATATA
>VDFB02000008.1:271787814-271883568 GCA_007258455.2 Sequoia sempervirens
CATGATCAAAAGTTACTAAGCAATGTGAAACTCTAAATCACAAAACACTAGTCACTCACAATGACATTAACAAAATGAAGACCAACCATATCCAACCAATTTCATACATAAAATTCCTCAACATGGGCATATGCAACCAAAACTATGATCTCAAATTCTAAAAGACACAAATAATTATAAACAAAATTCTCCTACATTAGAATGAAAATGCACCTTACACAACTAAGAATCAATGGTAAAAATTTTCTGACTAGTAAAATATGAGTATGGATGTGGATTTATTTTGCTATGATAGCCCTTTTTTATCATATCATAAACCAACAAACACAAATTTCTTTGATGATTTCCTGTACTCCCTTCTTTCCAAACTAATACTATCAACTTGTCATGCTTTATTTGTATTGTCATGCTAATCTCCAAAGATAGTGACTTGACCAACACATTTCTAATTTAGAACATCTTTATTACATATCGATTTGAATGCCCAAAAATAGATAATAATAGGTAAACATCAATTCTTACAGAAGAAAGATAAGACCATCTTATCACATTAATTATAGTCACTGCTATCATTCAAATACAACACCTTCTTGGAGAGTTTGAAATTGAACCATAGTTTAAACACATTCTTTTACTTTTAATAAATTTTGTATCGCCATAGTTTAGTGGTGACATGTAGTAGATCTTATAGCTACAATATTATTTCAAGGTTTGCAAGGAGATCTGGAGGTAAATGAGCAAAACAATAGAGGAGAAAGCAATGGAAAATAGAGATCTATTTTCTCAAGTGCTTGACTTTGCTGAATATTTTCTTGGAAAGAGAATTATTACGCTTCAACATCAACATTCTTACATGCAGGAGGAAACACTTGAATGTGAAGAAAAATGTTTTCAGCTTAGCCTCATATCTCTACCATACACAACCACCAATTCCTACAATGAATTGCCACAAAGAGGAGAGTGACTTTGATACCAAATTAGAGCATAAAGCTTTAGGGTAAAAGAAAAAACTTGTGTCACACTTTATAAAGGAATTGACCAACAACAAAATTTTTTTTGAACTTAAACCACATAAAAGTGGTCTTTATGTTTTGAATTTAAAAAAGAGTTAAAATAATGAGATGTAGAACTTTTGATGAAGTTTATTCCTATAATTTTTAAAATTTAAAAAAAAAAAAATTCATTATTTTTTTATCAATTTAAGAACAAATTTTGGAATGCTAAATGCTAGAGTAAATGGTTTTTACCATTCACCTGCTTAGGTTTTCTTAGGTAGAATAGTTTATTAGTTTTACATTTAATTTCTTAGGTAGTTTCTTTCCCATATCGAGAAGTTTTATACCCGCCATAAATTTCATGCCTTTATAAGGCACTTCGTATAGTATGTAAATTATCTCATTTTAGTCACTCCTTATTTGGTGAAATGTCCTTGTGTTGTCTCTCTCTATCTCATGAAGGGTTATTTTTTTGTAGTTGGTGATCTTGGGATCACAACAACATGGTATCAGAGCCACCCAATCAAAACTCTGTCTTGTGAGAGTTTTCATCAGGAGGTTTTGAGATCATTTATTTTATTTTTTTGACATTTAAAATTTGTTCAAATTTCAAAATTTCCTTATTTTCTTGTGATCATCGTCTAGAATATTATTGGCACCATTATCCTATTTATTGGGAATTTTGAGTGTTTTGAGATGTTCTTTCCAAACACCTTCATTTTGAAGGTTGTGATTTATCACTAAAAAGGCCCAATTTTTGTATTAAAGAGAGGCATCTTTTATTTGACATCATTGTTCATTGACATATTTTCTACTGGTAGACTTCTTTTGGAGGTGTTTTCCTTGTTGTTAGGTGGTATTTCAAGGTCGAGGCGTCTATTTTGATGAATTATATTTTGCACATTTGAATTTGTAGCTATTGGTTTCCTTTGAAGGCATGATTTGAATGGGCATGATTTTATTGTTGGAGGCATCCTATTGTGTTGAGGAATTTTCTAGTTTGAAGAGAGGGAGTGATTGAGGAATCCTTTGGCACCTCATGAGTCACTCTTAGTTCATGCAAGATGTGGTGATCTTTTCTAATGGGTAGTTCACTCTGTCGGTGTCATGGGATGGTAAGCTACAACTCTGGGATATCAACATGGGCCTCACCACCTGACACTTCATAGGAGAATCCAAGGACATCCTCAGTGTGGCCTTCTCCATCAACATCCATCAAATCAAAATGCTTAAGGGTACTTTCTAGTGGTGATTTAATTTGTGGGAGAACTTGATTCTATGGTAGCATATCAGATCAAATTGATTTCTCTTTTGAAGCTGCAAATTCCAAGCATAAAGTTTCCTTTTTCTTTTCTGATTATTGGAGGCCCAAGTTTTCCTATTGAAGGATAATTTTCAATGTGAAAGGATCTAATCCAATCCATAGAGCTCGATGTCCATATTCACCTTCCCATCATATATGCAACACTCAACCCACTTCCATATTCTTTTCTATACAAACTTTAAAGTTTTGCATCAAATATTTTTTTCTAGGGTTAGGAGGTTGGCCCATAGGTAGTTATTAGCGAATTTCTTCTAGACATCAATCTCACATTCATTTTGTGGAGAAATTATTTGTTCCTTCAATTTTCTAACACTTGCATTTTGTAGCAAAGTTGTTTCCAGGTTCATGGGTAGTGTGGTTTGCATGTTGTTTTGGTTTAGATTGCTTGAGATTGCTTCGTGTTTGGTGAGGCTTGCCCAAATTTTTTTGTCCCCATGCTCATGATGGTCACATGGAGTAACTAGGGGCTTGCTACTACTTCCAAAGTGCCTCTAGAGGCATTTCTTTATTTGTGCACATCTTTTGCAAACAAAGGCCAATTTTCGCAAACCACATATCAACAAAAAGGTATTTTTGTCACCTTTGTAGTGGTTGAGGAATTTCTCTCATTTTTTCTTTTTTTTTTGTGGTGATTTTAATCTATTGTAGTTCAATATTGATGTTGTTGTGCTCTTTGGAGTTGCTTTATTCTCAACACTTTTTTTTGCATTATTGCTTCCTGAAGTATTTTGGGAAGGCTTCATTTGTGGTATTTGCGAGTCTCTAATTGTTGTTGAAGGTTAATGTCTTTGCATTTTTGGAGATTTGTTATAGTTCATAATGGGGATTTCATTTCATCCTATTGTGATTATGTTGAAAAGGGGAAACTATAAACAATCGAGAGAAGGTATCATAAAATATTTCAGATGGATTCCTTTTTTGCCATATTTCTATAATCTTGTTCCCCTTCCTGGTACTGATAGTAATAAATTTGTGTGGAATTGCAAAATGGATCATGTCCTAGTAGTTATTGTGATGCATATTGATGATTCCACTTTGAATGTTATTGATCATTTTGAGTGTCCTCATATTCTTTGGACTAAAATTTGGGAAATACATGGATATTCTAATATTCAATTATTCCTAGATGATCATGTTTCAGATTATCTTGTGCCACTTCATTTTTTAGACAAGATCCCCTATGATCATGCTACTATGCAAGAGTTTGAAGTTTTGGAATACTTTGATTCTTCAAATGAGGATGATGAGGGTTCTTCAGAAGCTCCTTCTTCTCCATCAAAGATAGTTGACGTACCTTCACCTTCAATGATTCATTGTGCAAAGTCATTGATTAAGGATCCTATCTTTCTTGTTCAACAAGACAATTCATCTTGTGTTGATGATTTATTGAGCATGTCCAGTGATTCATCACAACTAGTATCTTATTGTCTACCTAATTAAAATTCTTATTTGTTAGAAATTGGTTCATTGTTGATAGAATCTCATATTTCTAACTTGGAAGACACATTTGAGGGTATATCTCTCTTATTTGATGATAGTTGTGATACAAATATTTTCACCCCATTTCTATCTCTAGAGAATATTCAACATCAACTTCTAGTGGTACCTCGTTTGTCACCTCCTATTGTGATTGGGCATGTTCCTGATTGGTTCATGTAATCATCTTTCAATGTTTTGGTGACACATGAGAAGATTCTAGAGATATCATAATACATCTCCATGCTTCTTTCTTTCAATTCCTATTTGGAATGGGAGTCATACTTGCATTTGTACTTGCGTTTGTTTCTTCCAAAAGGGAGACAAGTTGTTTGTCGACATTGGATCATGTTTTTTCTTCAGGCACTTACCATTTTTGTAGGTGATTACACATTATGGGGGGGGGGGGTATATAGTCTCTCTCTTTCACTCCTATGGGGGTGTTTTTTATTGTATATACATGATGTATGTAGTCCTTGGGAGGTGTGAATGAGTCTTCCATCCATGCATCATTTTTGTTTTATTTTCTCTCTTTTGGAGAGGGGTTTTTTCCCCCAAGGTTTTTCTCCTTTTCTCCAGTTGTCAGAGATTTCTTTTTGCATTGTAAATAGGTACCTAACATGGTTGTGTAGTTGGGACCCATATTGCATCTTCATTTTTGCATAATAATTCTTCCTAAGTTACACTTAAGGGGGGTTGTTAGAGTAAATGATTTTTACCATTTACCTACTTAAGTTTACTTAGGAAAAATAGTTTATTAGTTTTTCATTTAATTTCTTGGGTACTTTCTTTTGCGTATCGGGATGTTTTATACTTGCCATATATTTCATGCCTTTATAAGGAAGTCTGTATAGTATGTAAATTAACTCATTTTATTCAATCCTTATCTGGTGAAATGGCCTTATTTTTCCCCTCTCTATCTTGTGAAGGGCATTTTTGTTGCAGTTAAGATCATGGGCTCACACCAACACTAAAATTTTTAGAAAAAAGTGACGTCCATGGGACACCAAGAAACAAATTGTAAAAACTTCATTTTTCCCTAACTTTTTTTCTCTGAATAGGTAACTTCAATATCTAGTGCATGGAAAAAAGATCAAATTTTGATGTATATTTTTGTCATAATAATGTTTCAAAGTCAAACTTGTCATAATTTGACAGTTTTCATGGGATGTCACTTATTGTCTAATTTTTTAAATCATTTTCAAAAACTTAAATTATACACTTTTGAAGAGGACTCTCTCCTCTAGTGCACCGTATATTTTAAAAAAAAAAATCATATGTTTTACTATTTTTTTTAATTTCTAATTAGCCTCTTTTTAACTTTAACAAGCTACATACATTATTTTAAAAATAAACTATATTAAAAATAAGGAAAATATTAAAAAAAATACATATTTAGATTTACCTCTCTGAGCTCTACAAAATGGTTTTTTTTTTTTTTTAAATCATTCTAAATGAAGAAATACTTAGTTGAAGTTGAATTTTTTTAGAAAATTCAAAAAATACTTGAGTTGGCTACTAACTAGGATGCCACATAGACAATTTTAGTAGAAAGGGCTTCTATTGAAAGGGTATAAAACCCTTTCTATAGAAACCTCACACACAAAAAAAGTCAATTTCAAATCTAATTTGAAAGCGAAAAAGGGAAAAGTTTTTTTTTTTTGGATTTGACTAAAACCCTATGTGCCATGTGTAGGGCATGTGGTTTTGGTTGAAACCTATTATGTTGAAACTTTTCCAGCCAAAAATGTTTAACTCTCAGGTCGAAAGTGTAACACAACTTTGTGATTTTACCCTCCATTGTATTATTATTCAAGGAATACATATGCATATATATGGACATAGAGGAAGTGGTTGAATGAAGGTTCGATGGAAACGGTTTAGCGACATAGTGACAATCAGTTAACTGTATACACCTACTAGCTACACCTTCCACATTACAATTTAATAATATATAACTAATTATGCCAACATAATCTAGATACATATTTAAGTCAATCATTAATCAATCAATCAACGTTCATGGTCAAAGAAAGAACCAAAAACTTGATCCAACATTCTTGCTCTTCTATAACAATTAGTAGTCAAGTAGGTGTTTGTGATCATTTTTGGTTCCTTCCATTGTGATGTAGGAGAAAGTGTGATTTAGATCATAGATCCATTTTTCCCACACCATATTTAGGTGAATCAAGTTCTTGTTACATTTTAAAAACCTTTTGTAATCTTAAGTTTTTTATTTTAAAATCTGAATGTAATCTTATATTATTTGAATTTGTCATTTATGCATGCATATTTTAGTGAAAAGCATTGAAAAAGTAAATATTTGAATAATATTTATTATATCAAAAAATCAAAAAGTGTTAATTTTTAGCTTCTTCAAGATAGATTCAATCAATTAGTGTATATTAAAATATGAAATCTAACTCTTAAACATACAACATTACTTTAAAAGAATAAAATTTTATGCATGATTGTGTATTTCACATAAAAGAATTAGGCTTTTGTGCATTTCCAAAAAATTATCTATATCTAGACCTGAATCTCTACAACCTTAAATCTTCAAACACTATAGCTTAGTTCAATATTTTTAAAGTATTAAAATTGAAATCCTCTAGTCTAGGGTGCCACTGCCCTTGTCTATACTATTTTGGACTAAATTTCAATGATAGTAGACTATCTTAGTCCTCTATTCATATTTGTTCCCAATTTTTGTTACATATCTCTAGAACATTTTAGTACATATAATTGTGTAACATTTTAGTACATATTGTAACATCCTGCTACGTAACCTTGAAGGGTAAGAGCCAAAAGAAGACAAGATAAATATTTTTTTGATAACATAAAGAATAACTTACAGATAAAGTAGTTGCCAAGAAGATATACCGACAAATTACATAGCCAAGCATGGCTAAACACAACCCAAAGGAGGGGAATAATCCACCCTCCAGAGAAAATCCAAATAGGAGCAAACATAATAGCTCCAGAAGCTTGCTCTTGAACTTCTAGCTATAGAAGTTCTAGCTACGAAAGTTCCTACTCTGGAACCTTTTCTTTAGAACCAACTGCTCTACTTCGGAACTTTCAACTCAGCTCCAGAACTTCTAGCTCTACTCTGGAACTTTCAACTCAGACCTGGAACTTTTGGCTCTGCTCTGGAACTTTCAACTTTCCTCCAGAAATTCTACTCCAGAACTTTCAACTCGGCTCCTGAACTGCTAGCTCTGCTCTGAAACTTTCAAATCAGCTCCGAAACTTCTAGCTCTACTCTGGAACTTTCAACTCTACTTCAGAACTTCTGCTCTGGAACTTTCAACTCGGCTCTGAAACTTCCAGCTCCACTTTGGAACTCTATCAACACTGCTCTGAAACTTGCAGTGCTGCTCTGGAACCTACAACACTGCTCTGGAACTTGCAGCGTAGCTCTAGAACCTCAATAGCGCTGCTCTAGAATTTACAACACTGCTTCAGAACTTACAGTGCAGCTCAAAAACCTTAACAAAGGTGGTGTTGCTCTGTAATCTTAAGCTGACTATAAACATGATGGAAAAATACAAACAAGATCTATTTTTTTTGCATGGAAAATAATGAAGCAAAAGCTATAATGATTATCATAATACAAGCAAGTCCGATACCAACATCAGAACTCGTAATCCAAATATAAATCATCACATTTCTTCTCATTTAAATTATATGATTACATTCTCTCAAGATAGTATAATGTTCATAAAGGAATATACATGAGTGCAAAGGCATAGCCATAAATGAAATACATGAACATGTAATACAAATGCAAGGGAGAGCAGCTCCAACTGGCGCTCCAATAACCTGTACACCAATCCCCAATGGCGGTGGAAATGCCTCCCTACCATGTGGACTCAAAAGATGCCACACCACTATGATCGGAGGTAGTCACAAGGCCCAAGTAGAAAAGATAAGGCAAGGATAGCATATGGCCAATGCTCACATTAGACACGGAGTAAACATAGACTACAATAAATTAACCCAATTTCACCACATGAAGATGCACATATAAAACATACCAGGAACTAATCATAACTACTATGGCATAGAGTACAAAAGTGTTGACCAAAAGGAATGTCATCATGTGTACTCGAAGGGATGGCACCACACGAATCTGAGTGCACCTCTCATATAGACGAGGAGACTCAAACATGCCCGTATCAATGCCCTACAGACGGATAACTCAACCCCCCACAGATGGATAGGCCTTCTTGTTTAACCAAATGAGGAATCCATAAAAAATGTGAAACATAAGAAAAGCCACAAAAATCCATTTAACATAGCCAAGCAACCATTGTTGTAAGAAGACACTTTTAACAGTTGAATTCAATCCTGAAATAGAGGCATGAAAATTACATAAAAATTCAAAGTACTCGGATTAAAATTCTAAGCTTGACCTAGTTCATATTTTGATTTTCCAAGTTGCAATTCACCCTCAATTTTCAATTTTAAGACCCACAGTATGGTGTTGTACTAGAAAACGTCATTTAAGGCAAGGTTTGGCAAAAACATGAAAAATAAAAGTATCCCAATTAAAAATCGGATGAAGACCCATTTCATATTTTAATGTGTGTACATGGAATCCAATTTTATTTTACATTTTTATTAGACGGTTAAAGAGTAGCAAACAAAAATGTCATTTAACAAGAGGGCACAAATTTTGCCCAAAACGAACGTGTCCAGAATGAAAATCTGCCAAAGACCCAATTGAGGTCTTGGAATTTCTAAATGAAATCCACCATTAAAATTCATTTTTAGCATGGATATAATGAGCAGCAATAAAAAAATTTCTACCAGGCGACACAAATTTTGGCTAAAAATGAAAGTGTTCGAAATGTGTTTTGGACTCCAACCCATTTGAGATTTTGGGCATTTTAAGTGAATCCCAAGGTTGGATTCTAGTTTAAAGTGGGAGGATTGAAAATATTTATAAAAAAAACTCAGATTTCCCAAAAAGAAACAATAACCGGGTTGAAAAGAAGACTTAACCCAAAAGCCATGACAACACCCAGAGTAGCAAATTAAAAATACCCACATCTATATCTAACTCATAAATTCAAGAAATATATAGGAGAATACCTCTAATTTCCGCCCAAATTCTGAAATGAAAAATTGCTCTGCTTGTAAGGCACGACTAGTTTCCAAAACGGAGCAGTCAGATAATATTGCCATGCTGCACCTTCGGAGCCACTACCCACAAACTTCTTCTAGAAAATTCTCCATGATTCTTCCATACTCAGCTACACAATTCATGGGGCTTTCTTCTTCTTTTCCAAACAGAAAATTTTCTTCCCCAAAAAGATCCCCTCAAAACCAAATGAAATAAAAAGTAGTCCCCCCTCTCAAGGACAAGGCTGCCCCTTTAAATATATATATATATATATATTTTTTTCCCAAAACAAAATAAAATCCAATAAGGAATTTGATAAAATTAGCTATTAAAGCTCCCAAATAAATTTAATAAAATCATTTAAATTTTTTGAATGAAATATATCATTCTCTCGAATGATCAATAAAATAATTTAAAATAACATATTTTAAAATTTCATGGGTAAAACCATTTAACCCTCCATCAATTAAATACTATAAAATACCATATTTAAAATCATGAAAGATGCCAAGGAAAAGGCATCATAACACCGACAACCAAAATAAATAGCCATATAAAATATTCATGAAAACCATAAAAATGACATAATTGTAACCCACATACACCAAAAAGGTGCACCAGAACTTATAGCGGAAAGGTGCTCTGGAAGTTACCATTAGGGAACTGGACGGTAAGATATCAACAATGAAACATTGCCCTAATAGGGTACAGTTGGCTAGGATAGGGAAAATTTGGCCTGTGACTACTCTAGTAACCACCATCGGGGAATAGGAGTACGCTTAGGCGTGTGGATCCAGGCGGAGTCGATATTCAGTACTGCATCATTTCCAATTATACGTCAAAGTGCATGTGCATATACATTTAGTTCAAAGCAACATCAATCATCAGGAAGGGAGTCATGATATCGTAAGCCTCTCGAATATGATTGTTACAACATCATCCCTTTCCTATCCATAATCATACTAAATCAATGATAACAGTATATAACCATATAAGCTTGTAATTCAAAAATAATAAATAACCATGATATAGTTGTCTATAATCATCAATGTCTAATCTTGTTATAACAACATTTAACAATTGGAATATCAAATCAAAATCAAAATGCTACCTTACCTAGGCTGAAGTTAGAGAGGTGTTACACATATAATGATGTCTTTCTACACATATAATGATGTCTTTTTTGAATTCCTTGGTTGATGTTTCGATTTGTTCCTTTGGTAATGCTTTTGCAACAAATCATAGAGGTCATGCATGTTTCACTTCCAATTCATTAGGGTGATCTCATAATACTAGTTTACAATTTTTGGGCAAACTAGACATTGAACTAAATTTTTTTAACTGAATATTTACTTTCAAGCAACTATAGTGGCTAAAACATGAGGAATTTGAAGATGATGCAAACTAGTGATTGGTGACATTTTGTCTGTAGATTTTAAATATATTTTTTTCAATTTTTTTGGAATGATATTTCACTTCTTTTTCCATCTCCTTTGAAAACTTGTTTTTAACAGTAAACATCAATTTTAAAGAGTGATGTTACTGGTTAACACATTTATTTATTTTCTATGAAGGATAATTTTTTTTTTTTTGAATTTAGATTCATAACTACAATATCTAGTACATGGAATTTGTTTTGTAACATTTCATTGAATATTTTTTTCTTAATTAAGTTTCAAAGTCAAACAAATTATAGTTTAAACATGATTTACTAGCTAAAACAAAAAAAAATTCATACGTATCAAAATTCTTTTTTTTTGTTGGTTCAAGGACATTAATATCTATTGCACTAATATTTTTCAATTTTTTTTTATAATTTGCTATTTTTACCCATGTAGAACAAAGAGCTTGATTTTTGGTGAAAAACCTACATTCACAAGAAATAAAAAAATAAATATAATAATTAAATTTAGTGTATTTAAAATTATACTTTTTGGGAAGCTTATAATAAGGACTATATACTTATAAAAAATAAATTTTAAATGAATTAATTTGATCCCCCAAAAGGTAAATCAAAACTAGATTTTTATCAACATTTTGACAGGTGTAAAGGAGTCTCCGTTATAGGTAAGGTTTAAAACTAGTAGGGTTATATCCAAGGGAGTTTGATCTAAGGTGGTTTGATCAAACCCTCTTCATTTGGAATCCATTAAATGGAACTTTTAAAGGATTAAATTATTATATTTTCTAAAAAATATGTGATTTGAGTAAAATTCAGAATGTCCCAAAAAGTGTAAACCACTATTATGGGATCAACCATTCCCTCCTAGTGAGCATACCTTGGTAGAAGAATAAGATATCATTGATAGCTTCTCAAATAATAACTTTAAGTCAAGAATTTCTCTTAACAATTGGAGTCATTGAAAAATTAAACCTTCTACTTTTTTTGACTTTTTTAATACCTCCTTGTCATTTTGGCTTAACGTTGCCTTGATTTAGTGTTGCAATTTGGATAACACATTCAAATTAGGTCTTGGGACCTTGTGAAATAATGAGATTTTAATGGTTCCTTGCAAAAGTGTTGTGAAGTAACACACTTTCACACTTTTCTAGGGTTTTATAAAATAAGCTAAGCATTTTAATCATAACCAACTTTAATATTTGCTTATTCAGAGTGTTGTAAAGTGTTGTAACACACTTTCACATTCCTCTAGGCTTGTCATTAATAATTGGGATTTATTATGATTTAATTGGCCCTATTTTGCATCCACATGGCTCATTTATTGCATCTTTTTGAGGATAATCCTGATACCAATCAGTAACCAATCACAATTCAGGTGTTGCTAGCTTATGTGGCCTAAATTTAGTGTCTGGGAATCATTCATCACCTTGGGTGAATGAGTCCCACCTAGGTCCTTTTGGCCTCGATGCAGGTTTCACACATTTCTAGGAATTTTTAAGTTTTGGTCCCATACATTATGTGTGATGGGACTCATTTGCCACCATGGGTGAATGAGTCGCATGTGACCAAAATTCAAGTTTAGTTCAAATTTCCAATGGGATTTTATTCTCCTAGATCTGATGTCAACTTGTAGTGTTGTAATTTTGGGAATTCCTCCATAATTGAGTATAAATACAAGGTGCTTTCACTCATATTCTCACCTAGCAAATTTTACATGCATTCAAGAGTTCTGAAGAGCATTTAAGAATTCACAAGAATTTCAAAGATTGCATTCTTCATGTTTTCTATTGTGTTAAAATTTGTGATGTAGAGTTCATGATCCAAGCAAGTGTTTCAAGCAAGATCCATCTCCTTCAAACTAGATTTAAGAGCCACATCCATTGCAACTATTTCAAGCATCATTATAGCACCTTATTGCTAGGGTTTGGTGAGTTGCAATATTATCTTTTCTTAATTCATTATTCTCCTTTTTTATTTGCTTTCATTTCAAGGTTTAATTACCAAAAATGGGTTTTACCAAGGCAAACCCCTATTCACTAACCCCCACAAATTTTTTCCCTCTTCTTGTGTGTGACTTGTAGGGCTATGTTGCATATTTAACAAGAAGCAAAGTTGGAGAAAATTTGTCAAGTCATTAAAATCCCTAAAGTTGTCATCAAGCCTTACAGAAGCTTGGAGAAGGTCTAGAGGTGGCATTTTGAAGTTTTAGATCTGGAAACTAGTCAAAAAGAGTAGAGCACACCGAGAGCAACAAAATCTAGTCTATAATTTCTATAAAAAGAAAGTGGACTAATTTGCCACTATTGGTGAATGAGTCCCACTCAACAAGCTTGACAAATATTTTTATAGATTCACCCAGCTTGGCAAATCAGTCCTAGTCAGCATCAATAGTAGATTTTTTAGTGATCCAAACCTCCATTCTTCCTTCTTTAGTCTTCTAGGTGCACACTTTCAATTTCATAGCTTTATGTTACATTTTATTCATCTTTCTAGGTCATCTTGCATATCACATTATGTTTTCCAATTCATTGTATTTTCCAAGTTTACACTTGGTGGTGAACCCCTCATTAGCTATCATTTAGTCTCTATGACAACCCTATTGCAAGATTTCAATCTCCTTTGCATTGAAATATCTAGGGTTATCCTTGAGTGGAATCTCTTTGAAAGTGGGTGTGATTCCATCATTGACATCACAAAACAAAAATGATCCATTTTAAGAGGTTTCATTTTGGTGAACTTGCATTTAGGATATCATTATTCTTATTTGGAGTGCATTTACATCTTAGATTTATCTTGCATTAGGTTTTGCATAGGTTAATTTTCATTCTAGGGTTTCAATTCTTTCATTATTGAAAGCTCATATAGCTTGCATTATTGCATCTAGTTTCATAAAAAATCAATAGAATTTTGCATTTGCATCTCATATTTACATCAGAAAACATAAAAAGCATAAAGTTCAATTCAAAAATTTAAAAAAAATTCAAAAAAAATAGTACCTAGACTCATTCGCCACCTTGGGTGAATCAGTCCCTCTGGATTTTTTCACTACATTTTCTGGCATTTATAGTTGATTTTTTGTCTTTGTTTGTTGTTAATATCTCTCTATTTTAGTCTACAGACTTTTTGTTTCATTGCATTTAGCTGAAATTCATTCAACTTGTGCATTTCTTAAAATCAAAATTGCATTTACATTATTTACTAAAATTTTCATTATGGATATGTGCTTTAACAAGCTTTTGGTGTCAATAAAATCCTTAGTGGATGTGTAAAGTTATGCTCTTGGAAATGATCCTAATGACATTGAACTCACTCATGCTCACTCAACTACTAATGTATTTCCTCTTCGTGATGTTGACATCATTGAAGAAGATGATGACAACATGGATAGGTTCCTAAACGATTGTCTTGACAACCTTGAAGCTAATTCATCCTTCTATCCATCCATGAAACATCAAGATCTTCATACAATACAACCTCTTGAGATGTTTGGTTACTTACATCTTGAAACAAAATTTTAATGTAAGATACCTACAATATGTGAATCTAGTTCCTATAGACAAGAAAACACTCAACCATTCTATGATAATAAAGTAACCAACATTCCTATTAATCTTGAAGAAACATATGGAAAAGGATTCTCAATATTGAGTAAACAAGGATGTGATACAAGTGAGCATGAAATTTATCAAATATTAGAGAAAATACCAACAGATGAAAACATAAAGGGATTAGGATCTCAAGGTCTCCCTCACAACAGAAAACCCCCTCGAGAATATCTAAGGCTCCAAAGTGATGGTACAGTGAACATGAATTCCCCTCCCAATTTAAATGTCCTTCTTCCTAAGGAACAACCAATGACTCATAACAATGACAAGATGATCTCAGGACCTCCTTCCCTAATCCCATCTAGACAAGTTGGTGAATTTAACAACAACAAAATACCTTACAAGCTCCCACCACTCAAACAAGAATTGAATGGCAACTACAAAATATTATAGACATAGGATGACTTAAACTTCCACCTCATAATAGAAGAAAATTCCCTAAGGATAACATGAAATATTTTCCATACCATAGAATTCTTGTTCATCTTACTGATGAGTATCGAACTATAATGAGGATCCTTCAAAAATTTGAAATTATAGAAATAATCCCTTAAAATGGGACCCCTTTTCATGTAACAGTTGTAGAACATTCTATTCTCACTATTAAATGACCTTTCCCATCACCTACCTCAAATCATTCTTGTCTCACACTCTATGGGGGAAAGCAATTGATAGCCTTGCCCTGGTAATGAATTTGTTGTTGTCCCTTAGCTGCATTGTTCACCTTCCACCTATATAGACTGAGATTGGTAAACAAATGACCTACTCATAGGTTGACTCACATTTTCCTTAGTAGCCTTTTGATTTATTTCTTTTTCATTTTCTTTTTTTGTGTGATTGCATATGTGTAATGTGATCTTGTGTAACATTCTATTTGATGTTCTCTCTCTTCATGAAATTTCTCTATTTGTGCCTTCATTCTTCTCTATGTCGTGTATCTGTTTCACTTTTTTATCTTTATATCATTTTCCCTTTCCTTTTTGGGATGACGTAAGGCATCGAGATAGCCTATGTCTCTTCCATGTTGACTCAAAAGGATTTTTCTTTTTTTTCACATTTTTGTTTATCTTTCTTATTTGTCTTGTGTTTTCCTTTTGGGGATGACGTAAGGCGTTGAGACACCCTATGTCTCTTCCATGTTGACCCAAAAGGATTTATCTTTCTTTTTGCCTTTTATTTTTCTCTTTTGTCTTGTTTTTTTCTTTTAGGGATGACACAAGGCATTGAGACATTCATGTTTCTTCCATGTTGACCCAAAAGGTTTCTCTTCATGTTTCTTCCATGTTGACCCAAAAGGTTTATATTTTTCTTCAGTCTCTTTGTATCATTCTTCTAGTTCTATGTGTATTTGGGGGATGATGACAGTTCCAATCTCTCTAAAAGACTTTGTAGCAAAGAACATACTGAACCCAAATCCATAGATTGCTTATGTGTTTGGTGTTTTCATTTTGGGGGAAACCCCTTTCTTTTCTTTCTCTCTCGCATGACGTAGCTTTACTTGGAAACATATGACTTGGAATAGGGATTTCCAAGTTGGCTTTCGTGTCTTCATTCTTGTTAGAATTTTTCATTTTCTACTTTAAAGTAATTACTCACAATATGGTGTTTAGAAATTTCTTTAAAGAGGGGGCATACTTTGGAATTATTCTTTTTCATTTTCCTTTTTCTTGATTCTTGGTGCAAGCTTCTTACATCATACAATATGTTTGTCACTTTGTGGATAACATTGGGTGTAATTTCCTTCAACAACATGATCTATCTTAGCATATTGCATTCCTCTTAGTGGCTTGATGTGATGCACTACATCCCCTAAGTTGTGAATTCTATATTATCTAATTGGTCTTTTCTTGGAGACATTAGGAACAATGTTCCCTAAGCTAAAGACCTCACACAAACTAAGAAAGAATCACTTGAACATTGTTTACATGTTTCATTTTACATTTTTTGTTATATGGCCACCTTGCATAAAACTTGCATCCTTGTAGTGCCATCTTGTTTGTTTATGAGCTCCAAGCATGTAAAGTTTTGCTTGCCTCAGGAAGCTCTAAAATCATTTTTGTGTGGTGCCTTATTAAAGTTATCAAGAGGTATGACTTTGGTATGGTTGAGTGGGAAGCCCAATCCGAGGCATGAATTTCCCCATAGCCACTTGCATGTGTGTGAGTGCATACCAACCATGAGTGTATGTTTCTCACCTTTTAGGACTTTTCACCTAGTGGACAACCAAAAGTTTTGTTACCTCAGAGTGAGTATGTGTTTTCTAGAAAAACAACCAAGATCTAATCCACATCAGGATGGAAAAAGGGTCGAAGCTTGATTTGATTCATTCCATCTCCCTCTTTTCTCTTTTTCATCTTTGGTATTGTATGCTTGGCCTTTTCATTGCTCTTTATATCATTCTCATGTGTGTTCCTTTGTGCTCATGTTAGTTTTTTCTAGGATCTTGATCTTGGCAGCTTGATCACCCCTCTAGATCTTTGCCATATTTTCTTGCTAGTATTGGTGCATTACAACCCATCTTTATGTGTGTTTTTATAGTTTAGTGTAAGTTTGAAGTAGATTCATCCTCTCACTAAAGTAGGGGCGAAATGGAGTCACCAAAAATCTAACCCTTTTTGTTTTTCTGACATTTTTGGGCCCTCCTTGTAATTTTGGCTTAATTTTTCCTTGATTTAATGTTGTAATGTGGATAAAACATTCACATTAGCTATTGGGCCTATGGGCATTGGAAATGGATGCTTCACTTCCTTGTTCAGAAAATGGATACAAGGAGATCTATCCTATTTTGCAATATTCACATTCAAGGACACCTTAGGGATATCAACCCAATGAAGGATGTGAGAGATATGAACTTAAGGTATCATTGAAGATGATTGAGACAAGAAAGGGATTCACCAATTATTCAAAAAATAAAGGGGTTCACCACCAAGTGTAAACTTGGAAAATACAAAATGTTTGCAAATATAGTGTGATATGCAAAAGACCTAGAAATGCAAGTAGAAAATTATGAAATTGGAAATTTGCACCTAGGAAACTGAAGGAGGAAGAATGGAGGCCTAGAATCCAAAAAAACCTATTGTTTATGCTAACTAGGACTCATATGCCAAGCTGGGTGAATTAGTCTAGTTTTTGGAAAACTGCGCCAAAACAGATTTTAGCCAAAAAGGTACTCAAATATGTAAAAAGCTCTGTTAGGCCTAGGAAGTGGGACTAATTTTCCAATAGTAGTGAATCAATCCACTTCTAGATTTTTATAAATTTAAAATGGTATTTTGTAGCTCTCAGTCTGCTCTGATGTTCCTAATATAGATTTGGGTCCAAAACTACAAAATTCAACCTATAGTCCTTCTTTGAGGCTTCTTTGCAACTTTGACAACTTTGAATTGCTTTGACTACTTGATGACCACTTTTCCAATCTTGGTCCTTGATAAAAATGAAAAAAACCTACAAATCTCATGCAAAGAGAGGGGAAAATGTTGTGGAGTTAGTGGATAGGAGTTTGCCTTGGTCAATCCCCTTGTTGGTAATTAAACCTTGAAATGAAAGCAAATATGAAAGGAGAATGATGAATGAATAAATAATGATATTGCAACTCACCAAACCCTAGAAATAAGGTGCTACATTTATGTAAGTATTGGACCCAATTGATTTCAACCTGGAATCTTGCTTGATGTTGATAGATCTTGAATGCAATGCTTGCTTGAATCACACAATCCTACATCACAAATGTTAGCTCTAAAAAAATATGATGCAAGCAATCTTTGGAACGATGAATGACACTTAAAGAAGCTCTTGAATGCTTGATAATTTTCCTTTGAAATGCCTTGAACACTCTTGTGAACTCTTGAATGCTTGATCAAACTTGCGAGGTCTGAAAATGAGAGAAAGAAGCTTGTATTTATACTCAATTATGCAATAATTCCCAAAATTACAACACTACAGGCTGACCTTAGATCTTGGAGAATAAAAACCCACTAGAATTTTGAATTTAGTTTGAATTTTGAGTTAAAGCGGAATCACTTTCCACACCTAGAAAATGGGTTCCACCTAAGGGGACTCATTTGCCTAGAATGGAGAATGAGTCCCACCTTAGGAATTTGAGGTGGGTTTCAAGATTTTGATGTTTTAGATGATATTTGTCAAGATTATTCTCCAAAATACACATAAGTAACACCCGTGGGTGAAAATTAGGGCTAATTAAAGTATAATAAAGCTTGATTATTAATGACAAGCTTAGAAAAATGTGAAAATGTGTTTCAAAACTTTACAAAACTTTGAAGGAAGGCTTGGTAAATGATGAAAAGAGGTTATTTAGGTGAAATTTATTAACAAGATCCTAGAAGTGTGTGAAAGTGTGTTACAACACTTCAAAAAAATTAGGTAATGTACCATTTAAGTCTTTTTAGTTCACAAGGGAACAAGACCTAATGTGAATGTGTTATCCACATTAGAACATTAAATCAAGGAAATACTAAGCCAAAATCACAAGGAGGGCCCAAATGATTCAAAAAAGTAGAAGGGTTACTTTTTTGGTGAGCACATTTAGCCCCCACTTTAGTGAGAGGATGAACCTGCTCCAAACTCACACTAAAGTAGACCAACACACATCAAGAGGGGTTCAAATGTACCAATGCTAGCAAGATGTGATGAAAATGATCAAGACATGTAATAAAGCCCCCAAGATCATAATCCCATGTCAAACAAACATAAGCATAAAGGAGCACACATGAAAATGATATCAAGGATAACAAAAAGGTTGAGCATACATTGTCAAAGTTGAAGAAGAGAAAAGGTGAAATAAAAATAATTAGATCAATCTTGTACCATTTGTCCAACATGATGTGGATCAGATCTAGGTTGTTTGTCTAGAAAATCCATACTCACTTTGAGGTGATGGAACTCATGGCTATCCGCCAGTTGAGAAGGACTAAAAGGTGAGAAACATGCACTCATGGTTGGTATGCACTCACAAACATGCAGGTGGATATTGGGAAATTCATGCCTTGCAATGGGCTTCCCACTCAACCATACCAAACTTATACCTCTTGATAACTTTATTAAGGCACCACACAAAAAAAAATGATTTTTCAAGTTTCATGAGACAAACAAAACTTCGTATGCTTGGGGCTCATGAAAAAACATGATTTCTCCACAAGCATGCAAGCTATGTTATTCAAGGTGGCCATATAACAACAAATTCAAAGAATTTTCAAAGGAGTCTTTCTTAGTTCATGCAAGGGATTTAACATAGGGAACATTGTTCCTAATGTCTCCAAGAGAGGACTGATCAAAGAATAGAAGATTTGCAACTTAGGGGATGTAGTGTGTCACATCAAGCCACTAAGAGGAATGTATTAAGGTAAGATATATCATGCTCATGAAGGAAATCACACCTAATGCCATCCACAAAGTGATAATCACATTGTATGAAGTAAGAAGGTTGCACTCAGAACCAAGAAAAAATGAAAAAGAATAATGCCAATGTATTCTTCCACTTTAAAGGAATTGCTAAACACCATACCATGAGAAATTACTTTAAAGTAGAAAATGAAAAATGAAAACAAGAAAGAATACATGAGAGCTAACTTAGAAAGGCCTATGCCGAGTCATGTTTCCAAGTAAAGCTTCCTCATGCAAGAGAAAAATAAAAGAGAGGGGTTTCCCCCAAAATGAAAACACCAAACACATAAGGGATCTATGGATTTGGGGTGAGCATGTTCTTTGATGCAATGTTTTTTTAGAGAGCTTGGAACTATCACCATCCCCTAAATACACATAGAATTGGAAGAATGACATAAAGAGAGTGAAAGCAAAGAAAAACCTTTTGGGTAAACATGGAAGAGACATAGGGTGTCTCGATGCCTTGAGTCATCCCCAAAAGGAAAACACAAGAGAAATGAAAAAGACAAGGTGAAAGAAAACGGAAAAATCTTTTGGGTCAACATGAAGGAGACATGAATGTCGCAATGCCTTGTGTCATCTCCAAAATAAAAAAAACACAAGAAAAAGATAGAGATGAAATGAAAAGTAAAAAAGAAAAAGAAATCATTTTGGGTCAACATCAAGGAGACATGAATGTCTAGATGCCTTGTGTCATCCCCAAAAGGAAAGCACAAGAAAAAGGAAAAGATGAAATGAAAAGGAAAAAAGAAAAAGAAAGCCTTTTGGGTCAACATGAAGGAGGTCCATGAATGTCTCAATTCCCTGCATCATCCCCAAAAGGAGAACATGAGAAAATGATGCACGACATAGAGAAGAATGAAGTTACAAATAGAGGAATGTCACAAAATGAGAGAACATAAAAAAGAATATCATGTGGGATCACATTACGCACATGCAATCAAACAAAATTAAAAGGGAAAAATAAAAAGAAAATGCAAGAGACTAGTAAGGAAGAATGTGAGTCAACCTATGAGCAAGTCAATCCGCCTCCCAATTGAGTTCATTATATACCAAAAGTGGGTAGCTAGCCAAAGGGACAAGAGCAAGTGTTGAACTAGGAGAAGCATCTGATTCAAATCTCTTTATAGGAAGATTTTCATTTAAGCTCATGGAAGAGTAAAATAATTTGTTCAACTCATTATGCACCTCTTCATCAATTTTAGCAACCTCATCATCATCATCCAAATTGATCACAATAGGTGGTCATATGATAATATCCATAGAAGGTTTTAAGTCTTGTTGCAGAGGTTGTATTGGAAGATCTTGTTGCAGTGAAGAAGGAGGCTAGTCATACATTGCTTCAATAAAGTTTGGATTTTTATTTTCATTGTAAGGTTTATTTGTGAGCAAAATCACATATATGCCTATGCTCTCTAGCACCTCTATTTCTTTTGGTATTGTTTTCAAGTTGTATTTGTCTAGGAGTAGGTTGATCAACCATAGGTTTTGTTTCTTTCCTAAGGGGAGGAATGGTAGGAACCTCATAAGGTTGTTCAATTTTTTTCTCTTTGACTTTCAAGGAGGTGTGATGGGGTTGGTTTCTTTATTTCTTTGTCATTTGTAGGATATGGATGGATTTTCTATTGTAGGTTGGTCTTGGTTTTTTAGGTTTTGTTTAGGTTCAAGCATGGTTTTATCAAGGATGGGAGGTGTGGAGGTGGAGGGGGACATGTTTTGGAGGGATAGTTCAGCTATTTTCTTTTCTTTGAATTTTTGGTAAGATACAAAAAGGAAGTCTTCTCGTTGCTTGATAGGTTCCATGGGCTCGGGCCAAAATAATTCTAAGGAAAAAATTCCTTTGGAAGATAAGGGGTTAAAGATGCTATGTGAATGGTGAATATTTCATTGTCAAATGGAAACTTTAAGCATTTGTGCACAATCGAAGGGACATATTTCATTGAGTGAAGCCATGGATGGCCTAGTCTCAAACAAAATTGGTCCGACTATGGGATGATGAAGAATGTGGCATCTAATGTTTTTTAGTCCTATATGCAATGAAAGGGTTATCGATCCAATCATAGGGCAAGCAAAACCATTGTGTGTTTTGATCCATGCTTTCAGTTTATCATAGTCATCTTGATAAAGTTCATGCAAGAGTAAGAACTATGTGGTGATCACATTCTCTCCACAGATGGGATCTATCATTATCCCTTTAGTGGGCTTGTCATAGATATGACCTGCTATGTAGAGAGGACCATCGGGTGCATGTTTAATTATATCCTTAGAGGATAAAACAATATCAAGAGGACTCTTAGGTCAGCCCTTACAATGGATTATGTTTGTTACTCCTACCATTTCATCCATATGATTGAAATTTATATCATTTGGAATAGGATCATTATTTTCATCATCTATATCAACATTCATCACATCATTCTTTGTAGTTTCACTGGCTTTAACAAATGGAAAAATATGCTTGGGCATTGTATTAGTGAAAGTTTACAAGTTTTGGTTTGGAGTGGAAATGGACTTATTGCCTTCGTCACTAACACCTCCAATGGATAAATGGCTAGAATCAATGAGGTCTTGCACAAGATGTTTAAGACACTTGTAATGTTCAGTTTCATGTTCATTTTGTTGATGATAGTGGCAATAAAATTTTGATTAAAAGCTCAGGGGTAAAGGCTTATTAGGGTCAGGTGTTTTGATAGGAGGCAAGGTAATAATTTGTTGTTGTAAAATTTGGGACATTGTGTTATGAATGGTGTCAGGTAAGGGTGTAAATTATCTTTTGAGATCTCCATAACTAAAGGGAACCGAGGTTTTGATAGCAACTACTTGGTTGTTGACATTTTGATTGAGGAGGATTAAATTGAAAGAACCCTTTATTTTTCTAAAAGGTTAGGATTTTTTTTCATTGGCGTGCTTGGTGTGAGAAATATTTTTGCCTCATGCTAACATAAGCAACACAATAGATAATAATTCAAGTTAGTACAACAATAATCAAGATCCCTATGAAATTATTAATCACATTAAGACAAGGAAACATGATAAATGGTATACAAAGAAAGCATAAACATGTAAGCTTATCTAAAAAGGATCAAGCTATCATCTCATAGGGGGATTGGTGCTATTTTGATGTGGAAAATAGCCCTTTCCCAATGCCTTTTTGATAAGCTCAAGATATGAAGATGCAAGATAATGTGTATCAAGTTGTGTAGAAAGATACTAAGATTGTGGAGGATGATCAAGATGAAATGCTAACTTGGATGTGTTGTGGAGGATTAATACAATAGAGAAACTCTCTATTTATATCCAAGAAGGATAAAAGAATGCCAAACATGGAGGATGTGGGACTAAAGATCTACCAATGACAAGATGCCACTTGTCAATATGTGAGAGGTTGAGGAATGAGAACATTTTGGTCAATGTGCCAAAGAGGGGGAGATTTGAAATTTAAATTTGATGAAAATTTGATTTAAATGCTAAGTTTGACCTTTGCAAGAGACATGTAAGAGACATATAAGATCTATTAAATGCTTTGTTGGATGTACATGTCAATTTGGGGGGAGATTTCAAACTTGGAGAATATTCCCCAAAGATGCCAAGTTGAAAATAAATAAATATTTTAATAAATCATTTAAATGCATTTTCATGTGCAAGTGGCGAAATCTGGAGATGTGCCAAAGACGGGGCGATTTAAAATTTGAGTTTGATGAAAAGATGAGTTAAATGCTAAGTTTGACTTGTGCAAGAGACATGTAAGAGCTCTTAAATTCTTTGTTGGAAGGACAAATCCCTTTTGGAGGGATTTTCAAACTTAGAGGAATATTCCCCAAAGATGCCAAGTTGAAAATAAATAAAGATTTTAATAAATCATTTAAATGCATTTTCATGTGCAAGTGGAAAAATCTAGATAATTTTGGAGATAAGGATTAAATTAATCAAGGTTTAAATAATTTAATGAGGGATTAGGTAATTTGACCTATTTGATTTAGATTTATGGATTAAAATAAATCAAAAGGAGATGGAAAATGATTTAGACTTAGTTAAATAAATGTTTTGATTTATTTAGCTAAAGGGAATGATGTTAGTGGTTTAATTTTAAATAAGTTTGATTTATTTAATTAAATGAAGAACTTTAGAAGACTAATTAAATAAACTTGATTTATTTAATTAATAGATAACTTAGGAGATTAATTAAATAAACTTGATTTATTTAATTAAACAGACAAATATGATGATAAAGAGATGATTAAGGATACCATGGAATTAGTGAATATGGATTAGGTGGATGGTGTCAATTTTGCATGTCTACACTTGGATCTCTCAATTCAGCTAGAAGTGGACCTATTATCTCGACTAACTAACTAAATTTTGATAATCACAAAGGGTAGTACACAAGTGCATGAAGCATGGGAATTTCATCATAGTGACCTTTTCTAGAATTTTAGTCTGCAAGTTTTCTATGAACATCTTTTGAAGGTGTGGGTTAGGGATCTTAACATCAATTTGGGAATAAAGAGACTGATAGCGTGAGATAAAATCAATTATCTTTTCTTCCACATTTTCGTTGCATCTCATCAAATTAGCCAAGGTCTTCTTGGGAGTCATATGCACTTGGAAATGGTTTAAAAATGCATCAAAAAGTTCATTAAATGAATGAATTGAATTGTTCACTAAGCAAGAAAACCATTCCAAGGCAATATCTTTTAAGGGCCTAGGAAAGAGTTTTTCCAAGAGTTTATCATCAAGGACAAAGTCACTACATAAGGTAGTGTAGGTATTAACATGGTTAGTAGGATCTCCCTTCCCTCTATATTTCTCAAATCTAGGCACCTCTATTCCTTGTGGCATCAGTGTTGCAATATCTCCAAAGAAAATGGACAACTTGTGACATAGTATGTGGGTGGGCCATTCTGATTTTGGTTTATAGTGGAATTTTTTTTTGCATGGATGAAACAGTTTTGAAAAGATGCATTATGAGAATATCATTACAAGTGGAATGAGATGGAAGTGAAAGTGGTGATGGGGTGTATGTATTAGTAGGACAAGTGAATATAGTTCTTATAGGTGGTAATGTGGTAGAAGATAGAACATGTGATGCCACATAAGAACTAGGGATGCTAGCAGGAATACCCAAGGAAGGAATCACATTACTAACTTGTTGCATTGTTATTGTGACTTGATCAGTGGTATAGGTAGCTATTGAGGATATCGATAAGGGAGAGTAATTTGAGTTCCTCTTGGTTTGCAACATTGTTTGTTTGTATAGGAACACTCAAAGTTGAAGGAATATTTTTTACACATATCTCAACTGTGTTTTTTACAATGTCAAGGCCATCTCCACTTTCAAGCATGCAATGGATATTTTCTATGGTAGGAATTGTAGCAGTTGAAATTTTTTCAAGGCTTACTTGATTTTGCAGGTTTGTTAAGTCCTCATGGACTTGAATTATTTTCTCTTGTAGGATATTATCATTTCATGGTTCGACTTGCATGCTACTTGAAGGAAAAAGAGTTACTAATGGTATTATCCATGCCTAGTGTACTAGTGTCAATACTAGGAGTGGAAGCTCTAGATAACCCAAGATCCACAACAAGTGTGCTATCATGGGATTCCATGAGTCTCAAACTTCTTCTCACTATGGTATTAGAAATAGGACACCAAAAACTCATGCAAAGGCTACTAAATGTAGGGTGAATGCAATGCAACGTAAGCTAAGAACAATGAAATGCTTTTAACTATAATTCTAGAAAGTGAAACAAAAATGATGGAATAGAAAATAGAAAGAAAATGAAGATTAAATGCTAGAAATTGCAGTGCAAAATGTGCAAAGGGACTGATTCACCCAAGGTGGCGAATGAGTCTTGGTACTCATTTTTAAAAAAAATTTACAAAAATTTTGAATTGAATTTTTTGCTTTTTATGTTTTTTGATGCTAATCTAAGATGAAAATATAGAAGTTTATTGATTTGTAATGAGATTAAATGTAATAATGCAAGCTAAATGAGCTTTTCACTAATGTAAATTTTGAAACCCTAGAATGAAAATTAACTAAAGTGAAATACAATGAAATGTTAATGAAAACTAAATCTAGGATGTAAATGCATTGCAAATCAGAATTATGATGTTCAAAAGTCAGGTTCATCAAAATGTGCACATTGGAAATGGATGCTTCACTTCCTTGTTCACAAAATGGATACAAGGAGAGGGATCTAATTTCACAATATTCATGTTCAAGGACACCTTAGAGATCTCAACCCAATAAAGGATGTGAGAGATTTGACCATAATGTGTCCTTGGAGATGATTGAGACAAGAAAGGGTTCACCAACAAGTGTAAACTTGGAAAATACAAAATGTTTGAAAACATAGTGTGATATGCAAAAATACCTAAAAATGCAAGTAGAAAATTATGAAACTAGAAATGTGCACCTAGGAAACTAAAGGAGGGAGAATGGAGGTCTAGAATCATAAATAAGCTATTGTTTATGCTGATTGGGACTCATACACCAAGTTGGGTGAATCAATATAGTTTCAGGAAAACTATTACAGAATAAGTTTCAACCAAAAGGGTACTTAGATCTACAAAAGTCTCTGTGAAGCCTGGGCAGTGGGACTCATTCATCAATAGTGTTGAATAAGACCACTTCTAGATCTCTAGAAATTCAAAACAGGATTTTGTAGCTCTTAGTCTGCTCTGTTGTTCTTGATACAGATCTAGGTCTGAAATTGCAAAATTCAACTTGTAGTCCTTCTCCAAGGCTTGTTTCCAACTTTGACAACTTTGAATTGCTTTGATAACTTGATGACCACTTTTCCAATATTGCTCCTTGATAAATCTACAACCCACACCTACAAATCACATGCAAAGAGAGGGAAAATTGTTGTGGGATTAGTGGAGAGGGGCTTTCCTTGGTCAAACCCCTTGTTGGTAATTAAACCTTGAAATAAAAGAAAATATGAAAGGATAATGATGAATGAACAAATAATGGTGTTGACACTCACCAAACCCTAACAATAAGGTTTTTTTAACATGTAAGTATTGGATCGAATAGATGTGGACTTGGAATCTTTCTTGATGTTGATAGATCTTGAATACAATGCTTGCTTGAATCACACAATCCTACATCACAAATATTAGCTCTAAAACAACATGATGCAAACAATCTTTGAAATGATGAATGAAACTTGAAGAAGCTCTTGAGTTCTTGAGAATATTCCCTTGAAATTCCTTGAATTCTCTTGTGAATGGTCAAATGTTTTTGTGAACTCTTGAATGTTTGATCAAACTTGCTAGGTCTGAAAATGAGAGAAAGAAGCTTGTATTTATACTCAATTATGAAATAATTCCCAAAATTACAACACTATAGGCCAACCTTAGATGTTGGAGAATAGAAACCTACCAAAATTTTGAATTCAATTTGATTTTTTAGTTAAAGGGGACTCATTCACCACCTTGGGCTAATGGGTCCCACCTAAGGGGACTCATTCACCAGAAATGGTGAATGAGTCCCACCTTAAGAATTCGAGGTGGGTTTTGGGATTTTTATGTTTTAGATTATATTTGTTCGGATTATTCTCAAAAATACACATAATTAAGGCATGTGGATGCAAAATAGGGCCAACTAAAGCATAAGAAAGGAAAATTATTAATGAAAAGCCTAGAGAAATGTGGAAGTGTGTTTCAAAACTTTACGACACTTTGAAGCAAGGATTGATAAATGATGAAAAGATTTTATTTAGGTGAAATACATTGACAAGACCCTAGAAAAGTATGAAAGTGTGCTACAACACTTCACAACATTTAGGTAAGGTACCATTTATGTATTTTTAGTTCACAAGGGCCCAAGACCTAATGTGAATGTGTTATCCACATTAAAACATTAAATCAAGGCAATATTAAGCCAAAATCACAAGGAGAGCCCAAACGAGTCAGAAAAAGTATAAGGGTTACATTTTTGGTGACCATAGGGCCCTTGTGAACTAATGGGATTTTAATGGTGCCTTGCAAAATTGTTGTGAAGTAACACACTTTCACACTTTTCTAGGGTTTTATTAAATAAGCTAAGAATTTTAATCATAATCAGCTTTAGTCTTGCCTTATTTAGAGTGTTGTAAAGTGTTGTAACACACTTTCACATTCTTGTAGGATTGTCATTAGTAATTGGGATTTCTTATGCTTTAATTGCCCCTATATTGCATCCACAAGCCTCATTTATTGCATCTTTTCGAGGATAATCCTGACACCAATCAATAACCAATCATAATTTAGGTATTCCTTACTTGTGTGGCCCAAATTTAGTGTCTAGAAATCATTTTACACCTTGGGTGAATGAGCCCCACCTATGTCTTTTTGGCCTCACTATAGGTTTCACACATTTCTAGGCATTTTTCATTTTTGGTCCAATACATTATGTGTGATGGGACTCATTCACCACCATGGGAGAATGATTCCTCTGTGACAAAAATTCAAATTTAATTCAAATTTCTAATGGGATTTTATTCTCCTAGATTTGATGTCGGCTTGTAGTGTTGTAATTTCAAAAATTCTTGTGTAATTGAGTATAAATACAAGGTTCTTTCACTCATATTCCCACCTAGAAAATTTTACAAGAATTCAAGAGTTCTCAAGAGCATTTAAGCATTCACAAGAGCATTCAAGACATTTCAAGGGTAGATTATCAAGAATTTAAGAGCATTCTTGAACTACCAATAATCATGTCAAAGATTGCATTTCTCAGTTTTGTTATTGTGTTAACATTTGTGATGTAGAGTTCATGATCCAAGCAAGTGTTTCAAGAAAGATCCATCTCTTTCAAGGTAGATTCAAGAACCACATCCATTGCAACCATTTCAATCATCATTGTAACACCCTATTGATAGGGTGTGTAGAGTTGAAAATTTATCTTTTGTTCATTCATTATACTCCTTTTAATTGTGCTTTCATTTCAAGGTTTAATTACCAACAAGGGGTTTGACCAAGGAAAACTCCTATTCACTAACCCCCACAACATTTTTCCCTCTTGTTGTGTGTGATTTACAAAGATAGGTTACAAATTTACCAAGAAGCCACGTTGGAGAAAATTTCTCAAGTCCTGAAAATCCCTAAAGTTGTCATGAAGCCTTGGAGAAGCTTGGAGAAGTTCTAGTGGTGACATTTTACAGTTTCAGATATGAAAACTAGTCAAAAAGAGTAGAGCAAATCGAGAGCAATAGAATCTAGTTCAGAATTTCTAGAAAAGAATAAGTGGACTGATTTTCCACTATTGGCGAATGAGTCTCAATGTATAGGCCAAAAAAATATTTTTAGAGATCTGGATACCCTTTTGGCTGAAATATGTTCTTGCACATTTTCTCAAGAACTAGACTAGTTCGCCTAGCTTGGAAAATTAGTCCTAGTCAAAATCAAAATTATATTTTTTAGTGATCTAGACCTCCATTCTACCTTCTTTAGTCTTTCAGGTGCACGCCTTCAGTTTCATAGCTTTCTATTACATTTCATTCATCTTTCTAGTTCATCTTTTATATTACACGGTATTTTCCAATTCATTGTCTTTTCCAAGTTTGCACTTGGTGGTGAACCCCTCATTAGCTATCATTCAGTCTCTAGGACAACCCTATTGCAATATTTCAATCTCCTTTGCATTGAGATCTCTAGGGTTATCCTTGAGTGGAATTTGTTCAAAAGTGGGTGTGAATCCATCGTCAACATCACAAAATAAAAATAATCCATTTTAAGAGGTTCCAACAACAGAACACTTATGCATGAAGAATCCATATACTATCCTCCAATCTTACTATAATGATGGAAATTGTACTCCCTTATTAGAGATGGTACAATTTCTTATTTAATCTAGATCTATTTTAGTACCCTTGCACTTATGACCCTTTAAATCATAATTAATAGGCCCCTAAGACCCTTTATTTTGGATCTCAAGGCTTATTTCAACTAAAATGCTGACAAAATCAACAAAAGCATTAAATTTTCTAACAGCCCATCACTGTCCCACCCCCAAAAACTAGGGTGGGACTCATATTCCACCACGGGCATATGAGTCCTCTAGGTGAGACCCATATTCCACAAGTGGTGTATCAGGCCCATGTGGCCCCTTTTTAGGGTTTGAGCAAGAAATTCAAGTTTTTATTAAATTTTTTTTGTTGATGTCATATTTTGACATCTAATAAATGTTAAATTAAGTGTATCCCCTATATAAACAAGATTCTAAGTCATTATTTCACCTAAAGAAAGTGATTGAGGAGAAAAGTCATTCCAGAGTTTCAAGAAAGAGTCTTCAAGATATATCTACAAGTTTTCAAGAGCAAGTAAGGTTGAAGTCTTGGAGCAACATAATTTTGTTTTTACAGGTCTTCAATCTCACCTTCATTTAAGATCTAGCATTTTCATGGATTGATTATGGTTTCCTATGGTGAATCATGATGGATTATAGGTTGGGGAGATGCAACTAGCCATCAAGCCAAGCCTAATGACTTGTTTTCTAAGTTATTCCATCCTCAATCATCATTATAATTTCAGCCTAAGGAAGGTATATGTCTTATTATGTATTATTAGGGTGATTAGACATCCCCCAAACTGAAGAATTCATCTTCATGGTTCATTCATGCATCTCATTCTAGCAAATTAGAATAGGGTTGCATTACATTTCAGATTTCCAAATCTTAGAGAAACTTAAGATTAGGGTTTGTATGCACATTTACTTTCAAGATCCATTATTTCTATCAAGGTTTAATTACCAAACTAGTGGTTTGACCAAGGAAAACCCACTATAAGAAAATAATAGAGATTGGAGAGCAGATTAGGATTTTGACTTTCCAAAAAACCAAAATGGGACTGATACACCACAAGTGGCATATGAGTACTAGTACAATTAATTGAAACATAAAAAAAGAGGTTCACTATTAATATGGTATCAATGATGAACATAATTTTCATTGGGTGGATGTTTCATTCAATTATGAGAGACAAAACATGCAAATAAAAATTAGAAGCTAACCCTAACTATTATAGCAATTAAAAGGGGAGTTTTGAGAGATTGAAATGATGTGTACCTTGTAGAAAATTTATTGTTTTTGGGCCACAAAGGACTCATTCGCCTTTAATGGTGAATGGATCCCTATTAGGGTTTTAGAAAATGACTTTTGATTTTTATTCCTCTCAGTCTGCACTCCCAGATCCCAAGTTTTCACTTCTTCAATCCCTAATATGGGCTCATTAACCTTTAGTGGCTAATGGGTCATTTTAGGGTTTTGGAAAACTAATTTTTGAGTCTTGTAATTCAATATTTGTACTCTCAATTCCCAAGTTTTCAGCTCTTGAAAGCATGGAATTAATTTTTTAGCCTTCTTTTTGTGTTCTTGCACTATGAATGACAACTTTGCAACTTGTCGACTTTGACAATTTTGCTTCAAATTTATTTTCCACTTGATCTTCAACCTATAAATATGCAAACACACATTAAAGAGGAGAAAAAATTGTTGAATGTTATTGAATAATGGTTTTCCTAATTCAAACACCTTGTAGTGAATTAAAATAAATGATGAAATAGTGTAATTGAAGCATGAACAAGAAATGTTACAATTGATGAATAACTTGGATATTATCTTGCAATGTAAATGTATGAACTAACATGAAGTGTCCATGAAGAATGTATATCTTGATCTCAAATAGATATGAAACAGTGCTTTGAAGATGCATCTTCAATGCTACATCAACTATCTTTTCCCAACAACATGGATGAATTCACTAAACCCTTGGAATGATGAAATGGTCTTAAACTGCTGCAATAAAACCTTGATAATATTCCTTGAAATACCTTTGAATTGCTCTTCAAGTGCTCTTGTGAACTTAAATTTTCTATAAGGATGCTCTCCAAAAGTTGCTAGGTGAAATGGGTGTTAAAATCAATGACTTAATTAACCCCTTATTTATACTAAATCAAGAGATTAACCCAAAAATTCAAATATTTCAAGCTGATCTTAGATTCGAGTATTAAAATCATAAGGATCTTGCCACAATTAAATTCAAAAATGGGTGTCCTACTCAAGGAGGACCCATTTGTCACTAAATGTGAATGGGTCCTAACACAATTTCTAGGACCAAGCTTTAGGGAGGTGAAATAACATAAAAAACCCACCTCAAAAATGTAAAGAAAGGGGTGTGTTATGTTTATAAGACTCATTCACTAGTAAAGGTGAATGGGTCCTAGAAGCATTTTTTAGGACACTAGATTTTCCAAATTAAATGTCATACAATATCACTATTGGGTGTCAAGATAGATCCTTGAAAAGAGGGCTTGAATTTGAATTAAAGGGGACAATTAAACTCAATTAAGCACCATTAATTAATGAAACTATAGATAAGTGTGAAATTGTGTGACAACACTTTACAACACTTTAACAAGGTACAATTTAAGTACATTTAGTTAAAAAGGGGTCCTAGATTAATGTGAATGTGTACAATACATCACAACATTAATCCAATACATAATTAAAACAATTATTAGGTTAATTATATGTCAATTATTCCCAAATTAAGTGAGGAAAAATGATACATTTTCTATCACTATGACAATTTTCTAGATTTATGAAGATCCTGAGTCAACACTGCTAGATTCTTGTTTCAACCCAAAAACCCTAGTTTGGGACTGATATGCCAAGCCTTGTGCATGATTCCCAGTGTGCCCTAAAATCTACATTTTCAATATTATAGAGCTTATTCCAGGCACATTCAGACTTCCAAATGCACCATTATCACTTCTCAATTTTCTATTATGTTTTACATTCATTTGTGTCATTTTTCAAATTTTTACATAACATTAGGTTTCATCATTAGGCCTTGCATATTACTTGTCATTCCAATCCCTAGCTTGGTGGTGAACACCTTTTAATTCTTAATCACACCCTAGGATACATTATTACAAGATCTCTTCCCCCCTTTCTACCTTCAAATTAAGGTCTGTAAGGTCTCCCTAAGTGTAACAATAGTGAAGTAAGAACCCTATCCCCTCAAAGGTGGGGCACCCTATTTCCATTGTTACATTTTTGGTGAATGTGACATGAACACCTATTTTCTAATTTGGAGTGCATCATAGTCCTAGATGTAGCTTGCATTAACTTTTCATTAGGATATTTAGTCACCACAAAGGTAACTCTTCTACTTGTTTTGACTCATTTGGGTCCTCCTTGTGATTTTGGCTTAATATTGCCTTTATTTAATGTTGTAATGTGGATAACACATTCACATTAGTTCTTGGACACTTGTGAACTAAAAATACTTAAATGGTACCTTACCTAAGTGTTGTAAAGTGTAGTAACAGACTTTCACACTTTTCTAGGGTCTTGTTAATGTATTTCACCTAAATAACCTCTTTTCATTATTTATAGAGACTTCTTTCAAAGTGTTGTAAAGTGTTGTAACACACTTTCACACTTTCCTAGGTTTTTTATTAATAATTGGGCTTTCTTATGCTTTAATTTTCCCCATTTTACATCCATGAGCCTTATTTATGTGTATTTTTTACAATAATCTCAACAAATATCAATTAAAGCATCAAAATCCCAAAACGTGCCTCAAATTCCTAAGGTGGGACTCATTCACCATTCTAGGTGAATGAGCCCTCTTAGGTGGGAGCCATTTTCCCAAGGTGGCAAATCAATCCCCTTTAACTAAAAATTCAAATTTTATTTAAAATTTTGGCATTTTTTTATTCTACAATATCTAAGGTCACCCTATAGTGTTGTAATTTCAAGAATTATTGCATAATTGAGTATAAATACAAGGTTCTTTCTCTCATTTCATATGACCTAATCAAATATTCAAGTCTTCATGCATATAGTTGACAAGAGCATTTGAGCATTCATAAGAGAATTTAAGGCATTTCAATGGTAGATTTTTAAGCATTCAAGAGCTTCTTCAAGTGCCATTCATCATGTCAAAGATTGTTTTCATCATGTTGTTTTAGAGTTGACATTTGTGATGTAGGATTGTGTGATTCAATCAAGCATTACATCAACATCAAGCAAGGGTCAAAGTCTACATCCATTGGATCCATCACTTACATGTTTGTAGCACTTAATTACAAGGGATTGGTGAGTTGCAAAATCATTACTTCTTCATTCATCATTCTCTATTCTATCTAATTTTATTTCAAGGGTTTAATTACCAATAAGGGGTTTGACCAAGGAAAACCCCTATTCACTAACCCCACAACGTTCTTCCCTCTCTTTGCATGTGATTTGTAGGTCTAGGTTGTAGATTTATCAAAGGGAAAGATTGGAAATTTTTTCATCAAGTCGTCAAACCAATTCAAAGTTGTCATCAAACCTTGGTGAAGCTTGGAGAAGACCCACAGACTAAATTTTGTAGTTTCAGACCTAGATCTGTATCAAGAACAACATAGTAGAGTGAGAGCTATAGAATCCTATTTTGAATTTATATAAATCTAGAAGTGGAATAATTCACCACTATTGGAGAATGAATCCCACTACCTAGGCCTAAACAATATTTTTGTAGATATGAGTACCCATTTCTCTAAAACTTGTTTCAACATAGTTTTCTCAAAACTAGACAGATTCATCTAGCTTGGCGTATGAGTCCTAGCTAGAATAAATAGTGGGATTTTTAGGATTCCTAGCCTCCATTATGCCTCCTTCAATTTACCAAGTGGACATTTCTAGTTTCATAATATTTTTCGTTACATTCTACTTGTATTTTTAGGTCTTTTTACATATCACATTGTGTTTTCAAACATTTTGTATTTTCCAAGTTTACACTTGTTAGTGAACCCCTTTCTTGTAAAAATCATCTCCAAGGATACCTTATAGTTAGATCCCTCACATCCTTCATTGGGTTGATATCTCTAAAGTTTCCTTGAATGTCAATATTGTAAAATTAGATCCCCCTCTTTGTATGCATTTTGTGAACAAGGAAGTGAAGCATCCATTTTTAGTGTCCAAATTTTGGTGAACCTAAATTTTGAACATCATTATTCTAATTTGAAGTTTTGGAAAAACAAGGATAGATAATTGAGAGGGGGGGTGAATCAATTGTAACATAATATTTTGACTTTTTCAAACTTTCCTTAATCTCAGATCTGATAAATGAATAGTAAACCATGAACAAACAACACATCAAAAGCATAGAGAACACCAATATTTTTACACAGAAACCCTGTTAGGGAAAAAAAAACCACAATGGATGTTAGTCTATAATATTATACCCTATTAAAATTATAAGAAAAATAATGGGAATGCACATGCATTCAGGCACACTGAGTAGAGCTCACTACTCAAATATAAGAGGGATCACTGACCAAAAATACATAGCAATATGGATTAGATACAGAGGGTATGAATTGAGGAAATATCTTCTTCACAAGCCTAAGTATAGTTCCAGTTAAGCATAGAAAAACCTTCTTCATAGTTCACTCAAACTTCTTGTCACTCTACTCTGCAACCAAATGATTTGGACAATATTCACACATCTGCACTTTCTCTAGCATACATTTTCTCTTATGCACACACTTACTATTCTCAAACAATCACTCTTATATATCCACAATATGGAATTTCATCAAAAACCTAGTCAACCATAAATATGAAACATATTTTCAATGTCAACCCAAATTTACAAATAAATTTTCAATGTGGATCAAACACCATCAGCTAATATTATGATGAGACCCAAAAAAATATCCTCAAGCACACCAAACATCCAAAATTAAATCTCCAAGGATCCACAACACACCACAACCATCATTTTGGCCAAGGACATGAAAACCCAAACATACCGAGAAAAAATCTTTGACCATGAGCACACCAATCAATGCGGATGTGTAACAAAGATAGAGCATGTTCTAGAAGCATCCAAGAGAACCAAGAAACAACAGAGAAACATCCACAACAACTAGAATTACCATAATTTTAGCAACTTTAATCAAGAACACTGATAGAGACCACAAAGACACTGTCGGAATAGAAATCTTCATAACATGAGAAAATCTTCATGCTGACCTCTGAAACTTCAAGTGGATGGACTAGATGCACTCAACAATAAACCCTTTAGTCCACAATAGTTGATCTTCAATGTATAGAACAAGACACCTTCATGACCTTCACAGTTCCACTGGGAACCTAACATATCAGAAACACAACCATAACATCCAATAATCTCCCCCTTTCGAATTGATGGCAACACATGATGTGAAAAAAACCATCAACCCAACTCTCAATCAACACTTACTCCTTAGATTTTGACTCTTCTTCCTTGACTTCTTCTACATGATCTTCTTCCCACAAGACTCTTTACTCCAAATAAGTTGTATTTTTTCACATGACTCTTCTCCCCCTTCGACAACAATGGAAAATATAAGCATTATCTTCCCACATACAATCCATGAACCACATATTTGCACATCTGAATACTCCCCCTAAGCAGTAGCCACAAAAACATCAATCTAGATTAGGAAATATCTATAAAGAACATAGATTGATGCAAGTAAATACATTTTTAGTTCAAATCAGAAGGGGTGATCACCCCTAGCATCCCTCTAAGATACTCAAAAATATCCTTTGGAAATGGCTTAGTGAAAATGCCTACAATCTGATCTTTGGTAGGCACATACTCCAGTCTGACTTCTTTCTCACTCACTTTTTTCTCTTAAGAAGTGAAACTTGATTGATATATGCTTGGTCTTAGAGTGTAGTACTAGATTCTTTAATATGTTAATTTCACTTGAGTTGTCACTATATATGGCAATGGGTTCATCATATACTACTTTGATATCTTTCATCATCTGATTCATCCACATCACTTGAGTATAGTTGTTTGTAGCAACAATATACTTTGTTTCAATATTAGATAGAGAAATGGAATTCTAATTTTTACTCAACCAAGACACCAAATTCTTTCATAGGAAAAAGGCACCACCACTAGTACTCTTTTTTTCATCTACATCTCCTACCCAATCCACATTAGTATATGCATTCAATGTAAGATCATCATCGTTAGGATACCAAAGCCAAAAATCAATTGTTCCTTTGAGATACTTGAAGATTCTCTTAACAACAGTCACATGAGACTCTTTTGGATCAACCTAAAATCTAGCAACCATGCATACAACATTCATAATTCCTAGCCTAGTCTAAGTTAAATAGAGCAATCCACCAATCATTGACCTGCATCTTGTTTGATTTGCTTGAAGAGAATCATTATTCTATGTCAACTTACATCTAGTTACTATGGGAGTACCAAAAGTTTTTGAGTCATCCATGCCAAATTTCTTCAACAGTTCTCTCACATATTTGTATTGAGATATGAATATCCCCTTGTCTAACTAAGTAACTTAAAATCCCAAAAAGAACTTCATCTTTCCAATCATACTCATCTTAAATTCACTCCATTTCATCAACAAACTTGATACATAGATTGTCATCTCCTCCAAAAATAATGTCATCAACAAAGACCTCAATAATTAATTCTTTATCATGATCCAGTTTGAAATATAAGTTATTGTCAACAATACCTTTATTGAATCCAATCTTCAATAAGTATTTGTCAAATCTGGCATACCAGGCTTTGGGGGATTGCTTGAGTCCATGCAAATCTTTCTTCAATCGGCAAACCATGTCTTCTTTTTTAGTCAGTTAGAATCCATTAGGTTGTTCAATGTATACTTCTTCTAACTCACCATTCAAAAAAGATGACTTCACATCCATTTGATAGACTTAATAATTTTTATATGCAGCATAAGCAAGAAATAACCTTACAACTTCAATTCTGGCAATAGGGGAAAAGGTTTCTTCAAAATTAGTACCTTCCATTTGTGAATACCATTTACATACCAGTCTTACTTTATTCAAGACCACTTCACCTTATTCATTCAGCTTATTTAGAAAGACCCATTTCGTACCAATCACATTCTTATCTTTAGGTATAGGAACAAGTACCCATGTATCATTCTTTTCAATCTGCATCAGTTCTTCCTTCATGGCTTCCATCTAGTGTTCATCATTGCAAGCTTCTTTGACATATTTAGGTTCAATCTTGGAAATTAGGCAATACTCTTCTCCAATATTTCTTCTAGTTTTCACTCATTTATTCTTATCTCCTATAATTTGATTTTCAGAATGATTTATCTTTACATACCTTAGAGTTTTAAGATTGTTTCAAACTTCTAATTCTTTTGTTCTTTCTTCTGCACTTGCACTTGTCTCTACTTCCTGACTATCTTGATTTCCTAGAACAAATTGAAGTTGTCTTACCGAAACATATGGAACAATTTGAAGTTTATTTTGTCTCTAAACATTCTTCCCTTTGTTTGTATCCTCTTCATTTGAATCATATCCACAATATATGGATGATCTATCATAATCCTTATCAACTTTGACATTTGCACTCTTAACCATTTTTCTCAGTCTTCTATTATAGCACAGGTTGTCCTTGCTTCTAGTAGAGTAACCTAGAAATATTCCTTCATTGCTTCTTACATAAAACTTTCCTATATGATCATCTCTCTTGATATAACACTTGATTCCAAAGATCTTGAAGTATTTAACAGTAGGCTTATAACCAAACCATAGTTCAAAAGGAGTCTTAGTAGAATTACCATTTACATTTACCAAGTTCAAAGTGTACACAATAGTGCTTATAGCTTCACTCTAGTAGATGTGAGGAACATTTACTTCAATCATCATTGCTCTAGCAACATCCAAAATTGTTTTGTTCTTCTTTTTTGTAACACCATTTTGTTGAGGGATTCAAGGAGTAGATAACTTTCTTCTGATTCCATGATCTTCACATAAAGAATTAAACTCCCTGGAGGTAAACTCACCACCTCTATTTGACCTTAAGCATTTTATTTTCAGACCTTTCTCATTTTCTTCCATAGCTTTGAAACTTTTGAAATTTTCTAATGCTTCACATTTTTCTCTTAAGAAAGCAACCCATATCATTCTAGAATAATCATAAATAAGCAACATAAATTACATTTCCCCATGGAGACTTCTAACTTTGGAAGGACCACATAGATCAGTATGCACCAGCTCCAGTAATCCATTTGAATGATGTTTTCTTCTCTGAAAAGAGGCTCTAGTTTTTTTTCCCATCTAACACTCCTTGCAAATTGTGTTAGCAGGCTTCACTAGCTTAGGTAAATCTCTTACTGCTTGAGTGGAGCTTACTTTGAAAATGTTATCAAAATTCACATGACACATCCTTTTATGCCATAACCAACTTTCATCTACTTGAGCAATTAAACATCTTTCACTGGAAGCATTCAAGTGAAAAACATTACCTTTTGTCTGTTTACCTGAAGCATTATATTTCAAGAACTTCCATATATCCTGCATCTTCCATCTTTGAACTAAATATCATAACCCTTGTCCACCATATTTACAACACTCAATAGGTTGTACTTCAAGCCTTCAACATAAAGAACATCATCAGTGTTATGCTTACCACCGAGACAAATAGATCCTCTACCATGAATCACATAAGCATTGTTATCTCTAAATCTTACAATCCCACTGTCATACTTCTCTAGGCTTACAAATTTTCTTCTTTCACCAGTCATATGATGTGAGCATCTATTGTCAATGACCCGCTCATCCTTTTCTTCAAATTGGGCTGCAAGAGCTTTCTCAACTTTAGTAGATTCAGTAGCCACGAGACTATTTTCCTTGATAGCAATGAAAACCCAATCATCTTCATTTCCATTTTCTTTATCAAACTCTTTATCAGTCACACCTTCAAAAAAATAGCATTTCTTTTGGAATCTAGATTTGTAAGGCTTAGATGTAGGAACTCTTTTAGGACACCTTGATGCAAAATGACCTATTTTATTTCAAGAAAAACATTTGATAGGCAGCTTTCCTTTCTACTTACCTTGTCCTCTACCTTCTTTCTTCACAATTAGTGCTTCCAACTCTTCAACCTCTCTTTCTTCATCTTCAAGATGTTTTATTTCTTCCTCATAGTTGAATGTATTTCTAGAACTTTCTTCCAGATCATATCTTTTCTTGTTTCTTTTGGATATAGTAGCTTTGAATGCAATTTTAGTCTTAGGAGTAGATTCACCAAATTCACTTAACTCAAAGGCAACTAGTTTACCAATCACTGTATCTCTTATCACATTCATCAATGATCTAGTTTCTTCAATATAATGAGCCTTTGCTTTGTAGGAAGGAGGAAATGATCTGAGCACTTTAGCCACAATTTCTTCCTCTTCTAGGATACCACTGACACATCTAATGCCCATCACTAGTTCATTTACTCTTTATATAAAATAAGAAATATTTTCATTTCCACCCATCTTCAAATTTCCATACTTTCCTTTCAAACTCTGAAGCTTAGACATCTTTACATGTATGTCTCCTTCATACAAAGTTTCCAATTTCATTGACATCTCATGAGTTATCTTCACACCTAACACATTTGTCATTTTTGAATCTGTTAGAGCACTCAACAATGTTTCCATAGCCTAAAAATTATTCTCAACCTCTTTAATCTCATGAGTAGTGGAAGGACCATTCTGAGTAAGAACATATTGATTCTTTGTAATTTTCCAAAAGGGTTCACCAATACACTTCAAATGACACTCCATCCTAGCTTTCCACAATGAGTAGTTTGTTCCATCGAATCTAGGATTGTACTTATTGTATGATTCCATCTTGGATCACCTCAATCTTTTCAAATTCTTCAAAGGAACCTACTTTGATACTAATTGTTGGAAAAAAAAATGATGGACAACTGAGGGGGGGTGAATCAGTTGTAACATAATATTTTGAATTTTACAAACTTTACTTAACTTAATCTCATATTTGATGAATCAACAATAAACCATGAACTAACAACACATTAGAAGCATAGATAACACCAATATTTTTACATGGAAACCTTGTTAGGGGAAAAACCATGGTGGATGTTATTCCACAATATTATACCCCATTAAAAGTATAAGCAAACTAATGGGAATGGACATGCATTCAACAACACTGCCTAGAACTTCCTGCTCAAATACAAGAGGGCTCACTACCCAAAAATACACAAAAATATAGATTATATCCATAGGGTGTGAACTGAGGAAATAGCTCCTTCACAAGCTTGAGTATAGTTCCAGTTAAGCACATAAAAAACCTTCACACTTTGCTCAAAATTCTTCTCACTCTACTCTGCAATCAAATGATTTGGAAACTATTCACACATCTGCACTTTCTTTGGCATACATTTCTCTTATGCATACACTTAATTTTCTCAAACAATCGCTCTTATATATCCGCAATATGGAATTACATCAACAACCTAGACAACCATAAATATTAAACATATTTTCAATGTCGGTCCAAATTTACAAATAAATTTTCAATGTGGATCAAACATCGTTGGCTAATATTATGATGAGACCCAAAACAATATGATTTAGTGCACCAAACATCCAAAATTAAATCTCCAAGGATCTGCAACACACCACACCCATCATGTCGGCCAAGGACATGAAAACCCAAACATACCAAGAAAATATCTTCAACCATGAGCACACCGATCAATGTGGATGTGCAACAAAGATAGAGCATGATCTAAAAGCATCCACGAGCACCAAGAAACAATAGAGAAACATTTTTAGCTACTATAATTACTAGAACTATACCAACTTTAATCAAGTACACTGATAGAGACCACAAAGACATTGTCAGAACATAGATCTTCATAACACAAAAAAATCTTCACATAGGCCTCCAAAAATTCTGGTGGATGGACTAGATACACTCAACAATAAACCCTTTAGTCCCCAGTAGTTGATCTTCAATGTACAAAACAAGACACCTTCATGACCTTCACAATTCCACTGGGAACCTAAAACTCTTTCTTTAACAATTTTCTCAATATCCTTGACATATACAACCTTCAATACAATAATGCTAATAGTGTTGACATCAATGACAACCACATATCAGCAAAACAACCATAGCATCCAACATGGAGTGCATTTACATCCTAGATTTAGCTTGCACTAACATTGCATTGCAATTTGCATTAGTGAAAAGCTCATTTAGCTTGTATTATTGCATTTAATCTTATTAAAAATTAGTAAAATTTTGTATTTTCATCTTAGATTAGCATCAAAAAAATAAAATGCAATAAATTCAATTCAAAAGTTCTGAAAATTTTCAAAAAAATCAATACAAGGACTCATTCGCCACCTTGGATGACTTAGTCCCATTGCATATTTTTCATTGCATTTTTTGGCATTTATAGATTAGTTTCTAATTTTTTGTTTGTTGTTTCTGCATTTCAGTTTTACTTTCTAGAATTTCAGTTATAAGCATTTTATTCTTATTAGCTTACATTGAATTTGCATTGACCCCCCATTTAGTAGCCTTTGCATGAGTGTTTGGTGTCCTATTGCTAATACCATAGTGAGAAGAAGTTTGAGACTCATGTCATCCCACAATAGAAAACTCATTGTGGATCTTGGGCTATCCATAACTTCCATTACTAGTATTAATGCTAGTACACTAGGCATTGATAATACCCTTAGCAACTCTTTGCCTTCAAGTAGCATGCAAGTTGAACCATGGAATGATAATATCCTACAAGAGAAAATAATTCAAATCTGTGAGGACTTTGCAAACCTCCAACATCAAGTAAGCCTTGAAAACATTTCAACTAGTACAATTCCTACCATAGAAAACATCCATTGCATGCTTGAAAGTGAACATGGCCTTGACATTGTGAAAAACATAGTTGAGATATGTGCAAAACATCTTCCTTCAACCTCTAGTGCTCCTAAAGCAACAAACAAGGTTGCAAACCAAGGAGGAAATCAAATTCCTCCTCCCTCAATGATAGTATCAATACCTACCTATACCACTCCACAAGTCACAACAACAATACACTAGGTTACTAATGTGATTCCTTCCTTAGGTATTCCTACTAGCATCCCTATTTCCTATGTGCCATCACATGTTCTATCTTCTACCACATTACCACCTATAACCATTCCATTCACTAGTCCTACCAATACATACACTCCATCACCACTTTCACTATCATCTCATACCAATTGTAATGATCCTCTCATAACACAACTTTTCAAAACTGTTTCATCCATGCAAAAAAAAATATCCACTATAAACCAAAATCAGAATGGCCCACCCACATACTATGTCAAAATTAGTCCATTGGATTTGGAGATATTGTGAATAGAGATGCCACAAGGTGTATATGTGCCTAGTTTTGAGAAATATGGAGGGAAGGGAGATCCTTCTAACCATGTTAATGCGTACACCACTTTATGTAGTGACTTTATCCTTGATGATAAACTCTTGGAAAAACATTTTTCTAGATCCTTAAAAATGCCACCTTAGAATGATTTTCTTCCTTACTGAAAAATTCAATTCATTCATTTAATGTAATTTTTGATGCATTTGTAATCCATTTACAAGTGCATATTACTCACAAGAAGACCTTGGATGATTTGATGATATGCAAGAAAAACGAGGAAGAAAAATATAACTGATTTTATCTCATGCTATCAATCACTTTAGTCCCAAATCGATGTCAAGATCTCTGACCCAAACCTTCAAAAGATATTCATATAAAACTTACAAACTCAAATTCAGGATAGGCTCACTATGATGAAATTCCCATCCTTCATGCACTGGTGTGATTATCAAAATTGGGTTAGTAGTCAAGATAAAAGGTGCACTTCTAGCTGAATTGAGAGATTTGAGTCCACCAACCAAAATAATTCTCAATATTTTAGAAAGAAAAATAAAGGGTTCTTTAAATTTAATCCTCCTCAACAACCACCTCAAAATTTCAACAACTAGGTAGTTGATGTCAAAACCTCGGTGCCCTTTAGTTATGGAGATCTGAAAAGACAATTCACATTGTTACCCAACACCCTTCATAACACAATGTCCCAAATTTTACAATAGAAAATGACTAGCTTGACTCCCATAAAAACACCTAACCCTAATAATCCTTTAACCCTGATCTTTAAATCAAATGCTTATTGCCACTACCATTGATAAAATACACATGACACAAAACATTGCAATTGTCTTAAACATCTTGTGCAAGACCTCATTGATTCTATCCACTTATCAATTGGAGGTTTTAGTGATCAAGGAAATAAGTTTGTTGCCCCTCAAAACTAAAATCTGCAAATTTTCACTAATACAATTCCCAAGCATAATATTTCATTTGTAAAATCTAGTGAAAGTACAAAGAATAATGTGATGAATGTTGATACAAATGATGAAAATAATGATCCTATTCCAAATGATATCAATGTCAATACTATGGATGAAATGGTAGGAGTGATAGACGTCATCCCTCATAAGGGATAACATAAGAGTCCTCTTGATATTTCTTTCTCCTCCAAGGATATACTTAAACATGCACCCAATTTTCCTCTCTACATAGCCAACCATATCTATGACAATCCCACTAATGGGATACTAATAGATCCTACCTATGGAGAGAATGTGATCACCGAGGATTTACTACTCTTACATGAACTTTATCAGGATGACTACAATAAGCCAAAAGCATGGATCAAGACAAATAATGTTTTTGATTTCCCTACAATTGGATCGATCACAAATGAAATTTGTCCCTTCAGTTGTGCACAAATGCTTAAAGTTTCCATTTAAAAATGAAATATTCACTATTCACCAAAGCGGCTTTCACCCCTTACCTTCCAATGGAAAATTTTAATTAGAATCCTTTTGGTCCAAGCCCATGGAACCTATCAAGCAATGAGAAGAATTCCTTTTTGTATCTTACCAAATATCCAAAGAAAAAAAAATACTTGAACTATCCCTCTGAAATATGTTCCCATGCACCTCCACACCTCCCATCCTTTATGAAACCATGCTTGAACCTAAACAAGATCTAAACAACCAAGACCAACCTACAACATAAAATCCATCCATATCCTACAAAATACCAAGAAAGAATGAAACCAACCTCATCACACCTCCTAGAATAAAACAAGAGTACAAAGTCAAAGAGAAAGAGGTCAAACAACCTCCTGAGGTTCCTTTTGTTCCTTCCCATAGGGAAGAAAAGAAACCTATGGTTGATCAACCAACTCCCACATGAATGAAACTTGAAAACAAAATCAAAATAAAGAGAGGTGTTGGATAGTGTAGGCATAAACGTCATGCTCTTGATCAAAGGTTACATGAACCTAACAATGAAAATAAAAATATGAACTTGATTGTAGAAATGCATGATGACCCTCCTCCCCATGCATACCAAACTATACAAGAATCACAACAAGAGATGAAATCTTGAATGGAAATTATCAGTCATCCTCCTATTGTGATTAACTTGGATGATGATGAAGAGGTTGCTAAAATCAATGAAGAGGTACATAATGAGTTGATAACATTTTTTCCTCTTGCATGATATTAAATGTTAAATATCCTATAAAGAGTGTTGAACCTAGTGCTTCTCCTATCACAACACTTGCTCTTGTCCTTTTGGATAGCTTCCCACCTTTAGTATACAATTAACATGATTGGGAGGTAGATGAATTGTTCATAGGTTGACTCACATTTTCCTTGCTACTATTTTGCATTTTTATTTTATTTTTCCCTTTTTATTTTGTGTGATTGCATGTGCATAATGTGATCCCTCGTGATGGTTTGTTTGATGTTCTCTCTCTTTGTGGCATTTCTCTATTTGTACCTCCATTCTTCTCTATGTCATGCATCCCTTTCGCTTTTCATCTTTGTCTTTTTCTTGTGTTTTCCTTTTGGGGATGGTACAAGGAATTCAGACATTCATGTCTCCTTCATGTTGACCTAAAAGGCTCTCTTTTTATTTTTTCCTTTTCATTTCATCTTTGTTTGTTTCTTTTGTTTTCCTTTTGTGGATGGCGCAAGGCATTGAGACATTCATGTCTCCTTCATGTTGACCCAAAAGGAATTCTTTTTATATTTCTGTTTTCATTTCATATTTTTCTTTTTCTACTATTTCCCTTTTCGACATGATGCAGGGCATTGAGACATTCATGTATTCTTCATGTTGACGCAAAAGCTTTTTCCCTTTTATTTCACCTTTTCTTTTTCATTTGTCTTTATTTTTCCTTTTGGGGATGATGGAAGGCATTGAGACACCCTATGTCTCTTCCATGTTGACCCAAAAGGTTTTTATTTTTTTCCATCTCTTTGTGTAATTATTCTAGTTCTATGTGTACTTGGGGGATGATGAAAATTCTAACCTCTGTAAAAAAATTGTAGCAAAGACCATACTGACCTCAAATCCATAGATCCCTTATGTGTTTGGTGTTTTTATTTTGCGGGAAACCCCTCTCTTTTCTTTTTCTCTTGCATGCCACTACTTTACTCGGAATCATATGACTTGGCATAGGGATTTCCCAATTGCCTCTCATGTCTTTCTTCTTGTTTGTACTTTTCATTTTTCTAATTTAAATTAATTGTTCACAATATGGTTTTCAATAATTCCTTTAATGTGGGGGAATACATTGGAATTATTCCTTTGCGTTTTTCCTTGGTTCTTAGTACAACCTTCTTACTTCATATGATACATTTGTCACTTTTTGGATGACATTGGGTGTGATGTCCTTCATGAGCATGATCTATCTTAGCATATTGCATTCCTCTTAGTGTCTTGATGTGACACATGACATCCCCTAAGTTGTGAATCTTCTATTCTTTGATCAATCCTCTCTTGGAGACATTAGGCACAATGTTCCCTATGTTAAGACCTTGCATGAACTAAACAAGACTCCTTTGAAAATTATTTACTTGTTACATTTTCCATTTGTTGTTATATGGACACCTTGCATAACACAGCTTACATTCCTATAGATCCATCACATTTTTTCATGAAATCCAAGCATATGAAGTTTTGCTTGTGTCATGAAGCTTGAAAAATCATTTTTTTGTGCTGCCTTATCAAAGTTCTTAGGAGGTATAACTTTGGTGTGGTTGAGTAGGGAGCCCATTCTAGGGAATTAATTTCCCTATAACCACTTGTGTGTGCATGAGTGCATACTAGAAATGCTTCTCACCTTTTAGGGCTTCTCACCTAGTGGACAACAATGAGTTTGATTGCCTCTGAGTGAGTATGTGTTTTCTAGACAAACAACCTAGATCTTATCCACATCGTGCTAGAAAAATTGTGATTCTTTTTATTTCAACTTATATCTTCTTCATCTTTGGCATTCTATGCTCATCCTTATTGTCATTTTTAATATCATTTTCATGTGTGTTCCTTTGTGCTTATGTCGGTTTGACATGGGATCTTGATCCTGGGGGGATTGATCACACCTCTTGATTGTTGTCATTCCATATTTCTAGCATTAGTACATTTGAACCCCTCTTGATGCACATTGGTCTACTTTAGTGTGAGTTTGAAGCAAGTTCATCCTCTCACTAAAGTGGGTTCTAAATGTGGTCATCAAAAAAGTAACCCTTCTACATTTTCTAACTTATTTGGGCCCTCCTTTTGATTTTGGCTTAATATTGCCTTCATTTACTATTGTAATGTGGATAAAAAATTCACACTAGATCTTGGGCCCTTGTGAACTAAAAATACTTAAATGGTACCTTACCTAAGTGTTGTAAATTTTTGTAACTTTACACTTTCCTAGGTCTTCATTAATAATTGGGATTTCTTATGCTTTAATTGGCCCCATTTTACATGCATAGGCCTTATTTATGTGATTTTTGAGAATAATCCTAACAAATATCATTTAAAGCATCAAAATCTTGAAACCCACCTCAAATTCCTAAGGTGGGACTCTTTCACCATTTTGGGCGAATGAGTGCCCTCATGTGGGACCCATTCACCCAGGTTGGCAAATGAGTGGATCTTTTAATCCAAAATTCAAATTTTATTTAAAATTTTGGCAAGTTTTTATCCTCCAAGATCTAAGGTTGGCCTATAATGTTCTAATTTTAGGAACTATTGCATAATTGAGTATAAATACAAGGTTCTTTCTCTCATTTCATATGAACTAATCAAGCATTTAAGCATTCATGCATATAGTTCACAAGAGCATTTGAGCATTCATAAGAGAATTCAAGGAATTTCAAAGGCATTTTTTCACACATTTCAGAGCTTCTTCAGGTGTCATTTATCATGTCAGAGATTATTTTAATCATGTTGTATTAGAGCTAACATTTGTGATGTAGGATTGTGTGATTCAAGCAAGCATTGTATCAACATCAAGCAAGGGTCAAAGTCTACATCCATTGGAGCCATAACTTACATGTTTGCAACACTTCATTACAAGGGATTGGTGAGTTGCAACATCATTACTTGTTCATTCATCATTCTCTATTCTATTTCATTTCATTTCAAGGGTTTAATTACCAACAAGGTGTTTGACCAAGGAAAACCCCTATTCCACAACCCCAAAACTTTTTTCCCTCTCTTTGCATGTGATTTGTAGGACTAGGTTGCAGATTTATCATAGAGCAAGATTGGGAAAGTGGTCATCAAGTTGTTAAACCAATTCAAAGTTGTCATCAAACCTTGGTGAAGCTTGGACAAGACCTACAAGTTGAATTTTGTAGTTTCAGACCCATATCTATATGAGGAACAATAGTGTAGATTGAGAACTACAAAATCCCATTTTGAATTGTTAGAAATCTAAAAGTGGACTAATTAACCACTATTGGTGAATGAGTCCCACTTGCTAGACCTAAACAAGATTTTTGCATATCTGAGTACCCATTTGTCTGAAACTTGTTCTAACATTGTTTTCCTAAAACTAGACTAATTCACCCAGCTTGGAATATGAGAGGGCTGGCATAAACAAGAGGTTTTTTAGGATTCCAGACCTCCATTCTACCTCCTTCAGTTTCCTAGGTGCACATTTCGAGTTTCATAAATTTTTGTTATATTCTACATTTGTTTTTTGGTCTTTTTGAATATCACACTATGTTTTCAAACATTTTATATTTTCCAAGTTTACATTTGGTGATGAAGACTCTTTCTTGTCTCATTCATCTAAAAGGATACCTTATAGTGAGATCTCTCACATACTTCATTGGTTTGAGACCTCTAAAGTGTCCTTAAATTTGAATATTTCAAAATTGGATCCCTCTCCTTGTATTCATTTTGTTAATAAGGAAGTGAAGCATCCATTTGTAGTGTCCATAGGATTGTGTATTAGTTGATTTGTATCTAGAGTTTCTAAAATTTGCATTAGTGAAAGTGTATATAGGTTAGATTTTTGTGTCTTACATTAATGAATTTCATCTAAAATATGGATTTACATTTAGTCTAGACATCATTAAACCTAGAAAACATAACATTCACACAATTTTTTTTGAAAATGGCGCAAAAACCCTAATCTAGGAATCATAGGCCCCTCTGGGAGATTTAGTCCTATAGCAATCGAAAAATTGTCCCTTTTTCTTAATTTCGGAATAATTGTCATTGAATTAACCTAATTTTCACTAGGTTTAGTGTTGTAATGTGTTGTACACATTCACATTAATCTTGGGCACTTTTTAATAAATTATACCTAATTTGTACCCTATTCAAGGTGTTATAAAGTGTTGCAAAACACTTTCAAACTTATTTAGGGTCTCATTAATTAATTGTGGTTAATTAAGCTGAATTATCCCCTTTAATTCAAATTTAAGCCTTATTTATGACACCTTCCAAAGGATCTATCCCCACACCCAATATTCAAATTGAAAAACATTAAATTTGGAAAAATTAAGGTCCTAGAAAATGGTGCTAGGACCCATTCACCTTTAGTGGTGAATGGGTCCTCTCCGCATAGGAACCCCCTTTCTTTGCATATTTGACATGGGTTTTTTATGTTCTTTCACCCTCCTAAAGCAAGGTCCTAAAAACTTGTGCCAAGAACCATTTGCATTTAGTGGCGAATGGCTCCTCCTTGAGTAGGACACAAATTTTTGAATTTAATTTTTGTGAGATTCTAATTATTTTCCATCATAGATATGGTGTTGGCTTGAATTATTTGAATTTCGGGGTTAATCCTTAGATTTAGTATAAATATGGGGTTAATTGAAATTGTATCTCCTAGAAATTTTACAAGAGATCCTAGCAACTTTGAGAGAGCATTATAGAACACTTCAAGATCATTTAAAATGAATTCTAAGGTATATTATCAAGATTTTATTACAACAATTTAATATCATTCCATCATGTCTAAGACATAGTGCATTCAAACATGTTGTTGAGCTAATATAGTTTATGTAGCATTAAAGATCTACTTGCAAGCATTATTTCACATCTTATTTGAGATCAAGATCTACATTCTTCATGGACACAACATGTTAGTTTGTAAATTTACATTGCATGACAACTTCCAAGGTATCAACATTCCATTATTTCATTCTTCAAGTAAATTATTTCATCATTTGGTCTAATTACCTACAAGGGGCTCGACTTAGGAAAGCCCCTATTCATTAACAATCAACAAGTTCTCTTTCTTTGAATGTGTATTTTCATATTTATAGGTTGAAGATCAAGTGGAGAATAATTTTGAAGAAAAAATATCAAAATTATCAAGTTGCAAAGTTGTCATTCATAGTGCAAGAACACGGAATCAAGGTTACAAAATTTGTTACAGGTTTTTGGGAGCTGAAAACCAAGGATATGAGAGTGTAGAATTCATGGAAAAGAACCCATATCTTAGTTTTAGGAACCCTAATAGGGACCCATTCACCACTAAAGGTGAATGAGTCCTTTGTGACCTAAAAAAAGCACCTTGCAACAAGGTACATATCATTTCAAGCTCTAAAACTCTCCTCATTGTGACTATAATAGTTAGGATAAGTTTTTGATTGTTATTTTAGCATTTTGGCCCTCATAATTGTAGGTTTTATAGCGAAAACATAGTGGTTCATCATCTTGACCAATTCATTTTGGTGACCACCTATATTTTTCTATGAAGCAAGTCCTAGTACATGAGATTTTTCCTGATTTATGGATATTTTGTGGTGATTTTTATTCAACATTTAAACCCTTGAAAAATGTTGATTGGGACTCATACACCCCTCTGGGTGATTTAGTATTGCGTATGATTTTAAACTATATTTTACAACACAAAATTCTTTGTTTATATATTTCGGTTTGTTGTTATTAGTTTTCTGTTTTTGTTTACTAAGCTTATATTTCAAGAATTTTATTACATTTGGCTTAATTTAGATTCATTGCAATTATGGATAGAATTAGATTATTGTACTTTTCATTTTCAGCATTAGATTACATTTGGAATTCATTAGAAAAAAGAAAAAAGAAATTCCTATGCAACGATGAATCACTTGGAGAAAGAATAGTTATTTGAGTATGTCAAATCTCTTTTTCCAGGTTAATCTAAGCCTCAAGCCTTTTAGAAGTGATGACTTTCAAATGTTAGATGAATCCCTCAAGGATATCATCTCACAAGGTTCACCCACTAAGGTTTTTTATGAAAACTAAAACTAAGAAAAGTTAATGTGATTCAACCTCAAATTGTCCTATACCCACCTTCGCACAAACAACAAACTCAAAAAAAAATGTTTTCACTCTTGAACCACCTAAGAATAATGTTTCATACCAATCAAGTTACAATGTAATTTCTCACACATATAGCACTAGAAACAATCCTCAACCAACCACAACATCCTTACCTTTTCCTATATTTATCTTCCCTAGTGCCCCTCATTTACCTTCGAATAGCGAGGAGTATGATCTTGTTGAGAAACTTAAGCATACTCTGACAAAAAATATCCCCATGGGACCTAGTTCAAAATTCATGTAATTATCACACTATGCTTCAAACAGCCTTTCAAAAACTTGTGATTCCCTCTAATACAAATGCAAGTGATTGAACTATAGATTTTTGGCACCCTAGGAATCTCTAGACTCTTCTAGGTTTTTTCACCTAAAAGGAGAGAGTAGGGCCAAAAATGCTAAGGGGTTCATTCAAATTATGTTATGTATGATTGTTTTTTGGCTAAGTGAAATGAAATTAGTGCAATTAAATAATATATATGAATGAATTGGAATGCAAAATCTAGGATTTATGTTATGTTTGAAAACGCAGTGTTGTTCGCAAAAAGCTTAAAAAAATGAACAAAAATGCAAACTAAACAAAAAAAAAGGTTGTTTTTCAGAATGTGTGCACTTGCGAAATTGGAGAAGAATGGAAAACAATCTAGAAAATTGATGAAGTCTAAATTTGAGTTTAATGGGACTCATTCGCCACCCTAGGCAAATCAATATTAGGTTAGGGCTTTTTGTGCACAAAAGTTGTTTTTTGTCAAACGGTAACTAGGATCTACATCTAACTCAAAACTCAATCTCAGGAGGGACTCATTATCCATGCATGGAAAATCAGTCCACTTTTAAATGTATGCAACTTTAGATTTTTATTTTGCACCTTGACACCTGCACATCAATTTCTAATGGAAACCCAACTCAAAATCTCATAAAATTCCTACAAAACAGCTTAAAATTGTTTGTCTAAAGGGGGGTTTTCCTTGTTAAAACACCTAATTGGGTAGTTAAACCTTGAATAGAGAAAAATCTGCATAAAACCATAGCCTTAGATGTGTAAAAGACTAGGAAAGTCTGAAATGTGACAAAACCCCTATTCTATTGTTCTAGAATAAGAAATGTAAAGATTATTTATGTAATGCAAGATCTCAACCCTATAAACCTTACAACATATTAAAAAGGAGATAAAATGGCATGCAAATGGAAAGTAAACAAAGTATAAACCTTAATACGAAGATAGAGTGAAAATGGAAGATGGAATCAATATGAAACCAAGTCCTTAGGTGTGATTTGGTGGTTGGTTGCACCTCCTCAACCTAGATTTCTTCATGATTAACCATAGGCATCCACCATCAACCCTTTTCAATGTTGAATCTTGATAGAAAGAGTGAGCTTCAAGACCTACAAAAACCCTAGTTTTCTGCCCTAAAACATTAACTTTTGATAATGAGACTTATTGTAGAATACTTAAGTTTAGAAATTTCTCTTGAAAAATGACTAAAAGATATGCAAAATGACTTGAAAATGATTATTTATAAGCAACAACACCTTATTTTCCTATTATTTAGACCTAGGAGGCTGACATTCACAAGAAATTTAAGTTAAATTAATCAAATTCCCACTCAAAATTGAATTTTCCCTCAAAGGGGACTCATTCGCCACCTTGGCGAATGGGTCCCACCAGAGGGGACTCATTCACCCAAGGTGGTGAATGGGTCCCACTACTGACTTTTGAAGGTGGGTTTTCAAAGCATGAAAGAATTGTGTGATGTTTGTTAGGTTTTCTATGATTTCTCATGTAAAACGGGCCTCTAGATAAAAGATAATGGGTCTTAGGGGCCTATAAATGTTGTTTTAAAGGATATATTATGTAAAGGGACTCAAAAGTGGGTCAAATTACACATAAAATTGTCTCTTTTCTCAAGATGGTCCAATTTTCTATAGTTCATTTAGCCCCCACTTTAGCACCCATATGACTCTATGTGCATATGTAAGCTTAAGGACTTTGAATGATGCACATAATTACATAAAAGGATAATTATTCAAAAGGTGGGAGAATGAAGCCCCTAGTGTAATTTTATACAAAATCACAACATTAGGAACTACATCCTGCAACACACATTCATTAATTATTCAAAAATCCTTTTATCTAACTCTTAGGAATCCAATTCAAGGGTAGATGTATGCCCCCCTTGATTCTGCTCTCTTTATGGAGGTGGAATCATGGTAGTAATCTAACCACGTTGAATAAGAAACATCATATCATAGGGCATTTCCTAGTACTGCGTCATATAACAATAGATGGATGATGATGTCGGGTGCAGATTAAAAATTACAATGCATAAAATGGGGTTGAAAATGGATTACCCTAGCTCCTATTATGTTGATGTGAAGAAGATCTACATTATGATTTCTTTAAAAGATAATAACCCTATGTTAATGTGTAAGAGTAAAAAGATATGAAAATGGATTAAAAGGAGAAGAAAGTAACTTGTCACTTACTATTCATTTTACCTCCTTGTAGCTTGAGAGTGATGAGTGAGAGAAGAACATGTTGAGCAAATGGGATTACACACCTTCACAGTTGGATGATCTTCATGAGCAGGTGGCACTGGCGAGTTGTATTATGAGGTGAGTCAATTTTGCAACTTTTGCCTTGTTATTTTTGTAATAATTTGATGATTTTGATGCATGGATAGCTTAATTGAGGGTCTTGGAATTTTTTTTTTCAAAATGTCCCCTCTTTTCACAAAGTATCCCATTTCTTTGCAAGAGTGTCCCTTTTGTTTGCAAGGTGTCCCGTTTCTTTGCAAAATGTCCAAAAAGGGTTCTAAAGTGTCTAGGGCCATTAGAAAAGCACACTAGATTGACTTTAGCATAATTTCTTGATGAAATATGTGAAAATGGAAGGAATTAGATGGATTTTAAAGCATTTTGTGATGAATTTGATAAGTCCTTTCCTAGTCATGACAATGGCTAGGGGGAAGGCAGCTTGCATTTCTTATAGATCATGTGCCATCGCTATCAGCGGTAGAGATAGAGCATTTACAGTCAGTGAGTATCTATTGGGCATATCCTTTACCACAAATGAGATACCATGATGCCATGCTTATGGCTCTGTGTGAGCATTGGGATGTTGATAATTGTACCTTTCATCTTCCCACTGGGGAAATGACTATCACTCCTAAAGATGTACACTGCACTCTCTGAGTTTCCATTTGGGGAGAGCGGGTATATTTCTGGGGGGATCGGTCATTCTAGGAGAATAAGAGAGACATGCAATATTGTCTAGGTTGGCCTATGGGTATGTGAAGGATCATGATGGGCATGTGGCTAAAATTTTTTTTTTACCCAAAATTGATGAAACGAAAAGGTTTTTTAAAGGAGATTCTAATCTTTCCACCAATATAAATTATGCTTTACTTTCAATTTCTTAAGTAATTACTATTAATTTTCTATCCAAATTATGACTAAAGTCCTGATTGATAGGTTGATTGGAAAACATCTATAGCTTTCAAACGGTATCACATTTTTTGAATCCAAAATATGTGTCATATTCTATGCTTCACATACTATAGGATTAAAAAAATAAAATTTGAATTTCATGAAGTTTTGGCCAAGTTAAGGTGGTCGACATACGAGTTTTTATATTTTTTAAAAGTTGTAATAAAAAAATCATAATTAATTATTTACTTGGAAAAATTTTACAAAAAATATGCATCACATCAGGACATGAGTCCTCTACTTATATCTAAAATATTATAAAAAAATATTATCATTTTATTGTAGTTAGGGTGGTCAGATAGACACTTCTTATTTTGTCCCTAAAATTTAAGTACTACTACATTGAAATTTCAAATTTTTGCCAAATAGATTTTTTTTTTTAAAACAAACCTAGTAGTTTAGAAATTACATTCAATTTGCTACAACTTCTATTCTTACATATTTTTGAAATAATATAGATAAATTATTCAAATTTTTATGTCAAGTTGCCTAACTCTAATTTTTTTGAATTTTTTGCCACTTAAGGGCCTATTTTTTCCATGATGATCTTGCACATACCCCTATACATGATGAGTTGGTTAGAGCACAGATCAAGCTTCCTATGCTATTATATTGATGAGCTCTTGTGGTCAAATGGATTATGATGCACACAATGGCTCTGGTTCTCAATCCAGATGGATAAGCGACACACTTGGATGGAGGACTGGTACACTTGATATGAGGGATGTATGAGTAGACGACAATCTATGCTTGGGGCCACTGTATTTTAGCACACTTGTATTATGATCTTGGCCAGTTTGTATTTTGATAGATCAATAGTATGGTCCACTGTACGCTCCTATAGGTATGGTGCCTCAAGCATTTCACATATACCAGGCCTATCAGATTCTCTTGTGTTACAGCTACAAGATATCCACAAGCATTCAGGTATCCTTTGTGACACCTATGGTAGTATGGGGATTATCACTTTTGGAGGGTGAGATTTGACTAATTGGAGGATGAGATCCTATGGAGACCTTATCTACTCACTCTACAGTGGCCAGAGCGCATAGGACAACTATGGAGGATGCATATAGATTGGTTTCTAGCTAAGAGGCATGACTATGTTGTATGACCTTTCTACTATGGGCGAGTCATGTGGTAGTTTGGATAAGTGTAGACACCACCAAGGGTGTGTCCCTTCATTAGATGATCAGTGGAAAGTCCTCAGAGGCTAGGTGATACTTTTCAACTAACTATAGATCATGTTCATGAGAGTGATTTTGATGATTCAGATCACGACCAACCACTAGCATCCAACGCTAATGATGTAGGAATAACAGATGAGCACGAGGAGTGGTGGTCATATGCACAACCAGATCCTATGTTCCCCATAGATTTCCCAATATTTGATGTGGGACCAACACCAGATGATGGTGATGAGCTAGAGGAGAGAGCAGAGGAGGTACAGTATAGGCCAGCAAATATTTTTATAGATGTTATCGATAAGGAGTACTAGTCTAATGTGGATCTTGATTATGAGGATTAGGATGGGAAAGAGCATGATGATGAGGAGGATGACTATTATGAGGAGGATGATTATTACGAGGAGGATCCACCCCTGAGTGATGGTGATGAGGTAGCTATTGAGGATCGGTATGAGTATGGAGAGTCCTCGCATACTTACAGGACCAGATCATGGAAAGTAGTTATAGCATTCATTAGCACATAGAGTTAGACAGAGGCTAGCACATCCTCCATGCCCCCCAGAGAGGATGAGGTTGATATTCCTCATCCGACTGAAGGCATAAGTGATGAAAATTAATTTTATGCATGTCTTTTAGTATTATCTACTTTATTTATATATATATAATGATGATGTGTTATTGATTGTGGACATTGTCTATCTTGTAGGAGAAAAGATAGACTATGGAGAGTTATATTGTCAAGCTATCACAGAGATAGTGCCTTCATCCATCAACGAGGAGGAGATGGACCCTGACTATGTGCCCCTACCAATCATGGATGAGGAGCCAAAGTTTCTTAGACCTTTCATGAGGTTACGGGAAGTATACAACAGTGTGAAGAGATGACTTCATCAAGATAAGAGTGTAGTACAGACATCACAAACCTCAATAGAGGTTGAGAGACTACAAGTAGAGCTAGCATATACATGAGTAGAGAGAGATCAGATGGAAGAGGAGTGTCTTGTAGTTGTTCGTTGAGTATAGGATTTGGAGTATGCACTTAGAATTGATAGTTCACGATCACGGTCACACATGACTATCTCACAACATCCAAGGAATGGATCACAAGTGCTAGATCCTGAGGGGTCTAGCTCTCATACACCTCTATGACTTTGTATATGATATGGAGATGTATATAAAACTTTGATAAATATATAGACATGTGCATTTGGTGTTATTATGATGTGTCTCTTTGTGTGGATGTTAAATGCAATGTGATTAATTAAATGACTTATGATAAAGGTATTTAATTAATTTCTACATGATTTAAAATGATTAATGTGATCTAATGTGATCTATTTTAAAATATATTTCAGTTCTATTGTAGATACAACATTGTTAACTAGAACCACTTTACAGAGGCAGCTGTTTCCTATCATGGTCTAAAGATGGCATAAAGAAAAGAGTATCATAAGTTCTGGCTAGAGGGTGACACCTTGAATGTTATTAAAATTTTGAAGAACATTTCCCCTCCTTACACAATTGAGGCCATGGTTAGGGATTCTATTAATATTATCAATTCTTTTGATAATGTTTACATTTCCCATGTCTTGAGAGAAGGAAATAAGCTGGTGGATTTTTTTTCCAACTATGGTGTTCGTGAGAGTAAGGAATGGTAGTTAAATGATCGAATTCTATTTGAGGCCTCCACCATTGTTAATAATGAGTAATAATACTTTATGTCGAATGAAAGGTTGGTTGTCCTTAGTCATGTGCTTGATATTCATGACTAAGGTTGTTCAATATTTGATTAGAAGTGGTGGCTTTTACAATTCTTATGGTTCATTATTGCATCTTTGTTCAGAGGTTGACTTCACATGGATTCTGGGCATTTTTTTACTTTGTTTTGAGAATCTTTGGTTCATCAAGGCTAGTATGGTTGGCTCTTGCTTTTTTCACAAGTGATTTTGGCTGAGTGTTGGTTCTCTGAGTGTTTGGTCTCTATGTGTCAAATTTTTCCACCATGGGAGGGGATAGAAACAGGGCTAAGCCAAGGTCCTGTGAGACTATGAAGCAGAAGAAAGAGGTTTGGGAAGTCCTTGAGAAGGGTGGCCTTACTCTATACATGGAAAAGCTACATGGAAATAATCCCCAAGTTATGAATTTATTTGTTCAAGGATGGAAGGAGAGGTCTCTGAACCTAAAAGGGAGGGATATTGCAATGGATGAAGAATTTATTGCCCAAATTATTGGCATTTCCATGCGGGGTATGAAGGATTTTAGGGATAAGAAAGAAGCATAGGTAGCGATGAACATTTTCTTCAAAAAGAATTAAGTGGCTAACTAGAAGATGACTAAGAGCGGTGGGTATCAGTGGAGCTCATTGAAAGCACTTTGGTGTGATGTTGCTAAGGAAATTATGAGGTATATAACTCTATAAGGAAGGTATACTATGATCAATATGTATCATTTTTTTTTGCTCAACCATTTCTATCACAAATAATGGGTTTCTTTCCCTTATTATTTGCTTATGTCACTAGATTTGGGGATTAAGGAGCATCTACAAAACCCCAAGAACCTCATTCTGCATGTGGAGCTGATTCTAATTATGTATGAGCATGTCAAAGCCCATGATGTTCACAAAATCCCTACAGCACCGCAGGATAAAATTGTTAAGCCCCAAGAGGGATATGAGACAAATTTGGGGGATGAAAGGGGTGGTAAGAAGACTAAGAGGAGGAAGTTTATTTTGAATGAGGTTTTGGAGTCAAAAAGGGATGGAAATGTTGACTATGTTCTAGACTCTTATGCTTCTCTAGAAGAGTGCCCCATCTCCCATGTTGTGGGCAAACATGGAAAAAAGAAGCTAGGGGACAAAGCAGGCTACATGATATGTAGTGATGAGGTGGAGGAGATTCCTATTAGGAGGGGTAAGTAAAAATACAACCTTTATGGGGAAGCTTCGTCCCCTCCCCCTGTGACCAGAATTGTGTAGGATGTAGATGATGGTAGCTAAAAACATAAAGTGTTGAGTGTGGACCCTTTTCTAGAGAAGAGTTTCCCTTTAACCTCTAGGCTAGTGGTGTTGTTGGAGAGGCTCCTACTAGTTTTGTGATTGTGCTACCAAATCAAGGTAGTTAAAGGGGTGTGGGTGCTGCAGAGGTGGGTACTAGTAAAGAGGTTTTGGATATGATGCAAAAAAGGAAAGTCGTCGCTGAGGAAATTGTCTGCTCCATGCAACTATTGAAGACCCCCATTCTTGCTAGTAAAGGTAAGGATATTTTTGAGAGAGATCTCCTCCTTGTAATCCTAATGAGGATGTGTCTATTGGTAAGCAAATAAATAATTTTGATAGTGAGGAGATTGATGTGCTAGGTTTGGCCCATGATTATGCCAATGTTTTATTTAAACTGTTTAAATAGGTTTTTGATGAGATCAATAGGAGTAATATCATAATAAGAGGTGTTGCTAGTAAGGTTGATGACATTTCTTGCCAAATCCAGATTGATCATGTGATGGAGTCTCTTAATAATATTGCTTATACTATTGCTAAGGAGACTACTAGTTTGAAAAAGAAATGGGAGAGTAGATTCTCTACTCTTGAGGAAAAAATTGATGATGTTTGGAATGTTGTTATGAAAAAGGGTGATGCTTCTATGGGTGTGGGCATTCTGGTCTCTACTAAGGGTATTTCATTAGTGATGAAAAAGAAAAAGAATAACATTTCTTTGGATGATGTTGTGGCTAGTGGTAAGCTAATGACTATGGCTGGTGATAGGGAGAAAGTTTTGGGTAAAGGTATTGTTTTGATTGATAAGGTTAAGACTGGTGGGCTAGGGGTTTATACTAGGAACATAATGAAAACTCAGGCTGGCACTTCTGTTGAGGCATCAGATATTCTAGAAAATGTGCACAAGATGGCTAAGAATGAAATGGAAGTTGTGGAGATCATGAATAATATGTAGAGTTATTGTCTGGGTTTTGTCCTTTTGGCTATTTTTTGGTTACTTTTTTTTTGTTGCTAGGTTGATTGCTCTGTAATGGTTTCATATTTTTTATCAACTCCTCTCTTTTGTAAAGGGTTATGGGCCCCTTCAAAAACTATTTTTTACCTTTAATCAAAAAATTGTTAATTAGAAAAGAATATGTTAAATTAAATAAACGTATAAATGATATAAGGATCTAACTTGACAAAACACAAAGGTGAATTGTATGAATCCTAAAGTAATTATAAAATGAATTTAAATAATTACCTTAGTTTTCAAGACAAACAAAAAATTATTTGTCAAGAATGAAGCAATGTGAAAGTTATTTAGAATGACATCAAATAACTTTAAACAACACTACTTTATCAATCACACTATTCAAAGAGGTCAGAGATAATACCAACACAAATGAGTGGCATTAATAGGTTCCTTAAGGGGTGTTCCATCAAGCTATGTTAAGAGATAAACACCAGACCCATAATTGGTATCAACCTTATAAGGGCCTAACAAATTAGGGCTGAATTTATCTTTATCTTCAGTGTCAACACTAGTAAGGCATTGATTTTCAATAAGAACAAAATCCTCCTTACAAAATGATTGAGGGAGGACCTGTGTTGTGTGTTCATTGTAAATTTTTGATGTGAATGTGGAGATGTTCGAGAGCATTAATACGTTGTTCATCAAGGATCTCAATTTGATGTAATTGTTGATCTTTATAAGTATCATCATCAATGAAGTCTTGGAGAGAAACTCACAATGTAGGAATTTATAACTCCAAGGGCATGATCATGTCGGTTCCATAAACAAGGTTATAAGGTGTAGTTTTCATGGATGATCTAACACTTGTTTGATAAGCCCAAAGTACATAAAATAAATGTGTACGCCAATATTTATGATGTTTTTTGATCATTTTCTTAAGGATTTGTTCCAGAATCCAATTAGTATTTTCAATTTGTCCATTAGATTGTGGATAATATGGTGTAGAAAAATGATGTTGAATATGGAATGTTTCAAGAAATTTCTTAACTTTGTTGCTCTTAAATGGAGTTCCATTATCTAAAATGATTACAGAAGGAAGCCCAAAGTGAGCAATTATGTGTTCCAATATGAAATGACAAATTGCTTCAGTAGTTGTAGAATGAAGATGGATAGCTTCCACAAATTTTGTGAAATAGTTTTTTTCGGTAATGATAAACAAATGGCCAACAGAAGAGGGGGGTGAAATTTTACCAATAATATCCAATCCCCAAACTAAAAATGACCAGATAGGAACTTGGGCATGGAATTCAACAATAGGAGCATGGATCAAATGGCTATGTTCTTGAAATTTTTGACATTTTTTAACAGAAGTGAAGCAATATTTCTCCATATGTTTCCAATAATAACCAATACAGATAAGTTTTTGCACCAATGATCAACCTCCAAAATGACCTCCACAAGCTCTAGCATGGGATTCTTCAAGTGGGTATGTGCAGGATCATGATGGGCCAAAAACTGGCAATATGCTGGGTATGTGTAGGGGTATGTGGCTGACGACTTTTTTTTTACCCAAAATTGATGAAACAAAATGGGTTTTTAAAGGAGATTGTTAGGTTTCTACCAATATAAATTATGCTTTACTTTGAATTTAATAAATAATTATTATTCATTTTCTATTTGAATTATGACTAAACTCCTAATTGATAGGTTGATTGAAAAACATCTATAGCTTTCAAACAGTATCAGATTTTTTGAATCCAAAACATGTTTCACATTCTATGCTTCACATACTATAGGATTAAAAAAAAAATGAATTTCATGAATTTTTTACCAAGTTAAGGTGGTCAGACATACCAGTTTTTATATTTTCTAAAAGTTGTAATAAAAGATTCATAATTAATTATTTACTTTGAAAACAATTACAAAAAAAATATGCATCACATTGGTACATGAGTCCTTTAATTATATCTAAAATCATATAAAAAAATATTATCATTTTATTGTGGTTAGGGTGTTCAGACAAACACCTACTTATTTTTTCCTTGAAATTTAAGTACTACTGCATTGAAATTTCAAATTTTCACCAAATAGATTTTATTATTTTTAAATAAACCTAGTAGTTTAGAAACTACATTTTATTTGCTACAGATTCTATTCTTACATATTTTTGAAATAATATAGATAAATTATTCAAATTTTTACGTCATGTTAGCTAACTTTGATTTTTCTGATGTTTTTGCCACTTAAGCGCCTATTTTTTCCATGATGATCCTACACATACCCAAGTGCTATGGAGATTTTAGAATCATTAATACATATCGTATCAAGAGACCATTCAAAGATATTTTATACAACATATTTGGAAGATTCACATATTTTGCTGCTAGTTTGTGTAAACATTTTTTGGTATTCATTGTGGTAAGCTCGAGAATGGTACCGTCTTTTAAATAGTTGTATATGGTATCATACCACTCACACGAGGCATCTTGAGTTATCACCAAAATTTCATCTAGCGGAGTATCCATTGAAGGTTTCATGATAGGATGGATAAAAAGGGTGAAATCTGTGGTAGGATCGTGTCGGGATATAAGAGAAGCTACACTCGCCATTACATCCACATGTCTATTTTATTTTCGTGGAATGTTGTCAATGGTGAACGAGTCAAAATTTTCTAATAGTTTCATTATAAGATCTGTCCTTGTATTTTGATAATTTGTCATGTTTAGTTCCATATGTACCATTCATTTGTTTGATGACCAATTACGAATCACAAAATATCTTGATATGGGTGATCCCACAATAGTGGTTTACAATTTTTTGGCCAAACTGGACAGTGAAATAATTTTTTTTAACTAAATCTTCACTTTCGGGCACCTATAGTGGCTAAACCGTGAGGAATTTGAAGATGATGGAAACTACAGTTTTGTGGAATTTTATCTATAGATTCTAAATAGATTTTTTTCAAAATTTTTGGAATCATATTGCACTTCTTTTTCCATCTCCCTCAAAAACTAGTTTTTTTCATAAAATAACATTTTTTAAAAGCGACGCTCACTGTATAATGCATAACTTTTTTTTCATGAAGGATAAAATTCTAATTCTTTCCAATTTAGATTTTTAACTCCGATATATAGTTCTTCCACTTGGTTAGATAGTTTTTTATTGAATTTTTTTTCTTTAATCAAGTTTCAAAATCAAACCAATTACAATTTAGACATAGCACAACCGTATAATGCGTAACTTTTTTTGTATGTATGAAAATTCAATTTTATTTTTTTTGTTGGATCAAAGACTCCAACATTTGGTGTACTCATTTTTTTTATTTTTATTTTTTGATAATAGTCTATTTTTCCACATATGCAGAACAAAGAGCTTTATTTTCAGTGAAAAACCTACATTCACAAGAAATAAAAATAAATATAATAATCAAATTAAATTTAGTTAAAATTATACTTTTTTGGAAGCTTATAATAAGGATTACATTCTTACAAAAAAAATATTTTTTAATGAATTCATTTGATCCCCCAAAAAGTAAATCAAATGTTGTTTTTTATCAACATTTTGATAGGTGTAAAGGAGACTCTGTTATAGGTATGGTTTAAAATGAGAGGGCTTCTATCCAAGGGGGCCTGGTATAAGGTGGTTTGATCAAACCATATTTAATTGGAATCATTTAATTGGAACATTTCAAGGCCTAAATCATTATATTTTCTAAAAATATGTGATTTCAGCAAAAAATAGGATCTTCCAGAAAGTGTAAACCACTATTCTAGCAACACCCATATGTTTAGTGTTCACTATTAAAGCAACTCCCAAACCTGTGATTAATGCCTCATATTCATCTATATTATTTGTGCATAGGAATTTTAATCGATAGGACAAGGGAATAGATTTTCCATTGGGTGGAATTAGTACCACTCCACCACTAGAACTTGTTCTACACTTAGATCCATCAAAAAAAATTCCCATGGTTTAATGTTAGTTGTTCATACATGATCATCAAGAAAGGAATCATGAGTAGGTAAAGCCAAAGGAGGAGTGTCAGCTATGTGATTAGTTAAGGCTTTGCCTTTGATTGCTTTTTGTGAAACAAATTTAAGGTCAAACTTAGTTAACAACATCACCCACTTAGCTAAGCATCTTGAAATATTTGTTTTGTTGAAAAGATGCTTAAGAGGATCAAATTTTGTGATGACTTATATTTTAACATTTAGTAAATAATGTCGCAACTTACTAGTAGTGAATACAAGAGCCAAAAATTATTTTTCAATTAGTGAATATTGAGTTTCATAATCAATTAAGGTTCTATTGATGTAATAAACATGATGTTCTTTTCCATTATTGTCTTTTTGAGCCAACAGTGCTGCAAGAGCATTGGAAGAGGCAGTGATGAACAAAAAAATGGTCTATTTAGCACAACGGGTTGTAAAAATAGGTGGATTTTATAGGTAGTCATTTAAATTCTCAAAATCCTATTTACATTCCTTATCCCACAAAAAAGGTATACCCTTTTTAAGCAGATGTGTAAAGGGAAATGTGCGATCAGCTAAAGATGCAATGAAATAACAAATAGCTTGAATTTTCCCTTGTAATGTGCACAATTGAGAAAGATTCCTAGGAGGTGGCATGTTAATGATGGCTCAATTTTATTCGTTTGTACCTCAATGCCTCTATGAGATATGAAAAACCACAAAAGTTGTCCACTACCTATGCCAAAGACACACTTTTTTGGATTTAATCGCATATTGTGTTTATGTATTCATTTGAAGATTTTGTTAAGGAAATTTACATTGTCTTGACATGTTAATGATTTAGCTAGGATATTTTCGACATAATATTTTAAAATTTTGTGAATGTGATCATGAAATATTAATGTAATTACACGTTGATAAGTTGCGTCGACATTCTTTAGACCAAAGGGCATCACAACCCAACAAAATGTTCCCCAAATAGTTGTAAAGGTATTTTTGTATTCATCTTGAGGGTCGATAAGGATTTGATTATAACTAGAAAATCCATCCATGAATGACAACAAAGCATGTCCAGCTATTGGATTCATGATCGTGTCTATATTAGGAAGTGGAAAATCATGTTTTAAAGAGGTTTTATTCAAGTTACAAAAATCTGTACATATCCTAATATGATTATCGGGTTTTGCAACTATGACAATATTTGAGATCCAAGGAGGCACTACTGAATTTGACTCCATTTCCTAACAAACGTTCATCAGTCATTTGACAAAAATTCATCGGATAATCGATGAATTTAAGAAAAAAAATTTGTTGCTATTTTTTCATCGAAATACTGACGATGAATTATACGTCAAAATAATGGCATAGATTTTTTGGTCAGCGGTATCATAAAATGACTCAAATGTTCATTGGAATATCAATGAAAACTTCATGTATCCACCGATGAATTACAACCAAAATGCAATTGCAATGGCTCTTTCGAAGCATTGAAAAAACACCAGAAGTTTGTCGCCATTTCAATGAAATGGGAAAGGAGTTACGACAAAGCCTTTGTCACAACAATAGAAACTTCGTCGGACCTTTTCGATCATTCGTCGATGGCCTTCGTCGAAATTGCAACGAAACAATGCAATTTTTTTTTTTAAATATTTGTTGGAATGTACCATCGCGGAGCCTCTTGGAAATGACCACTGAAGCCAACCCATCAGTGAGAGAACAATCATCGGCATAGGATAGAAAACTCACTCTGATAGTCCATGTCTTGCCGATGACTTCCGTCAACAAGACAGATCCAATGTCACACCAATTTGACCTCTTCATGAGTTTTAAATAGACCTACACCATGTCAATGTAGAGACTCTTGGCGATGACTACCAAAGACAACCCATTAGTGAGAGATCAATCATCAACATAGGATAGAAAACTCACTCAGATAGTCCATGTCTTTTTGATGACTTTCTTGAGCAAGACAGATCCAATGTCACACCGTTATGACCTCTTCAGGAGTTTTGAACACTGCTAGTTATTAGCAAGACATTATGAGGGTCTCGCCGATTAAATAAGTGTCTAAGAGAAATTAAACAGATGGAACCTATTAATTTTATTATTTTTGGGTTCTTTAAATCATATAATAGATACCATCTTCTTGTCTATTCGAGACCAATTGTCATTGCACATTCCATTTTACTTGCACAGAGTATTCTATAAGCAATATATTGATAATTCCAAATGATTTATGGTGTTGTACAACTCTACCTATCATCATAGTTTTGTTGTTCCCCACTAGAGAATCTTGCAAAGACAAGTTTACAATACCAAGTCAAATAATATGAAAAAGACTTGCTTCCATACAAATTAAATGATTATTCTCACAATGGAAATTTTCTAATCACAACAACAATTGCATGAAAGGTTATTCATGCTTCATAAGAGATGAATGATCATACATACAGACTACAAGATGCATAGAAAAAGAATTACACTTGAGAACAACCAAGGGCTAACAAGGGAAGGAGTTAAGAAACATCTAGATTGAAGAGAAAATGTGTAGGGAAAATGTTGACCAGTGTCAAGAGAACAGAGCTTGTAGAACATATTCTTGACCTAATCAAGCTCTTGAACAAGTTAAAAAAAAGTAAAATACTAACATATACATGAGACATGTAATGAACTTCCAATATCTACTATCTTTTTCATTAATGCAGAGGTAGGTAAAGGAGAAATAATTATAAGTTTAACACTATTCATAGTCCAGTAAATTATGTTCATAATTTGTGTTCAATGTACCTCAGTTTTATCATTATACTGCCCATCTAATACCGTATTTTAATCCTAGGTTCAACTATCTCAGATCTAAAGAAGCACCTTCAATTAACAATTTAAAGTACTCTAAAATAAGGTAAGACTTTTACTTGAGAAAGATTGGGTACACTTGTAGGATTAAAGTTCTTGCAATCATCAAGATTTATTGGCATATAGACACAACCTGCAACATATGAAGTAATGGATGACTACAAGTTAGTGAAATGGTGCTTAATATGTGACTGGTTTGCAAATTGATTGGTAGAAAATAAGGTTACAAACAAATCTACATAAAAAATTATGAGGACAATCTATTGTAATCATCAAAATAGATTAAAAGTAAAAAGGAAAGAGTCAAGCTGCATCTCTAGAGCCTAGAAAAAACACATTCAAGAAACATAAAAAAATGAGCAAAATAGTTTTTGGATGAATACAAAATGGTGCCTTCAACAAGTGATTCATATGCTTTCACACCTGACAGGACATTGAAAAGATTTGTCTTCCTCTGTGAAATTAACTACTTGCAAGAAAAACCCAAAAACCAATATTATATACCTCCATGTCTAGCCGAGGGTAGGTATAAGAGAAAAAAATTTCCTCAATGCAATGCCAAAAAATATCAATGTGTGTGTAGGTTTTTATTACTCAAAATATCATTTCATTGCCTAAGGAAAAATACTAAAGTGATGTTTTAAATTTCAATCTTCACATGTAGGCTCCCTTATTGTTATAGATACATATACAAGCATTATTCGAGCTCTAAACTATTCAAATATTAAGGATTTAATTAGCTATAAGATGGAAGTTGTTGTTTAGACATAATCCATCATCTTTTACATATCTTTATTCACTCCTAGCGCTTTAGATAAATTTGTGTAAATGAGACAAAAATGTGAATCTTTATGAAAAAGAAAATTCTTAAAAGGAGGGGGGGAGAGAGAAAAGGGTAGGGGGGGATAGAATGCTTGAATGTATAGAAAATTATAACATCTTGATCATTATAACAATGAAACAAATCTTAAGTTTAAAGCATTAATATCATTTACAACATTTATGATCAAGAATGAATGTAAGTAGAGAAACTTTTGCATACCTGCAGATGGTACAAAATTTCCTGGTTAAGTGGAAGCCTCCCATCAACAACAAGATTCAAATATCTGTGTATCTATCTCAATCGAGCCTCTAAACCCTTTAGAGCTGTCAATTTTTCCACTAACCTGTTATGCACAAAAATCAAATTTTAGAGTTATGTCACAACTAAAAATAGAAGAAACAGAGCTTTGAAAACAAATCCACACACAAGACAATGTGGTATTCATACAAAGCCATACAAACAAACTAAACTCAGAACATTGGAATGGAAACAACTTTAAATTATGATGTAGAGCATGAATTCAGGGTATAAAGAATTAGTTTTTTGCCACCATAGTGAAAATTTAGCACTTTATTTCATCTTTGCATATTGGTTTGATGCTTCAAATGATGCATTTCTTATATTGAAAATTGCATTACCTTATTGATCTTCTCTTTGTTTTGAGAATAGTTTAATATTTTCTACTTAACAGGGACAACCACATGATGGTGGAAGCTCAGTTGGTCCCCCCCCTCACATCACTCTCAATTCCCCATACCCAATCATATAACATTAATCATTCATTCATCCATTAATAACATATAATATTCATTCATTCATACATTAATAACATATAACATTCATTCATTAACATATAACATTCATTAATTAACATATTCACATTCATTCATTAACATATAATATTCATTCTTTCAATTTTTACATATTATCAAAAATATGGTTGTCATGATATGATTACAATCACTTTATTTTTTGTTTCTTTTTTAAAGCTAAAAAAATATGAAGTGGAGTATCATTTTCTAAATCATCTATCCCCCATTTATTTGTTATGCCCTCTACTCATGATCTTAATGTATGTCTAGTCATCTACTCACGATGTGGATGCTGCTGTAAGGGGGGTCTACTGCAATAACAAAGAAATGTTAAACTGATATGTTTTATTGTTATTGTTACAAGCATTTCATTAATTAAAAGAAAATTAGAGTGGTTCTCTTTACTTGATGGGTCTACATCATGTTCCTAAATTCTATTATAGACTCATGCTCAACATGTTGAACACCCTCTAAATCTTAATCTATGGTTGAAACACGAAAGGTTACATTAATTAATACACCAATTGAAATTAAATATGTTTAAAAGAACATTAAAGTGGTCCTCTTTACCCGATGGGGCCACATCATGTTCCTCATCTTCTTTAGCCTAATCATGCTCAACACATTGATCACACTCTACATGCTCTAAAGTTGAAACATTAAAGGTTACATTAATTAATACACCAATTGCAATTAAATATGTTTAAAAGAACTTTAGAGTGGTCCTCTTTACCTGATGGGGCCACATCATGTTCCTGATCTTCTCTAGCCTAATCATGCTCAACATGTTGATCATGCTCTACATGCTCTAAAGTACTAGGATGCACACCATGACCTTTATCTGTAGGTTGTGCTCCACCCTCACCAGGCTGCATTCAAATGTCATGTGCAGTATTATCATTGCTTGAATGTTTCAAACAAATAGGAATGTAATTACTTTATGGTGGAAATTAATATTGAATAGATTGCACAAGTATTCAATTTTAAATAAACTTTATTGAGTTTATTTACCTATGTCAGATGCAGTGGAAGATTGTGTTTTCCCAGTCAAGACTCTTAGGTGTTCAGCCACAACTCTATAGCCTTGTTGGAAGGCAATCTTTAGGTCCTCTTCTGTGGGAACTCTATTGAATTCAGAGCCCTACATTTTTGGATAAGATCATGAATTTTTCTTCTATGGTGTGATAAAACCAAAATTGTTTTCAATTTATTATTTGGATACAATTTTTCATTTATTGATACTTACAATTCATGCGGCTAATTTTGTATAACCACCAAAGCCAAGTTTGTGTTGCCCGTGTTTTTCTAGTATTTCCTTTGTTACCTTCAATGTGTTAGGAAACCTATGAAAAGTTTGAAATATGTTATGTTATGTAAAAAGAAAGAGTAATCAGTATATAATTACATTGTTGATAGTATCACATACCTTCATTAACCCGGTGGTGTCTTTCTTTTTTTCTTTTCAGCCTTCTCCTTTCCATCCGACACCAGGTCCCTCCACTTCCTCTCCAGAATCATGGGAGGATGCTCGTACTTTTTTTTCTTCTCTAAATGTGACCTATATTGGTCCCTCACATACTTTAGATAGGTACCAGCTTTCTTAAGGACCTTGGTTTGGCTGAATATTTTATCACCAAAGAGCAAAACTAAATGGTTAATGAGATCATCTTTTAAAACTTGATTTTGGGCATTCCACCGTGCATGTATGGTGGAATCGAAGAGGTCCAATGTAATATCACTTAGATGTTTATAAAAAATATCATTTCCTACAAAATGATCATGGGATCAATAGTCTAAAAAGAGTGATCAATAAGTAAATTTCAATTGGATTATATATAATAATAATTAAAACATTTTAAAGTACCTGACACCTTCTCTACCTTTATGGGAATGAAATCCTCGATTACCACAAGTGTCACCAGAAATGTTCTCGTACTAGTAATATGGGAAGATCCAAGAAATGTTGCTAATATATCACCAGTACTAGTGGCCTCTGCATCCCTAGGTACATGTCCTAACACATGTTCTGGCATTTGTTCGCTACCAGAGGGTGCACTAATGGATGCCTGCATGGTATGTGTTACTGACATTTTAGATGACAATATAGGCACAGATGATGAGGTTAGATGATGTGATGTATGCATGATGTATGCCCAGGGAGATTAGGATGGACACTTGTACCAACCCCTACTCCTCGGGTAGCACTTGTAATACCCTGATCATGGCCAGGAGCATCATGAGGATGTAAAAAATCTTGTAGAAACAACACATATTTTAGTTCATGACATAAAAAAGTGCAAAATATAAGACCATGAATGAACTTATGTTATAATTAAAGAACTCATGACAACTTGCAATTTTTTTGATTTCTCAATCAATATTTTAACCCTCTCTCTTATCTCATCCATTTGAGGCACTATGAATAACAACTTAAGTATTTCTTCATTGCATTTTTTTTGGGTCTTCCTTATCAGATCGAGAGGGTTTGTTGAATAAGCGATGTCATCATCACATAATATTGACTGCACCTCCCTATGGATTCTCTCATCTACTGTTGGCGCCTTTCCCCAATTAGTCAACTACAACAACAATATTAAAAACATTATCAAAATTAACCCAATAAACTTCTGAAAATAACATAATAATAAAACATTTTTCTCATATCTGATTTTTACAATTACAATGAGGTAAACCTATTGGGTAGAAGCACCTGAAGATACATCGCGATCTGTGCTCTAGGCCAGAGCCTTCTCCATATGATCAATGTCTTGGTATGACAAAAATCAAATCTAAAAAAACATTACCAAAATGAAACCAATAGACTTACAAAAAAAGAAGAAGAATAAAATGGTATATTGGAGTCATTAATTGGAGCTTGGGTAAAATGGTAAATAGTATGACCACCCCCATAGTAACTGTGTTTGTAACTAAGTGATTCAAATTGTAATCGATTAGCAGCTCTCCCCCTGCAGTTATTGATTTTATAGCACATACAAATACACAGTTTCCCTCATGCGCCTCGAATATGCAATTGGGTTGCTTATTTGTTGTTGATGCTTTTGGCCCTATCATGTACATAGCCACTCCTTTATTTTGATCCTTATCTTTTAGCTTTATATAATTTTTTGACAGTGCATACCTACACATACTTCATGTATATCGAACTAGTTGCATCCAATCTTTGTAACTATAACATGGTCTTACATACTCCATCAATTTAGTAACTTTTTCATAACAAACCTTTATGTCACCCATGAAAAATAGGCCCAAACCATGTAATGATGATGGTGTTATGCAATATATCCTCTCGTTGAGACAAAAACCAGTGTTTATTGGAGGAAGTTCCTTGGGTACCCATTGTTTATGTAGATGTTTGTACCTCAAAGGAACCTCAATGTCACCTATGCTCTCATCATCATAAGAACATGACCCCCCTTCAGCAAGAAAAAATTCCATGAGTTTACAGAATTTTCTTCTAATCTTTTGATCTCTAGTTGATCTCGCTCTTCTAGACATACTACATGTCTCACTTTCCTCTTCTCTTCCTGAATTTCCCTCGCTCAAGGAAGAAAGATTTGAAAAATACCTATTTGGTGGTACCTGCACTCATAAGGATGTTGGATGAAGTTCTTTCATGGTGATGTGATCCTAAGGTGACATTATGATTAATCTATCATTTCATCGCTAGAATTTCATAGGTTATAAGGTAATCAAGTCTTGATAGATTGCAAGTTATTGTTACTACCATCCAAATGTGTCCATCCCAAAATTTGTAACAAGCGTTAAATGTGACTATGGTCCACCAGTTATAAAACCAAGGCCTCAAATGTATTCTCTAATCATAATCAAAGGACTTTTCTCTTCATTCAAGTAAATAAACTTGAAGGGAAACACCACCAAGTGGTTTATTGGACACCTACATGACTAAAAAGAGCAGAAAATTTACATTTAATTTCCATATGTCTAAGTGGTTAACGGGGAGGGAGTGTGTACTAGGCCTAGTTAAGTCATCATAAGTTTATGCTTTGGCAATAATGTTTTTTTAAGTCATCTTAAATCTTCCTATGTCTAATTGCTAGGAGACTTTTGGTATGTTTTAAAGTAGGATGATTGATGAAAGAGCCCAAAGAGCCTTTCTCCATGGTATCCAGGTACACATAGTAATGGTCTTCTCTTATATGGTTGGACATGATTTAAATAACTTAGCTAGGAATTATTCATTTAACCTAAGGTTTTCTCATAATGCCATCATTGGAAAAGTATGATCAAATTCTTCTATTATGAAAAATTGGTCTATGTGCCTCTAGTAATCACTATAAATTTTTGTAAGGATAAAATGACTAATTGGAGTAGGTAGGAGAGAATCAACTTTGAGTTCTTCAAAGATTATATTCCTCTATTCATAATTTTTAAGGGTTGTGTGTGGAGGAGGTTATCACTACCAAGAAGGGAGGATACCTTTCCTTGTGATGGAACTTCAAAAAATTTCTCTTTGTGTTCCATTTTTATCTTTCCTTATGTCTCTGGTCATCTATGGTGTTTGGGAAAAGCCTAAGGTTACAATTTCCCTCCTAGAGAACTAAGTGTTGAAGAGAGCCAAGATACAGACACCAGACATATGGCATATAGGTCATTTCTAGCAGATAATGAATTTTGATATACAGAGACTCAGATGAATGTATTTTGATGGAGTAAATGAAGATATCTAAGTTGTGGATTAAGATTTTGGTATCAGTTGTTTGTTAAATTTATGCATTTATTTGATTGTCTCCATTATGATGCTTCTCTATTGTTTAAATTGATATAACAAGTTTCTACTGATTTTATCATTGTACATTTACTATATATGTGTGATCTGGTTATTCGGTTCTCTAAAGTAGGGATTAAAATCTTTTAATCTATCACAACAATTGGGAAGTGTTACTTGGATTAATAAGAAGAATCACATAACTAGAATTGACATTTTATCTCAAGAAGAGTTTGTCAATTATTTACTTGCACGTTTACACAAGTTGTAAACAATTTTTGTGCCTAACAATTTGAATTATTGCCATTATTGAAATCCACATTTGTAGATATTCATTAGACTCCATATACCCAATATGGCACTAGTCTCCCCTTGTAGTCTTTTATAATTTTCATTATTCTTATTTATTTTACACTTACATTTACAAATACACATACATATGCATTTATTGTTTTCATTTATTTCTCATGTAGTTTAATAGTTCGATTGATTTCATATTATATGTTTTGAAGACTTTAGAATTTCAATTACATTAATTTATGGATGTGTTGTATCTATAACACTACAAAACCATATGCTCTTTGCATTTACACTTGCATTTAGAAATACACATTTATATACATAGATATAGATTTCTTTAATGATATGTTGCATTTATTGTTCTAGGAGAGCATCTAGTAATTGCATTTACATTTACATTTACATTTAAAAATACATATACATACATACATACATACATACATACATATATATATATGTGTGTGTGTGTGTGTATGTATATCATTTATATTCAGTGTTCAGAAATAACCCATTAGGTCTGCACATGGATAAAAATTCATAATATCATATCTCCCATACATATTTTTTTGAAACCTAGGCTTGAACCTCTCATTTCACATGCTTTTCTTCACAAAAATCTTTAGGACAACAACTATACCTTCTTTATTTCCCATCCTACACCCTATTCATGCATCCTACAATTACAACAGTATACATGGGGCCTCTTACACAAGCTACAGTAATCACAAAAAGTGTAAGAGCCCCTTTATATTGTGTTTGGACTAGAAAACCCTCAAAAATAGGGTAACTCAGATTATGATTTGTTGTTGAGCTATATGGACAAAATAATTTGCACCAACTCATTCTTGTACTCTTTTGAAAGAGAAGCAATTTAGGTGGTAGTTAAGTACAAACCTTATAGTGTCAAGGTGAATGAGGTGATTAATTTTGATTGGCCAACTGATGAAGAGTACCAGAAATGGGTAAATGTATATTTAACTGAGGAAAAGTGAAAAGGAGTAGGTTGCTAATGGTTGACAAATTAGTTGTTGCAGTTACAACAGATACCAGTTTTGTTTTTTGGTGATAGTCTAGGCATGAAATTCTTGACGTTTTTTGTTGTTGCATCAATCATTCTCAGCGGGCACGATGAACAAGAAGATTCTCTCGAGAGATTGTTGTTGTAACAAATTTTTGGAATATCACAAGGTGGCCCAATTAACTAGTGACACGTGTGCTTTCTGGCCTGATGCTTGTTTGCTCCTTATTTTTTTATAAGAAGGATTTCAAGACCAGAAGTATGGGTTAGCAAGTTAGATATTTTTTGTCGAGTCTAGATGAAGTTACAGAGAAAATTGTAAAGTCTGGTGGTTTTAGGGAAAATGCAATTTAGGTTTTGAGTCATTATGTAGTAGGTTTTGAATTCATGGGGATTTGATGTTTTATGATAGTACTGGCATTTGAATTGATATGATTAATTCAAACTCATGTATCTCCATTGTACAAGCATATCTAAATTTTGAATAAAATGATCAAGGGTTGTTTCGTTCATCTCGCTGTTGTGGTGTGTATGATTCTTGTTTTAGCTTTAATTCAAGGAATTAATTAAAATGCTTGAATGGGATTGTAGGTGGATATGTTTTGTATAAGTATTTGATAAGTCTTATTGGGTTAGAATAAATATTGATGAGATTGTAAAGCAATGTTATCAAGGATCTTATATGTTATGTGTTAAATCTATCATAAACCCTTAGATGCTTATAAATTTGACTCCTCCAATGGATATTGACACTGATCTAAGTTGTACTTATTCTTATGGTTCAATATTTGTTTCCCTTTACCTAGAGCTTGCTACAAATTGCAAATAAATGACTATCTTATACTTTGAAATGTTGTTTTAGTTATCTCATGCTCCAAATAGTTGATATTATTGATAAACAACCAATTCTATTCAGTATTATCCTATTATGTTGAGCTATTAAATGAGATTATCTATTGTTGTTAATGTTGTTTATGATGATGGTGCAGAGGTTGTAAATGCATTAAGGGATCACCCTCCTAGTTCTTGTAGAGCCTAAAGTGTAGGAGGTCTTTAAAATCCTCGTCAGTTGGTCCAGGTCCTTCAAGCTTCCCTTTATTGGAATTGGCAATTCCATAGGTAGATTTGAAGATCAACCAGCTTACCATAAAAATAACCAACACCTTGCATATGTTTGTGGTGGAGGTATTAAAGAAGAATTGTATGCCTCTATTTTCATTCATTAGATCTACCTTACCCTAGCATATACTTGGGCTAAGTCTACAATTGCTTCAGACTCATGCGATGAAGGCTATGTGTGATGAAATCCTAGACCTCAACCAAGATATGGGTAGATTATGGGAGTTTTTCCAAGATGTAAGGTTGGTCGATAAAAATGTGAAAGACTAAGCTATTTTATCTTTTTTGTCTTATCTTATACCATTTTACGAGAATGGGGGTGCCAATGTATGAGAAATCTTTGGAAACTAGGCATGAAAGTTTCAGGTTAAAGAGAATGGGGGTGCCAAACTTACAGTACTCATTGCCCCTTGGTCTTCAATTTTCCTTGAGTGCCCTCAACCTCGTCCTTGGCACTGGTATTGACCTTGTTTTCACTCCTCCAAACTCTTCCTTGGCCCTGATATTGACCTTGTTTTCACTCCTCCAAACTCTTTTTCGGCGCTGGTATTGACCTTGTTTTAACTCCAAACTCTTCCTTGGTGCTTGCATTGACCTTTTTTTCACTACTCCAAACTCTTCCTCGGCATTGGTATTGACCTTTCACTTCTCCAATTTGATGAGCTACAACTTGGTTTCGTTAGGTTTTACAGTATGTTAATTAAATTGAAAATTTTGGTGCCATTTAGCTAGGTTTTAATATTCTACAATATAGTTAAGTATATATTAGCTATATTTTACATAATAAATAATATAATTATTCAACTTATTGTAATTATATATTATATTCTTTAACAAAATTATTAAATACTTATAAAATTATTATAATTAATAATTAATAATAAGTATATTTTTATATAATACAAAATATAATTAGCATAAAATATATTTAATATAATAGTAATATTTATTAATATGAGAGAGATAAACTAAATTTTGATTGGTCATTTCATGTCAACAATCCAAGAATGGCATGTGTCCTTGGGGAGTTATGCTCAAGGTAGCATGCCATTTGATTAAAGATATGATAATTCTCCTTGAAGACCTCTTCAATGTACCCATTGCACATTTAAGGAGACAAAGATAAATATAGGGAAGAAAATATAGAGAGAGAGGGAGATAATGACAAACATACAAATAGAAAGGGAGACAAAGAGATATAGAGAGTTAGAGAGATAAAGAGATAAGGATGAATAGATAGAGATATAGGGAGGGTGATTGATATATCTTTTCATGTTGCTCTCTCTATCTCTATATCTCCCACAATCTATGTCACCCCCTCTTCCCCCCTCTATCTATTGAGCTATCCCTCCCTCTCCCCCCTTTCTCTCTCATTCACTCCATCTCTCCCTCCATCTCTCCTACTCTATATCTATATCTCTATTTCTCTTTTTATCTCCCTCTCACTCCTCTCTCTATCTCTTTCTATCTATATCCCTTTCTCTCCCTCCCCCTCTCTATCTCTCTCACCATCTCTCCCTCCCTATCCCCCTATCCATTGACTCTCTATCTCCACCTCTCTTCCTTTCTCTTCCCATATATCTCCATCTCTCTTTCCCTTCCCATATATCTCTATCTCTCTCTCTCTCTCTCTAACTCCCCCTAACTAGCCATGAAATCATACAATAGTATATGTTGGTAAAACTATAATAGTGTTTTAGTAAACTATAAGTAACACTTATCTTTCTAATGTCAAGCCTTCTTATAAAAATAGTGTTTTATTAAACTATAAGTAGATTAGTGTCACCACTCTTCATTCAACATGAAATGCCAAATGTAGCAATTGTTTTGTTTCTTTTTTCAAGTTTCATTAACCAAGCTATTTACTAGGTTGCATAAAGTTGTGTTATGACCCTTCATCTCTTTAAAATAATTAGACAATATTAGCGAGATCAGGAAGGGGAGAAAACTAAACTCCTTCAAAATAGGGGTAGTTGTGGGTTTTTTGGTTTTCTTTATATACTATATACTTAGTTCCTCTAGGATAAATAAGTCACTTTAGATCATTTTCTTAGTTGTGTATCCTAACTAATATAGAGTAAGATTTTTCATTTTAATTGACTACTACATAATAGTTAATGTGTTGAAAGAATTGTTTCCATACTTTATAGTTTTTACATTGGATTACAAATCATATTTAATTTCATTCCAATATACTTATTTTATAAAGATATTTGTTTGAAATAAGTGCTTCATAACCCATCTAATCAAATCATAATTAACCTATCAAAAAGGAAATAGGAATTTTCTAAAGAAAATAACACTTGACCCAATCATAAGTGTATGGCCTTCGAAGAAAGGACTGATCCACCTAGCACTAACAACTACCTGATTTAGAGAGGTATGTAGGATCATGATGAGCCCAACCAAACATGAAAAAATAGCATTTTGAACTCAAAAAAAATGAAAAAATCTTGAGACTATTTTTTTGGGTTGGTTGTACATTGCTCCATAGAAATGCCCAAGCCAAAGTACTAAAATTTAAAATTTTGGATATCACATGTCTATATCTAATTTGAAAACATTTTAAATGAATATTTGGTGCTATAAATCCCAATTTAATTAGGAAGGGTTAGATCAAAGAGAGAGAGAGACAGAGAGAGAGACAGAGAGAGAGAGAGACAAAGATAGAGACAGAGATAGAGACAAAGAGATAGAGATAGAGAGACAGATAGAGACAGAGACAGAGACAGAGATAGAGATAGAGATAGATAGAGATAAAGACATAAAGAGAGAGATAGAGATAGAGACAGAGACAGAGACACACAGAGAGAGACAGACACACACACACAAAGAGGGGGAGAGAGAGAATTAGGAGGGGGAAGGGAGAGAGAGATAGAGAGAGAGGGCGAAAGGGAGAGGTAAAATGAGAGAGAGAGGGGGGAAGGGAGAGAGAGATATAGAGAAATAATTAAGAGGGGGAAGGAGAGGGGAAGAAGGGGAGAGGTAGAGAGAGAGAGAGAATTAGGATGGGGAAGGGAGAGTGGAAGAGTGTTGAGGGTAGAGGATAGAATGTTTAAGGGTTTAGTGTTTAAGGGATTATGGTTGATGGTTTAGGGATGAGGGGGTAGGAGGGAGGGACTTGAGAGAGAGAGAGGGAGGGAGTGGGAGAGAGATAAAGGAAGGGAGGGTTAAGGGTAGATGGTAGAGGTTTAGGGTTAAGGGGAGAGAGATAGAGGAAGTGGGTGAGTGAGAGAGAGACCTAAGAGAGGGAGAGGGGGTAGGGTATTGAAGATACTTGAGAGAGAGAGAGAGGGAGGAAGTGGGAGAGAGATAGAGGGTAGATGTTTTAAGGGTTTAGGGTTAAGGGTGGAGGGGAGAGAGATAGAGGGAGTGAGTGAGTGAGTAAGAGAAAGACCTAAGATAGGGAGAAGGGGTAGATAAAGTGAGTGAGTGATAGAGAGAGAGACCTGAGAGAGGGAGTGGTGCTAGGAGGGAGAGACTTGAGAGAGAGAGATAAAGGAAGGGAGGGTTAAGGGTTTCTAGGATTTAGGGTTAAGGGGAGAGAGATAGAGGGAGTGAGTGAGTGAGTGAGAGAGAGACCTAAGAGAGGGAGAGGGGGTAGGATATTGAAGACACTTGAGAGAGAGAGGGAGGGAGTGGGAGAGAGATGGAGGGAGGGAGGGTTGAGGTAAGAGGGTAGATGGTTTAAGGGTTTACGGTTAAGGGTGGAGGGGAGAGAGATAGAGGGAGTGAGTGAGTGAGAGAAAGACCTAAGAGAGGGAGAAGGGGTAGGAGGGAGAGACTTGAGATAGAGTGAGTGAGTGAATGACAGAGAGACCTAGAGAGGGAGTGGTGTTAGGAGGGAGAGACTTGAGAGAGAGAGTGATAAAGGAAGGGAGGGTTAAGGGTTGATGATAGAGGGTTTAAGGGTTAAGGGTTTAGGGTGTAGGGTTTAGGGTTAAGGGGAGAAAGATAGAGGGAGTGAGTGAGTGAGTGATAGACCTAAGAGAGGGACAAGGGGTAGGATATTGAAGATACTTGAGAGAGAGAGAGAGAGGGAGGGAGGTGTTAGCTCTTAAAAACGTAGGCAAAATGCCTCAAGAGGTTACCAATCTCTTGGTACGTTTCAAGGTAATAGACAAGGCCAAAATTGTTTAGACCTTCTTCTCTTCAGGTGCTGCTAGACTGAGGTGGGTATACCTATATGAATGACACAGACTTGGTTTTTGTTTATTTCCTAAAATAATTCATCCACAATGGAAAATGGAAGTGGATAAATGAATTGTATTTTGGTATAGATTGTGTAGCAATATCAAGGCTAAAACTTAATATGTTCAATTTAGCAGATGTAAAAATGAGTGAAACCTAAATGGTGAAAATGTATAGACTAGTGCCTTATTGGGTATGCAGAGTCAAATGAGAAATCTAAAATGAGTAACTTCTTTCTGGTAGATACTCTAATTGTTTGGAAAATAAATTTGAGTTTATAACTTGTATAAACATGGAAGAATATGATTACCAAGTTCTTATTAATGATCCAAATGAGATTCCCTAATAACTATGATCAACTAAAAGGATCTAAAATTTTATTGAAAGAACCAATTAATCAACCATATAGATACAACAAGTGTGCACCGATAAACTGAATATAAGTTTATTATATCAATTTAAATAACTAGAAAAAATTTAACCTTGGAGTCAACTTTAGTAATACTTTCAATTAACACAATAAACAACTAATACCAGAAATATGCCGCCACATTAAATGATGTTCATTGATATCTCAATAGTTTCAAAAATGCATCATAGTCTCATAATTGCAAAACATTGTAATCTACTGTACCTTTCTCCTATTCGATATTCACTATTTGCTACCAAAAATGGATATTTATACATCAACTACTCGAAAGGACATGTCCTTTCAGAAATTTCTTATGTTAAAACAAAAAATAATTAAAAAGAAGTAATTAGGCTCTGTTAAGCCAAAAATGAATCTTCGACAAGTGGTCCAAGTAGTCCTAGTGCTCATGTGTATCTACATCTCCCAATGCATTTCCGATCACAATCTCCATTTTCACCATCTTTTCATTCTATCTGAATGCTTCATCTAGTGTTGTATCTTTCGCAATAGTTGTCTTCATAATTTCTTGCAATATTGATTCACATTCACCTTTCCACCTAGTCATTTCTTTTAATTTTCCTCTATCATTGAAGAATGTAGTCAATCCCTTTTTGGTGGCATCAATTAATCCCTGCGCATCCCCTCCCAATTCTTCAAAGAAGTCTTTGTGCTTGTTCACAAGATGATTTGCAACCTCAATTGCTACATTATCGAAAACATCCCTCTGGTTTATTTCTTGAAGCTTCTCCAGAATCCTACCATCCATTCTTTCATGTTCTCACAATGCAACAAAGTTATGTGAGTGTGTTCCCCAGAGCTTCTTCAACCAATTTGTTAGACTGGCTTGTCTTTTCTTAATTAGAGCTACAAGTGCATCATATTTCCCATGAGAATATGCACTTGATCCTTCCCAATGATCTTTTTCTTCAGAACTTTCACCATGAGTGAGCACCTTGGTTGACTTCATTGTAACTCCTAACAAATATTTTAGGTGGTCATTTTCTCTCAACATCCTCTCATTATTCATTTTGTATATTTCTCTTTCCTTGATTAACATCTGTATTTGAGCTTTGTTCAGTTTTTCTACATTGATTCCAATCTATGTAGTTTCCATAGGATCAGCCTCCCCAACCATTAGATTCATAACATGCCCAAATGATTTCTTAGTATCAATGACAGCTGATTTCCTATGAGGTGGATACAAGGCCCAAATCATCAATGACCCTTCATCTGGATTGAATTTTGACCCTGCATATACTTCTCTCACCTTTTCTGGGCTGAGCTTGTGTGTAGCATTACTGTCCTTCAAAAAACTATCAAATACTAATGCATAATTGAGATCCAACCCTGGAAAACATCATAACACCAACATTTTCTAACATTCTCCTTCCCTTCTCAAGGGTCATACCTGTCATCTCTCTATCCACACTCATCTTTAGGTCCTTCAATAGTTGTTTCTCATTACTTGGTGTAACATTATCAACCATTTCTCTTATCTCTTTTCCTTTTTGTTTATACAACAATGCTTTAAATTATGGAGAATTTATAAACTCATCATATGATACAAATGACTTATACTCCATGTGCCTTGCATCTGTCTCTATACTCTCTTCTACATTTAATTTCTTGACAGGGCAGGTGTAGTCCTGAGTTCTCAATCTTGACATATTATTGGATTGACCCTGTGGCACATTACCCTCAGATGCCTCTTCCCCAGAAGATAACAACTCTATATCTTGCAACCCTCAATTATATTTTTCTACGACCATTTCTACTTCTTTAGCTTCTAGGTTCTTGATCATATCATCAAACTGATAGGGTACATGTTGATATCCTCCAAAGTTTATCTTTTGTCTAGTAGAATTGATATACCCTTTAGGATCAAAATTCTTTCTAGGTGGTCCTCTTTTCATGTTGTATTGTAGTAGATTATCAAGAATCAAATTGTACCCTTCCTTCGCCAATACAGTAAAATCACTGAAGCACAACGTATTAGGCATGAAAGCCTATTTTCCAAAGGAGCTCAAATTCATAACACTAGAAAAGTCCATTTTCCTAACAATTTCCAAGTATGCAATCATGTCCAAGACTCTTTTAGGCAAAATGAAAGGGGCATCTTCAAATCCGTAAACCCTAATCATTGTATCATCATCCAAACAATACCAATCCCCCCATTTGGGATTAATTGGCCCATTGAAGTCCTTAGGCCTGAGAAACCTCTTTATCTCATCAGATAGAGAATAAGAACATGGATGATTATATAATTTGTATAATGGTTTTACAAAATACTCCTCAAAGTCTATGAAACAAGAATTAGCAAACCTGCTATCCCAAATAGCAATCCATAATTGAACAGGTAATGACATACCTTCCTTATCAAATTCATAAATTCTCATCTCCTGAGGCCACAACCCTAACTCATGTCCAAAATACAACACTATGTGCATCAACAATGAATAATGCCTAAGATGTAAGATAGAGGCTCCACTTTTCACTGCCATCAACCTAGAATGAAGCCCCTTAAAAAAATTTGAGGCATAATCAAAAGGTCTAGAGTTATGATACTAAATATCTACTAAAATTATCATAGGCATGATTGACATATATTCTGGGACTTCCATTCCCAATACTTGGTCTACCGAGAAATAAGTATACTTCATATAGGGTTGAAAAAGATCAACATGGAAGGGGAGTCCATCACTATCCTCTAGTGGAACTGGTTTGTTGCCCTGTCTAATTTTGTGCAGTGACAACCTCCAACCTTTATAAATTATGTCCATCCTCCCGAATTCCCTTTCTAATTCTTCACATATGATTTTCTCATTGCAAACCCCTTCCAATTTGAAAACCTCACCTATTGCATCTTCTGATATATGTATCAATGATTTCCCAGATGGGTCATAGATGGCTTGAGTTTTGAATTATAATGAGCGGCCACCAATCTCACCAATTCAACATTGACAAATACTTTAGGGCAGACCAGCTTTCCCAGATTAAGCTTCCATGGATTACATACTGGTTCAAAATGATTTCTTAGATAGTAATGAAATCTAAAAAGTTCATAGACTCTTATTGGTGTCAAAATATCTCCTATGAGCTTACATTTGTCATCTAGTTTATCCACTTCTTCCCTAAGTTGTGAAGATCACCTGACTTTAGGTCCAGAGCCAGGTAATTGGTCAATAAGATCTTGGCTTAGCTTCTGCTCAGTGCCCTCTGGCTCAATTTCAGTTTTCTATTTTTTCCCTCCAGACTGACTATTTTCCCCATGTTTTGTCCCCTTCAATTTTCCTAAACTAGTGGTTTCCATTCTTCAAAAATTACAGAAGTGAAAACTATAGAAGTTAAGGCACAAAGAGCTTAGTGTATTTCACTTGAAACTTTTGAGTCGAAAAATGCCCTAGTTCTTTGTTTTTCCTTCTGCTTTCTCTTCTATCAATTCCACAATAGTTTTTTCAATTGAATTTTCCTTAATTCGTGAAGTTACTTATTCTTCATGGCACCATTAATGTTTTGCTAAAGTACGAGTGGAGGTGGTCTTTTTTCGAAACTCTCACTGTCACATCATGTAATATTTTTGGCAAAACATTTTCAAATCTTGGGAAATCCTTCTATTAGGGCTTCTACCAATGTTCATTAAAACATTCGCTAAGACACCTTGTAGTTTCCCCGACACTTCGAGTCTCCTCGAGAGTTATTTTGATTCGCTTTTATCTTTTCCATCGATAGATCATATATCACTAAGATGTCTTGTAGTTTCACCAATGTTATGAGTCTCCCTGAGAGTTATCCCTTCAATCTCAAGTATATCGCTATAACTCCCATCAATGCAAACATGTTTTTGTGACTATTTAAGTTAGGAAGATGTTCCTCCGCTTACTTTGTATATCATTGAGATATTTCCTTTGGTTTGTTTTCTGATCGCTGAGACATAATTATTTTCTTGCTGATGGAACAACACTCGACATGACTCTCATATCTCTCTCTGATGAAACCAGTCTTACTAATGATCAAAATGTATCGCCAAGGATTTACAAATGAAATCCTATCAGTGTGACATATGGGGTCGATAGGACTCCATGAAATCATATCGACAAAATCCTCCTTCGCTTTATTGACAAGACTGGATGGATGCTACGGGACTTCACTCTGACAACCCAAGTCTTGCCGATATAGTTCTTTGTGCTTTGGTTGGTAAGACACATATGTGCTCGATATGACTCACCCCAGTGACTGTTGTCTTGCTGATAGGATCCTTTTGTTGTTGAGACTGCGAACTGCATCATGCCAATATGAATCCTAGATAAAATAACTTATGGGTTGGGAAGACCTATATAATCTCATGTCGATATGACTTTATGTATTCAAATGCTTTGGGTTAGGTGAATTTTATGGGACCAAATGGTAAATAATGACTAGAACATGGGCAACAAAGAAAAATACATCAATTTTATATTCATGATATAGACCTCTTTGGAAAACTTTCATTAGTACAGACAACTATAAAATTTTCAAATTTTGCAGTTAACAGGAGGGTTAAGGGTAGAGCGTAGATGGTTTAAGGGTTTAGGGTTAAGGGTGGAGGGGAGATAGATAGAGGGAGTAAGTGAGTGAGCACCTAAGAGAGGGAGAAGGGGTAGGAGGGAGAGACTTGAGATAGAGTGAGTGAGTGAGTGAGAGAGAGACCTGAGAGAGGGAGTGGTGCTAGGAGGGAGAGACTTGAGAGAGAGAGAGATAAAGGAAGGGAGGGTTAGAGGGTTTTGGTTAATGGTTTAGGGTTTAGGGGAGAGAGATAGAGGGAGTGAGTGAGTGAGAGAGAGACCTAAGAGAGGGAGAGGGGTGGGATGGGGAGAATGGTGAGTAGAGAGAGAGGGAGGGAGTGGAAGAGAGATAGATAGAGGGAGGAGTGAGTGAGAGAGATACCTAAGAGAGCGAGAGGTGTAGGAGGGAGAGACTTGAGATAGAGGACTGAGGAGGAGAGAGAGAGACCTGAGAGAGGAGTGTTTCTAGGAGGAGAAATTTGATAGAGAGAGAGGGAGGGAGGGAAGAGAGATAGAGGGAGACAAGGTTAAGGGTAGAGGGTAGATGTTTTAAGGGTTTAAGGTTTAAGAGTTAAGTAGGGTTTAGGGTTTAAGGGTAGAGGGGAGAGACATAGAGGGAGTGAGTGAGAGAGAGACCTAAGAGAGGGAGAGGAGGGGTTAGGAGGGAGAGACTTGAGAGAGAGAGAGGGTAGAGGGTAGAGGGTAGAGGGTTTAAGGGTTTGGGCTTTAAGGGTTAAGTTTTTAGGGTTATGGGTAGAGGGGAGAGAGATAGAGGGATTCATTGAGAGAGAGAGGGAGGGAGTGGGAGAGAGATAGAGAGTAGAGGGTTAAGGATAGAGGGTAGAAGGTACAGGGTTAAGGGTAGAGGGGAAGGAGATAAGAGTGAGGAGAGAGAGAGAGAGAGAGGAAGAGGGGTAGGAGGGTGAGACTTGAGAGAGAGGGAATGAGGGAGGAGTGGGAGAGAGATAAGGGGTAGATGGTTAAACATAGAGGGTAGAGGGTTTAAGGGTTTAGAGTTTAAGGATTAAGGGTTTAGGGTTTAGAGCCTAGAGTTTAGGCAGAGGGGAGAGAGATAGAGGGAGTGAGAGAGAGAGAGAGAGCTAAGAGAAGGAGAGGGTGTAGGAGGGAGAGACTTGAGAGAGAGAGAGGGTAGAGGGTTTAAGGGTTAAGGGTTAATAGCTTAGGGTTTAGGGTTATGGGTAGTGGTGAAACTGATGGAGCTTCAAAATTTTATCTTGCATTATGTCTCTGGTCATCCATGGTGTTTGGGAAAATCCTAAAGTTGGGGTTTTACCTTTGTCTTCTTGTAAAACCCTAGTATTATCTTACACCTTAGGAAGGATCTATTCGGCTGTTACTTTTTGGAAGGTTTTAAAACATCTTAAGTCTGATCGCTTTGTCTAGGTCTGGCCCCCTTTTGTTTTATCATTTTATTTCTTTCACTTGACTTTATTTCTCCTAAGTCTTGGATGGTCTCGTGCTCCCTCGTTTGAGTGACAACTTATGTCATTATTTTTTGTTGGCCTAGTGATGTCCCCTTACTCCTTTAATAAATGTTTTTATTTTGCAAAGGGACAAGTTCACATGATCGTTAATCAATGATCGTTTGATCTCATATGTTCCCTGCCATCCCACAATGACCCCACCACACTTTCTTGGTTGATCGCGATATCACATGGGCAGGTGCCATGTGTCTCATCTGGTGAAGCTGAAGGAATGATAGAAATACTTTGGTAAATTAATCCAACTTTAATACATTATGTAGTAGGTTACTAAAGCGTTTGTGAGATGCACATGTTTGAAATTAGTGGAGGTGTTGTGATCTTGGCATGGAAGATGCTCAATGGTTAATGACAAAGTTGGAGACTCTGTTAGATGAACTAGATTTTGGATGCTTGAAGATCAACGGTTGCCTACCATCACATGATTAGAAGTTGCGAGGATTTTATCGACCTCGATATCGTGGGCAAGTGCCACATGGATTTTGTTAGCAACATATAGTATGGTTGGCCCCTTGTTGCCATGATGGAGATTATTTAGCCTGATTTGAAAGCAGTTGTTCAATGATCTGACTAAGGTGAAGGATTGACATAAAATATTTGAACCTAGATCAAATACGAATGTTGTTGTTCGTGTAGCATGCGACTGAGCTTTAATGGCAGACATGACATCTACTACCCTAGTTTGATTGAAATAAAGCATCTATTCTTCTACTTTTGGTATCACAAAGCATTCAAAACATCTTTATAGAGCAGTCGCAAAGCCGAGGATGAAGTCAAAAGCTGTTACAACAAGGATTTTGGTTTATGCAAGTGCAAAGCTGTGAGTTCAATTTATGTATCTCATGGTTATTTTGAATTCAAATTTGGGGGAAATTTGTTGTGTGCTTGTCATAGGACTTATTGATAATTGTTTTAGGGCTATAGATTAACTGAATTATGGGAAATTGCAAAGTTCTATTTTGTAATTTCATATTTTGTTTAGCCCTAGTCTATCTAAGGTTTGAGATAGCAAGGAAGCCCTAGTTTACTCAAGATGGCACCGACAAAGCAGCACTCTGGCCAAATTCATTATTTAAGTAGAAACCTATATGATGACTTCCTCGATAAATTTTCCTTATGAACAAATGATAGGAATAAGGGATTGGTTTTGATGTGAGGAAAAACCCTATGGGAGGGATTAGTGTATAATTGTTCCAACATAGTCGATGCTAGGGTTCCTCTTATAGGTTTGGAGATGTTCTAATTGTGGTTTGGACAAAGGAATTTTCCTCACCCCTTTTCTAATGGTTGGATGTATGATATGGGGAATCTGGTGATACCAAATGTGTTCCCTGATGTATACTTGCTTAGGGCAGTAGCTACACGATATGACCCTATCACATGGGTAATCAGAGATAACGATGGAAGGGTTCTATTAAGCATTAACAAAGAAGAATTCTGATAGGTTTTTGATTTGAGTGAGCCTAGTATGTACTTGGTTCCTATCAATCTTGAGGAAATGAAGCAGGAGTATGGGAAGTTGAAATCACTCTTTAGAGCTAAGATGCTCCCACCTCAATTGGCGAGGGTAGGAGGTTCAAGATTCTATATTAGCCCTAGTGAAAGGATACATGAAGGGTTGTTATAGTTGCAGAAAAATGATACACGAACCCAATTATTTTGGTATTCTATGTTAATGTATATGTTCTTTTGCAAGAATGTTGATTTCTTCTCTGAGAAGATGGAATTAAGGCAATTGGTTGATGGAGAAAGATTTCTAGTACAAATGTGGACTACAGATTTATCATGTAACAAGGAAAACACTAGTTATGTTCATTTTGACAATTGTTTTGCTTCTAGATTGAGAGCCAGGTTGATGGTAAATGTACCCAGGATTCTTGAGGAACTGCATGATTTCCTTAGACCAAAAGGGAGGAGGCCAAAATTGAAGGTTTTCCATAACTGGGGTGACATTATTCCATACCTAGTTAGCATTATCTTGAGGGTGTACAGTTTTCAAGGGACCCCTCATATATTGCCATACAACCTGCCACCAAGGGTGGGATTTGTAGAGGTTATGTGGAAAATTGGTTGTATCCATGAGGACAACCTTACTGGGAAGGGTAAAGGAACATTTTTTTGCAGATTATACAGTGGTGGCAGATTATGTCTTTTCAAAAGGAGGTTGGGTGCACTTTGGGAAATTATTTGAAGACTATCATTTGAGGTGTGGTCCTAAGCAGCAACATGATCCTGAGGGTTTCTTTGCCCTTTTCAGACAACTTTTCTGAGGACTTTATTAGAAATGAATTTGACCTAAGCAAGCAGGAGTTGAACAAGGAGAAGTGGATAGCTTATGATAAGCTATTGGCTATTGTGCACAAAATGGATCCAAAGTATGATCCATTATTGGAATTCAATCCATACCATAAGAAAATTGAGACTTTGATAGATAACTTCAAAGAAATCATGGGCACTTTGAGGTCTAAGATGATAAACTTGGAGTTGAGTTTGGGTATATAGGAGCAAGGTGCCAGGCCAATTGGAATGAGGCCAACATACCAACCTACAAGAAAGAGGCCTATTGACAGGAGGAAGAGAGATGATAGCAGTGATGAGGAAGAAGAGGATAGAAAAGGGAAACAAATAATGAAATTGCCTACACAACCAGGTCCAAAATTTAAAACGCCTAGGGAAATTAAGATCATTGATTTGGAATCATCACCTAAGGATAGTCCCTCACCACCACCATCTGAGCCAAGCCCTAAGAGGCAAAAGACTGATCAACCACATGAGGATTTGGTGGATGAAATTGTTGTCACTGATCAGGACATGTAGATTGGTATGCCTTCCCCTTCTAGGCTAGTTGAGTTGGTTCTATCTGATTTGGATATGAAAGGTAAATGTGTGCAAAATGCAAGAATGGAGGCATGTAAGGAGTTTCTAGATGATAATGCATTTGTAAAAACTCTAGTCTTCTTGAAATTGGTATGGAGAATGAAATTAGAAGAATACCAGGATAAGTGTAAGAAGAGAAGAGAATTGAGACCTGACATGTCAGACCAAGAGAATGATGATGAAGTGAAAGATGAATTAATGGATGAATTCAAGACCATCACTCCTCAGGAAGGGAGAAAGCTGGTAAGTCAGGCTAGTGTTTTGATTTTTCCTAAATGGGACATTACAGATGCCATAACTTTTAATGCTATTCTAAAGTCCAAGCATACCTTGCAAGAGTTTGAAGAAGAGGTCAAGGCAACATTGCAAGATTCTTCTTTCAGTTGAGAATATGAGACCTTGGCAATTTGGGCATTGGCCCCTCAAGGGAGAAAGCCAAATGTTACTGATATTAGCCAAAATTTAAGAGGGTTAATAATAAAGAGGGATTCAGAGACCTCAACCATTAAGGCCACTAATTTGACTATAAATGTGGCCAAATTGGCCCAAAAGACTACTAAAAGAGAGGAGGCTAAAAAGAAAATCCTAATGGAGAAATATAATCTCCTAATTGAGGAATATAGCAAGATGCAACAAACAAATGTTGAGCTACAAAATGAGGTGGATAGGTTAAGGTGCAAATATATTGGGGAGACATCAAGTGCTCCAAGGATCAGTACATTTGCTTCCACATCAGGGTCAATGCCTCCTGCTTCTCCTATTGTTTCCACACTAGGGTCTCCTAGTCAAACTCCTTCCCCCAATCCTTCTTTGGAACAAATTGATGAAGAAATGGAATACTCCATTGATCCTTCAAAGAAGTAGCTGATGCATAAAATTGAAGAATTATAGGCATCTTTGAAGGTAAGTGAGGAAGGAGCCCTTCTAAAACAAGAGGTTGTTACTGTTGTATTAAGGCATCTAAATGAGAAGGTAGATAATAGATTGTCATCTATATATTATTTATATTCTTTATTATTAGATGCAATAAAGAATATTGATAGGGATCATGAAATAGTTATACCATTAATTGAAAATTGGATCCCTAGGCCCAATGATTTAGAAATAATGTATAAGACCTCAAGGTTTGATATAAATAATAGGCCCCAATCATTAAGGCCTACTCAGGTGTTAGTTAAATCATTTCAAGGTTTTCAAACCTTACCAAATGACTTAAGTAGGAAGATCAGGAGTTGGTGAAGAATTTTGATGATTGGGGCAACAGATTGTTACCTGACATAATTGATGAGCATGGGAATATTGGGTCACTCCAAGAGTGGCAGGATCAGAAAAATGAGGTCATGAATGATTAAATTCAATTAATTTGTGATGACTTAGATTATGATTTATTGGTGAGCTGTATGGGAAAATCCATTAGCACCAGCTCGTTTTTAGAATCTTTTGAAAGGGAAGAAAATTAGGTAGCAGTTAAATACAGACCTTATAATTTCAAGGTGAATGAGGTAATTAATTTTGATTGGCCAACTGATGAAGAATACCATAAATGGGTAAATAAATATTTAATTGAGGAAGAGTAAAAGGAGTGGGCTGCTAACAGTTGGAAAATCATCTGTTGCAGTTACAATGGATTCTAGTTTTTTTTTGTGGCAGTCTAGGCACGAGATTGTTGAGGTTTTTTGTAGCTGCATCAACCATTCTTAGCGGGCACTATGAACAAGAAGATTCTCTAGGGTGATTGATCTTGTAACAATTTTTGGTACATCACCAGGTGTTTTAATTGGCTGGTGACATGTGTACTTTATGGCCCGATGCTTGTTTTATCCTTCATTTTCTATAAGAAGGATTTCAAGGCCGAAATTACGGGTTAGCAAGTTAGATATTTTTTGGTCGAGTCTAGGTAGAGTTGCAGAGCAAAATTGTAAAGTTTGATGGTTTTAAGGAAAATTCAGTTTACTTTTTGAGTCATTCTGTAGGAGGTTTTGAATTCATGAGGATTTGGTGTTTTATGACAATACTAGCATTTGAATTAAAATGATTAATTGAAACTCATGTCTCTCCATTGTACATGCAAATCTTAATTTTGACTAAGATAATCAAGGGTTCTCTCATTCATCTCACTGTTGTGGTCTGTATGATTTCTATTTTGGCTTTAATTCAAGGAATTAATTAAAATGCTTGAATGTGATTGTAGGTGGATATGTTATGTATCAGGATTTGATAAGTAGTATTGGGTTAGAATACATGTTGATGAAATTGTAAAGTAATGTTCTCAAGGATTTTATATGATATGTGTTAAATCTATCATAAACTCTTAGATGTTATGAATTTGACTTCCCCAATGGATATATGGCACTGATCTAAGTTGTACTAATCTGTATGGTTCAGTATTTGTTTGTTTTTACCTAGAGCTTACTATAAATTGTAAATCAATGACTATTTTATACTATGGAATGTGTTGTAGTTATCTCATGCTCCAAATAGTTGATATTACTGATGAACAACCAATTCTATTTAGTATTATCCTATTATGTTGAGCTATTAAATGATGTTATCTACTATTGTTAATGTTGTTTATGATAATGGTGCAGAGGTTGTAAATGCATTAAGGGATCACCCTCCTGTGTCTTGCAGAGCCCAAAGTGTATGAGGTCTTTTTAACATCCTCGTTAGTTGGTCCAAGTCCTTCGAGCCACCCTTGATTGGAATTGGCAATTCCATAGGTAGATTAGAAGACCAACCTAGTTATAGTAAAAAAAACTAGCAGGTAGAGGGTTCGAGCCACCCTTGATTGGAATTGGCAATTCCATAGGTAGATTAGAAGACCAACCTAGTTACAGTAAAAAAAACTAGCAGGTAGAGGGTAGAGAGATAGAGGGATTCAGTTAGAGAGAGAGGGAGGAAGTGGGAGAGAGATAGAGGGTAGAGGGTTAAGGGTAGACAGGAGGGAGATAAAATTGAGAGAGAGAGAGACTTGAGAGAGGGAGAGAGGGTGGGAGAATTGGGAGAGAGATAGGCAGTAGAGGTTAAGCATAGAGGGTAGATGGTTTAAGGGTTTAAATTTTAAAAAAGGGGTTAATGGTTTAGGGTTTAGGGTTAAAAGGTATAGGGAGAGAGATAGGGGAGTGAGTGAGAGGAGCACGAGAGGGAGAGGGGGTAGGAGCGAGAGTCTTGAGAGAGGGAGGGAGGGAGTGGGAGAAAAAAAAGGGTAGAGGGTTAAGCGTAGAGGGTAGAGGGTTTAAGGGTTTATAGATTAAGGGTTAAGGGTTAAAGGTAGAGGGGAGAGAGATAGAGGGAGTAAGTGAGAGAAAGAGACTTGAGAGAGGAGGAGGGGGTAGCATGGAGATTCTTGAGAGAGAGAGGGAAGGAGTGGGAGAGAGATAGAGGGTAGAGGATTTAAGGATTTAAGGGTTAAGGGTAGAGGGCTAAGGATAGAGTGGAGAGACTTAGGAGAGAGAGAGAGAGACATATAGAGAGAGAGTTAGGAGGGGGAAGGCAGAGGGGAAGAGGGGAGGAAGGGGAGAGAAAGAGAGACCTGAGAGAGGGAGGGGTGCTAGGATGGAGAGACTTCAGATAGAGAGAGAGGGAGGGAGTTGGAGATAGATAGAGGTAGAAAGGGTTAAGGGTAGAGGGTAGAGGGTTTAAGTGTTTAGGGTTTAAGGGTTAAGCGTTTATGGTTTAGGGTTTAAGGGTATATGGGAGACACATAGAGGGAGTGAATGAGAGATAGAGAGAGACCTAAGAGAGGGAGAGGGGTTAGGAGAGAGAGACTTGAGAGAGAGAGAGAGGGAGTAGAGGGTTTAAGGGTTAAGGGTTTAGGGTTTAGGGTAGAGGGAGAGAGATAGAGGGATTTAGTGAGAGAGAGAGGAGAATTAGAGAGGAATCTGGGGTGAGGGTAGAGGTGTTAGATGGTTAAAGAATTAGAGGGGATAGAAGATAAGAGTGGAGTGAGTGAGAGAGAGAGAGAGAGAGAGAGACACGAGGAGAGGAACCACGGTGGGAGATTGAGGACTTAATGGGGAGAGGGAGGGAGGGAGGGAGTATTGGGAAGAGAAATAGAGATTAGAAGGTTTAGGAATAAGGGTTTAAGGTTTAGGGTTAAGGGGAGAGGGAGAGAGATAGAGAGAGTGAGTGAGAGAGAGAGACCCTAAGAGGAGGGAGAGGGGTAGGAGGAAGAGACTTGAGAGAGAGAGAGAGGGTAGAGATTGAGGGTTTAGGGTTTGGGGTTTAAGGGTTAAAAAGGGTTTAAAGTATTATGGGTGGGGGAGAGGGAATAAAGGGATTGAGTGAGAGAGAGGGAGAGAGTGGGGAGAGATAGAAGTAGAGGGTTAAGGGTAGAGGGTAGAAGGTAGAAGTTAAGAATTAGAGGGAGGAGATAAGAGTGAGTGAGAGAGAGAGAGAGAGAGAGAGAGAGAGAGAGAGAGAGACCTGAGAGAGGGACAGTGGGTAGGAGGGTGAGACTTGAGAGAGAGATGGAAAGAGGGAGGTAGTGGTAGAGAGATAAGGGGTAGAGGGTAGAGGGTTTAGAGTTTAAGGGTTAAGGGTCTAGGGTTTAGGTTTTAGGGTAGAGGGGAGAGAGAGAGAGAGGGAGTGAGAGAGAGAGAGAGACCTAAGAGAGAGAGAGAGGGGGTAGGAGGGAGAGACTTAAGAGAGAGCGAGAGGGTAGATGATTTAAGGCTTAAGGGTTAATGGTTTAGGGTTTAGGGTTATGGGTAGTGATGGAACTTCAAAGTTTTGTTATCTGTGTTCTATTTTATCCTACCTTGTGTCTCTATTCATCTATGGTGTTTGGGAAAAGCCTAAGGTTGTGGTATTACCTTCATCTTCATTTAAAACCCTAGTGTTCATCTTACACCTTGGATGGGATCTATTTGGCCAGTATTTTTTGGGAAGGTTTTAAAATGACTTAAGCACCATTGCTTCGTTTAGTCTAGGCACCCTTTTGTTTCATCATTTTATTTCCTTTGCCTGACTTTATTTTTCCTAAGTCTTTTTTTGGTCTCATGTTCCCTCGTTAAAACAACTTATGTCATTGTTTGTCATTAGCCTAGTGATGTCCCCTTATTCCTTTAGGGGAGAGGGCCCAGTAGTCATGCAAGCTAACTTTCTCAGCATTTAGCAATTGACTGGAATATCTTAGAACCTTCATTTTTTTTTAAATGTAGATTGGTTTCTTATTTATCTATAACTAAGGTTTGGATGTGTAACTCATCATGCAACTTGCCACATTAGCAGATCTTTTTAGAAGTGTCTAAAATTTGACTTTTTAAAGGTTTGACCAAAACTTAATCATGGAACCCCCAATAGTTGAACAAAAAAATATCATTTGTTGCTTGTAGAATATCATATTTTTATTTAAATTAAAATTAATATACAACCTAAGTGGACCAAATATTTATTGATAACAATAAATATTTGATATCTCTACCTTTTATATTCAACACATATGGACTAATAGTTGAACACAAAAAATCTATTTGTTTTTATAAAAACAACACATAATTATTTAAAATACAACTTATATTGAACAAAAATGGACCAATAGTTGAACACTAAAACTTTTTTAAAATCATACACATTTAATGGGAAAATACATGTTATTTCTTGTGCTAACCTTTTATATTTGTGATAGGATAAACTATTACTATAAAATTATCCAATGCTTGTAAATTGCTACCCCAATTGTTGTACACATAAGAACAATATTTTTCACTATGACGACAATACTTGTTTAAATGAGTGTCTCATTTTATTAAATGATCATTTTATTTTTTAAATGATACACTTATAGTGGAGAGTTATGATATTCTATTTGAAACAAAAAAAAACTTATTTCACTTCTTCATGAATTTATTTATGTTTTTTTCATATAACATTTAGAGGTTCTCATGTGTTCAAGTATGGGTCCATTTTTTATCAACATTTGTTTTTTTCTTTATTTACATTTGGACTGTTGATTTACAATATATAGTATAATTATGTGGTAAGACTAGGTATTATCATCATGATTGAGTGCACGGCTATTGGACACCGCACGACTATTGGGCCCTCTCCCCTAATAAATGTTTTTTATTTTGTAGAGTGAAAAGTTTGCATGGTTGTAGATCAATCATTGTGTGATCTCATTCATTCCCCACCATCTCGTGATGAACCCACCACATTGTCTTTGTTGATTGTGATATCACTGGCGAGCACCACATGTCTCATCTAGTGGAGCCGAAGGAATGATAACTACTTTGATGCATCTTTAATACATTATGATGCGAGTTACTAAAGCAATTATAAGATGCATGTGTTCTAAATCAACGAAGATTTTATAATCTCAGTATAAAGGGGCTCTATAGTAAATAACAAGGCTGGAGACTATGTTGAACAAATAGTGATGTAGGAGCATCCAGTGGTGTAAGGGCAATCTTACATCACCGAAAAATAGTTAAATTTCAAGTTTCTCAGTTTTTAGATGTTTTCACATTTTTGGATACCCTTTTTGTCATAATGAAATTCCCAATTTATGGTTTTTATTTTTGGTTCCTGGGTTGAAAGATATTGTAGTTTTAGTTTCCCATATTTGCACCTGAAAATCTTTCAAGTTAGATTTGAGGCACTTAGAGTTCCTGGATCAGCCCCAAAACTTGCTGAAATTGGCATAGAAAATTTTGGGTGCGTTGTTGACTTCGTGACCTTTCCAACGGTTCAAACGGTTCATGAATCAGAGTCCCGGATCAAAAGTTATGGCCTCGGGAAGTTGGCGCACTTTCTAGAAGATACAATTGCAAATGCTCTTTTGAAATTTGAACTTCATGTAGTAAATTTTTGGCACCAAACTGCCTAAACTCAAATTTGAATATTTTTTTGGCTTCAAACTAAAGCAGAGCTCTATTTATGGGCGGGTTTCTAATTTTTGGGTAACTTTTTGGGGACAAGCTCACATATTGCGAAAGGGTTATTCTGTAGCTTTCTGTAACTTGCATGTGTTGTAGAATTTAGGGATTTGAGATCCTTTGCATGTAAGAAGCTCCATTTTTTAAATAATAAAATTATTCTCTTTTTTGTGGGTTATTTTTCTAAGTCTCGGGCTCGCCCTCATGAAGTGGTATCAGGCGAGGTTTTCTT